>CM076571.1:692269846-692353426 GCA_034641835.2 Pinus albicaulis | reverse complement strand
GGGTTAAACACCTAAATCTAACTGAACGAAGTACATATTGTTTGTAAACATTGTTTTTTGCGAGGTTTCACTAAGGATTCCAACAACAACCTATCAAAATAATTATATTATCCACAAAAAGCCTCTACGCTTGTGGCATAGTCCCTCCTTCTTGTTGCTATCAAACATTGAGTTGTAGGGCTTAATCTACGCTATACTTATTAACTAAAACGACTCATTATTCACTAAGGAATAGACCTCAACTCCTTACAAAAATATTTTGTACCAAAAAAACTTAAAAAGAGATTATAAAGCCACAATTGTACTTACGTAGCCTAAATTTCTCCCTGATGCTTCCTACTACTGCCCTAACTCAACATCTTGAAAAGCACAATTTCAAACCAAAAAACTCTCCTTCTTCAACTTGGCCTTCTTTTCTAAACTTCAAATTACCTCACATGATGACCTTGCATGATATGATGCATCGATGAGTAAAATTATCACATTCACATTGTATTTATAGAATTTACAATAGCTCCATGAATAGTGAATAGAGACAACTTTTGGTTAATTTATTTTCACACCCATGACTTGGAGCGTTCCTGTGCACCATTAATACCTTCAAAATTTATATCTCATCATGACATAAGTCAAATTCAATCATTATTTCTATCATCTCCATGCATCACATGTTCAAAATTTTTCCCTGGTGTTGGTCCAAATCATAATGGGTGCTAAACCCAAATTGTAGTTTCCAAGCCCAATAAAGTGACTCGTGGTGCTCCACCTTCTAAACCATGAACCCTAGGGGGTTTGGAGTACCTCCATGGATATTATTTAGCCAAGGCTCCTAATTATTATTTCTTCTGCCTAGTAAAAAACAAATCTCTATTACTCTAAGTACAAAATGAAGTTGAATACATTGCTCGTAGTGCTTCCTAATAGAGGCTATATGGTTTCAAAATATTATTTTCCTTGTTTGATCAAATGTTGGATAAAACTAGTATATATTGTGATAATAGAATTTTTTTTATGTTATTTGAGAACTTGGTGTTTCATGATACAAGAAAACATATTGAAATTAAATATCAGCCTACATCATGAATATTTTCCAATGAGGAATTATGAGGCTTCAATATTCTTATCGATGAGTGGGTTGTTGATGTATTATGGTACCCTTTTGTCCCACTTGAAGTTTGTTTATATGAGAACAACTTGGATTTATTGAGAAACCATGTCTAAGAGAGAGTGGAGCGCTAATTGCATCACATCATATTATATACCATTTCCCATAAGTTGTGTGATGTGAGACCTTGTGGTCCCGAAGATGTATTGACTCCTCCCAGGGATATATGTCATGATACCTTGTGTTCTAGGAGATGAATTCCTTATTCATCTCAGGGTTGTGTCCTATGGTAATTTGTGGTCTCAGATATTTATTGTTGATTCCTCCTATAGAATGTTTATCATGAGACCTTGTGGTATAGGAGATGTATTGTTGATTCTTCATGTGGCCTATGTGTGTGAGACCTTGTGGTCTGGGAGACTTTCCGCATGGATAGTATGCATCTTCTTATGATGAGTTTGATATATATGAACTTAGATTGTGATATCTTATAATATTCCCAAATTCTCACTTGATATTCAAAATAATATTAGAGTTCTTAACTTTCTTAATGAATTAAGTAAATAAAAGGGTGAGGGACCCAGAATCTCAATATGAATAAGTATCCACTTTTCATGTGAATGTGGATTAATTAAGCCTAGATCTACATGATGAGGCAGCTTTTTAGCAACTACTAATATGAATGGAATTGGAGATTATGTATCATTAATCGAGATAGATCATGGAGGTTGATACAAGCCAACTAAGAGGTCTGAAATGCTCTCAAACAGACATCATGGGACATTCATAATAAAGTGAGGGAGATGCTGTGCAATCAAAGCACACATGGAGAGGGTGTGTAAATTACACCAGGACATGATGGTTGATTTGGTCAAAATGTCGTTAGCCAAGCTTGGAGGATCTTTTCCACATGCACAACGCAAGATAAATGACTCGCCAAGGCATGGGAATTATCAAACATTATCTAAAGATGAAGGAAAGGATGGAGGTATGTCGGTTATTTTTGATGTAAGGACCTTTTTAGATATGGAATTTTCATGTGACATCCCATTGCTTTCTCTGCCGTTTTTTAATAGAGATTGAGGTGTTGCTTAGCAATAAGGTGTTCCCTCGGTTGGGAATCGCACCTCTTTCTTAGCTTTAGCTCTGTTATATTCTACTTCATTCTACATCGTGCATTAGTGCTACATATCTTTTCCCTCTTTCTCAAGTAGAATATCTGCTATTCGGAAATTGTAGATTTCTCAAGATCAAGATGGAAAGGTGAGTCGCCTTCACTGGTATCATCTGGTGAACGTTGAGGGTTTATTCCTATCACCTTGGGCTTATATATCAGCATTCCAAGACTCTCATTTCATACATATCATAATAAAACTTATTGACTCTCCTAGCAGCAGATTTCAGAATTACGTTTTCCAATTGCATATCCAAAAGGAGAAGAGGTTGCTAGCATTTTGGCTAGTAATCTTGTATGATCATCCCCTCACATTGACATTAGTATTTCCAAGAGCCCGGAGTTCATTTTATAAATTTTCAATAGTATAAGGCCTCTCTTTCCCTTACAACACATTTTCTATTTGACATTGTGATGCAACAAACAGAATCATTATCGAGGATTGAGAAGCTAGATCTAGAGCTTCATCAGCCTTCTAAGCTAGGATCTGATCTTTATAACATATTTCAGCCATCTATATTTCAGATCTAGCTTCAGATCTTTATTTCACGTATCAAGGATCAAATCTCAGAGGGTGATTTTCCAAAGCTGTAGATCCGGGAAAATCCTTTCCGGGTTATCTTGGGAATCCATCACATCGCTAGATCTAAATCTGCATCATCCGAGATCCATATCTGAGTAGATCTACACTTCCTTTTCATCCTACGCTATATGTTCATATTCGTTGAAGGACAATGCGGTATTTGATTCAAGGATTCTCCAAGACAAGAAGGTCAATGGCATGTTTTATAGGTGATTCTAGACCATATTTTTGGCTAGATCTACTCATATTCTTAGACATTTGTGAATCGAATCATCACCACATAATAAAATGGCTCAAATTTCTTATGTACCCTGATAAGCGTTCTAAGATTTTTGTTTATCTTGTCATAGCCTAGATTGTGTCTGGGCATTATATCATTCTCCCTTTTGGGATATTATAGTAATGAGCATGATCTTGGCTCAACTTGTGGAAACTTCATCTTTTACATCAGCAGAAGAAGCAGATAGATGAGATCTCGTCATGGAGAATGAAATTCTTCCACTCCTTCTTTAGATCCATGCAAGACCTCTCCAAGGAGGTTAATCTAATGCAGAAGGGAAGGACTCAATGAAGATCTAAGAAGAAGATGTCAGAAGGAAGGTCCAAGCACTTCCTATCGCAAAGAAGAAAATCGGAGAGCCCTAGATCCCTTCATAGATACACTATGCCCACTTTATTTGAGAAGGTGAAACATGTAGAAATGAAGAAAGAAATGAAACTCGAGACTCATGAGACTACCATATCTTGAAGAGTATAAAGCATAGCTTCAGGAGCATTCAAGGAGAAGCTAACTCTCGAGCAATTATTCAAAATCAAAGAAGAAAGAGGATACTATATAAAGAATAGACAAAGAGGCATAATACATTCTATTTGCCTACATTCGATGGATCTTCCTCAAGACCGTTGTGCTTGGAGGAGGGATTTAGCTTCATTTTTCAAGCATCCTATACCGGCGAGGTTGTTCAAATTGTAGCACTTCATCTTTTAGATGAAGCAAATGATTGGTGGTTTGGTCACTTGGAGCATGCAAAGGAGACTAAATATTCATATTTATTTTACTAAAAAGTTGAGGAAGGAATTTGATGTGAGAAAACCGTAGATGTGTCACAAAGTGGAATTTCCTAAGGAGGAGGATGTCAATCTTGTCACTCCGGATAAGGAGTCACTACATTCACCACCACTTCAGAAGTACGATGGACCGCAGAAGAGACACTTCGTATTTTAAGATAGCTCCTTTGAGCTCTTGACATATAGAGTCCTATGCATGATTTAGGAGATGCGTGAGGTAAAGGAGGAATATTCCAACAAGCTAGTATACACTTGTATGTGGAGTTACCTACTCTTACCAAGAATTGGAGGCACTATTATCCCGAAGTTGGAGGAACTTCAGAGCTTCTTTTTTAAGAGGTTCCCATGATACGTTTAATCCAAGGTATGCATACACATTAATCACCTATTATTTCAAAAGAGGATCTTATTGAAACTTGTGGGGACATGCCATCGGGGTGGCCAATGCATGACCAAGGGTTAGATTCAAATGCCGATTTGAAGTAGCAAACTATCATGGCAGCATAGAAGACCATTGATCTAATCAAGGAGGATATGAAATCTATCCCAGTTTGTCATCGATGGACTACATTCAACCTCTTGAGTCAAGTGTAGAATTTTGTAAGCAAAGGATGAGCATGATCCTATGTACAATGATCGGTCATAAGATTAGTATTTCGTACCTTAATTTGGGACAATATATGTATTACCTTGCGTATCTACAATGTTGTCACCTAGTACAGTTGATAATGATGAGGCCCCATTATTCTTTGGAGATTTCTCAAGGTAGCTTCACTCATGAAGCAATGGAGAACAAGATGATGAATGGTAAACATCTAGATATGAGAAACCTTTTCTCCTTTCTTGATGAGACTTTCTCAATGAACATCTCATAGCTCAGCAGATGTTTCTACCACAAAGAAGTCCTAACCCATTGGCTTTGGAAGGCGATGATGAGAAGAAGGTCTCATTAAGAGATCTCATTGAGGTGCACTTAACATTTCCGAAGTCCAAAAGATCTTCATCAATTTCGTGAATATGGAATTCTACAAAGGGAGGATACCATGATTATGCAACACATCACTCATCTTCCATATTGGGGTGAGGGTGAGGACATATGCAAGGGTTGCCTCACCACTTGTAGATTTATGACACTAGCTTGTATTGGTTGAGGACATGCCTTTGGGAGAATTTTGTCACTACCCAAACGCTCCTATTTATTTGATCCACGCCTTGAAGAACACTTATCAAATGAAGGAGGCATGGTTTGCCGGGGTCATTTTGGGTGAGTATGGTTACCACCCAATGTGCCTCATATTTCTCTAATTCATGCCTTGTGTATCAAAGGTAGAATGTAGCAAAAGAAGGCATGTTCATTTCTGAAGTTCCCTTGAGAGATTGGGCACCACATGACATCTCTTATGTCTATGTGTCTTCTATTGGATTGTGTGCTTGGCATGTTGCTCTTAAGGATGTGCATTGATGATGTTTCTCTTTGTATTGGGGTTGGATGTGAAATTCCATATGTCCATGAGTATGTTTTTGCTTCATGATGCACATGAGTGGAGAGTATATAGCAAATATCTCTTGTTGCTTTCAAGGTTTTTGGAGGAGTTTGGCTTGTCCATCTTAAATGGAGGAGATGGAAGTGGATGAAAGCAAAGGCCTTGCTCCAATGGTTACTATGAGGAGAAATATGGTTTGACATCTGGTTTCACCATATATCTCATTTTCTCTTTGCATGATGTTGGAATGATTCTTGGATCCAACAAGGCCAATAGGGTTAAGGATGAGAGCATATCAATTCTCAATAAAATCTTATAAAACATGGGATGAAGAGATGTAATAGAGATGGAGCTTTTCCTTTGTGGAAGGAGCCACTTTATTTTATGTATCTCATGTATCAATGATGTGAAGTTGGAACCTATATGGTTGTCACTTGGTACTTCATGATGGAAGGAGGACATCTAACGATACAATTAGAGGTCATTCTATATGTTTTTGAAAGACAAATTTGGAACAAAACACATAACACATTGGCAAAGAAATGGACAAAGCCTTCCTTATGTGGATGTCATTTGGAGGGGAACGTATGGATTTGCATCTAAGCCTTTGAGCTGCTTGAGGACAAGCAACATTTTCACAGTAGTGGACCGTAATATTCCCAAATTTTCACCCGATATTTGGAATATTATAGTTCTTAACTTTCTTAATGAATTAAGTAAATAAAATGGTGGAGGGACACATAATCCTCAATATGAATAAGTATCCACTTTTCGTGTGTGAATGTGGATCAATTAAGCCTAGATCTACATGATGAGGTAGTTGAGAAACTACTAATATGAATGAATTGGAGATTATGTCTCCATTAATTGAGATATATCATGGAGGCTAATACAAGTAATCTAAGATCCGGAAGATGTAAAACAAAAGATCATGGGAAATTCATGATAAAGATGATAGATGTTGTGCAATCATAGCACACATGTTGAGAGGGTGTATATTGCACCTATATGATGGCTTATTTTGTCAAAAAACACATTAAAACTCAAGGATCATGTCCATGCACAACGCAATCTACATGAGGGTCAAGGCATAGGAAGGCTCAAATATTATATAAATAAGATGAAGGCAAGAGATGGAGGTATGTCAAGTTATTCTCAAGGCTGTAAGGATCTTTTTCGCATCTGGAATTGTCATGTGACATTCCATTTCTTTCTGGGTTGTTTAGCAAAGATTGCAAGTGTTGTTTATCACATGGTGTTCCCGAAGTTAAATCCACCTTTCTTTATATTAGGCTCTAGGAAAGAGTATCGTATTTCATTCTATATCAGTAAGCTACATCTCTTTTCCTACTTTCTTTAACATTCATATTCGTAAATTTGACTTTTTGAAGATCGCCTTTGGAGGTGGAAGTTGTCTTCAAGACTAACCGAGAAGTGGTGAGGTTTACTCCATCACTTGGCTTATAGATCAGCTAAAATAAGCAGTATTTCCATTTCAGATATGGCATCGTAAATTTATTGACTCTCCCAGAAGTGTCAGATTTTGTCAAGAATTACATCATTCAAATTGCAGATCCAAAAGGAGGAGGGAAGTTACAGTAATTTGAACTAGTAATCCCGTGAGGAATCATCCTACATTTCCCATTAGTCTTTCCATCAGCTCCGGATTTTATTTCAGCAATTTCAGCAAAGTGTATACCCTTTCCCTCACAAGCAAGTGCTTATATTGACAAATAGGCTAAGTTAAGCAACAATCATGGATTTGAGATTCAAAAGCTAGATCTAGAGCTTCTAGCTTGTAGATGTGAAGAAGGTCAAACTCTTCAAGCTTAGATATGATATTATGACATATTTCAACTATATATCTTTCAGATCTACCTTCAAACATATGTATTTCCCACAGATCAAGGATCAAATCCTAGGAGGGTGATTTTCCTGCAGTTGTAGATCCGGAAAATTATTTCGGGTTATTTCGTGGAATCCATCACATTGGCCAGATCTTGAACATCGTACCTTCATATAAGTTCCAAATTTGAGTATATATTCATTTTACTTACCAAGACTATTAGGTTCATACCGTGCTTGTGCTGGACAACATGCTGTTTGATTCAATGGCTCTCCAATTATGCAATGCCCGTTGTGGCATGTTTTTCGGTGATTCTGCACCATCTTTTTGGCTAGATCTACTCATATCCCTTGTACATTGTGTAACTAAATCATCTCCACATAATAAAATGCATTGATTCTCTCGTAAATTTTTGATGTTATCTTAATATTTATTATTTATCTGTTAGAAGCTCTTATATTGTGTTTAAGTATTACTACATTCTCCATTTTGGGATATTATGGTGGTATTAGAGCACGATCTTTGCCTGACTGTGGACACTATTTCATTAAAGAATAAAGGGTTGTGTGGTTGAGTTTTCCATAAACATATTAAAGAAACTAATAACCAAAGAGTGCCCACTGTACTGTGATTATCAGTAATTTCCAAAATTGTCGAAGCTAAATGTCTTAGCCATACGTAGATACTGTATCGAAATCCGCAATCAAACCAAAATAACAGTAAATGGTGTGAGACACAATTAAAGCCATGAATGAGTAGTTCAACTACCTAATATCCACAACTGTAGTTCACCTAAATCCGCATGTTCGAGTTCGATAATTCGATTATTTCCAATTCCATTTTACGTACTATGTAGCATGGAGCCTCAAGGTTGTGGATCTGAAGAAGAGTTAAAGGAAATAAAGTTAAACACAAAATATGGGGAACGAAGAACTTAACTATAGCGATCTTCACCTTGGGAGAGTTTACCTAAAAATCCTCCACCGCTAGATTGAATGCTGACGACCAAGAACCCACTAAACATGTTATTAATCGTGGGCAACTAGGTTATAGAAAAGAAACAAATTAAACAAAGTTAGTGCAAACGTACGAAATACTTTATTTTGTGATGAAAAATAGTATAAGTTTGAAATACTCAAATAAAATTTAATAGCATTTTAAAATTAAATATTGAAAAACTTGAAAAAGGGTAACGTGAACTGAAGAAATAGGAAAGTTAAATATTGTAAAATAAGAAAATATCGTGTCAAAATATAAGCCAGGAAGATAAAATTTTTGTAAGAGAATTAAAAAAGAATGTAGACTTAAAATATGAATATTGTAAAATAAGTTAAAAAGACAAGTTAATTAATTGAGAAAATAGACTTTATAAAAGAATTCAAAAAATTTGTCAAATTTAAATAAGCATATAAAATTATATCATAGATGAGAGAGAATATATAGTGTAAAATAAGTTAAAAAGTTATGCAATTTTAATATATGAGAGGATAAATATTATAAAACAAGAATTCTAGATTACGTGTTTAAAGGATAATTTTCATATGCCCCTAAAAATTAATAATGGAGCTGGAGTTATTATATCACTTGTTACATTTGTCTAGAAGATGTTGCCACATTAACATTAAATAATATTATATTAAAATTTAAAAGAAAATATAGGAGGTTTTTTCTGCTCTTGTTTCTATGTGTTTCTTTAGAGCCCGTTCGGGATGAACTATGAGTTTATAATAGATGTAGTTTTCAAGTTGTTGGATTTATCTAGGGATGTTGCTAAGTCTCCATCAATCATTTATTTTGCAAATTCTAAGCAAATCAAACTTCAATAAAATTAATAATAAAAGTGTTAAGTTTATATGTGGACACGATTCTTGCAATAAAATGTAATTATGGAGAGAATATATCTCTATTTTTAATAATAAATTAATTTGAGAGATCCTAATTAGAAATTAATTTGGGTTAACCATAAGATTTAACTTTATATAGTTAAATTTTAAATATTATAAAATAAGTCAAAATATTTAGACAATTTAAGTCAAGATATAGATTACAACTTCCTAAATAATAATTTCTCATTTGATTCAAATAATAAATATTTATTTTTTCATGTTAAAATTTGCAATCAATAATTAATCATTAGTTCATAGTGCTCTACCACTAAATATAGTTGTATAGGTATAGGGGATATGTTTCCACATTAGCGCTAAATAATATTATAATACATTTTAAATAAAATTTTTGGGAGGTTGTGAGTTCTCACTTCTATTTGTAATCGGTGCTTGACATTCAGGTGTTAGGATAGGCTATGAGTTTAACTAATTTATACCACCTAGTATAGGTTAGATGTGTAGATGCAATGCAAGTATGTAAACAATTTTAAATGTTGACCATTAATAAACAAGAAAAATAATAAACAAAAATGGATTTATCATTAAATCTCTAGGGCACTTTGACTGTCTAGAGGTTACCCATCAAACTTGTGAATTCAATAAATTCCCACCGTGTTATGAAGAAATTAGGCTAGATAAATCAATGGCAAAAGATTTCAAAAAGTTTAACTAAAGACAACTCTAATAAAAATTTAAGACTAATAAAAAACTTGCATAAGGATGAGTGTAAACATTTAAATGTTGGCTAAATTAATAATAAGAATTTAAAGTAATAAAATAATAAAATTTAGTTTGTTATATTTTTATTTTGTTATTCGTTTTGAATTGTCTTTGTTACAATATCATGGGTCAATACCATGGCTTATCAATACCACAAGTCCAAAAACCATAACCTATTTCACAACCAAAATATTTTTATAAACAATAAATGATTTTTAACCATGGATATTCACTTTATTGTGGATATTATTAGCTTGTTAAAAATAGGTTTTGTTAGAATACCATGGGTTACCACTATGGCATGTCAACATGACATGCCCAAAACACATAACTGGTTTCAAAACCAAATATTTATATTAGTATGAAATGTTCTTAACCATGAATATTCACTTCCACTTTGGCCATGTGTTGGGGTCCTATGTTTTGATAGATTGCTTACCAAAAGACAAGGCAACATACAAACCTTAACTTTAGAGCTTCAGATTTAGCCCTCCTAGTCTCAAAGAGGGATCTCTCAATGTGGTGTTTATAAAGATGTGTGTCTTAAAAGGTTTATAAAGTTTATTTTAGGCTAGTTATGAGGTGTGAGGTTGTTTGTTTTGTTTTGTTGGACAATTATGTTTCATGTGGTGTAGATAGAGCATGGGGAGTTCCGCAAGCCATTGGGAAATCAGTCATGTGAAGTCCAAATAGTTCCGACTCGAGAAGGAAGGGAAACCAGAGGGAAAATCTAATCCCACAAGGATCCGTTGAATAATATAGGTGGAATGGGATGAAATATTAAGGACTAAGAGTGAAAATCAACTAAACCCTTTCACAATGACTTAAAGGATTCTAGAATGCCCTATTTCCTCCAATAAGCTCACCTGCTGAAGTAATCAAATAAAACACTCAAAGAAAAGGAGAAATGCATCAAACCCTCTGAAGGAACTATAGACTGTGGATCACCTATTTCCTCCTATGACTTTATCGTTGAAGGCTTAACTACCAAAACATACAATTTATTCAAAGAAGAGGGAACGCCTTAGACATCTAGTAATCGAATTATAGGGACCTTTAACAAAATAATTACAATAACGAACAGAGGGTATGATTTAAACAAGTTCGTCAAAATGAAAGTATTAATTATCAAAGGGAAACTTCATATACAATATTTAGTGGTAAATAAAGAGGGAACATGATGCAAATGTAAGCATTAGGCTCAAAAGTTTTTGTACATAAAGGGACATAGGGTCCCATGTTCTTAATTTTCAGAACATTATTATTTTGAATAAATTTGTGTAGGGAATTGTAATTGTTCTTAAGTCATTTGAGAACATGAGAAATTGGTTAAGATAGGAATATGAAAGAGACAACCAAGGTATGAGTAGATTTAGGATCAGCTTTCAATAGTTTCATTTTAAGTCTAAAATTAGGAAATAAAGAGAATTTCAAGAGGTTCTCATTAAGAAGTCGAATCAACTATTTGTGTCATGATAAATGTAAATGTCATATGCTAGAGAAGATATGGAACTTTTCCAAAGAATGGAGTAGGAGGATAGCGGCCTTCGCATTGAATATCTCGCCCACCATGAAATTGTAAGTGATTACTTTGAGATTGATCACCCGTATATGTATATTCGTTTATGGAGAATTGTTTATAAGTTCCATGTGTGACTTTATGTCTTCTATCGAATCATATGAGGAAATTGTCTCAAAGTAGACCGTGCATTTGTTTTGTAACTCGTATGGAGAGTACCTTACGTAGTTGTGCATTTATTGGTGAAATTCCCGTGATGGGAAATTGTCTTGATCGATTGTAGGAGTAGGACTCTATAAATTGAGTTAAGAGTCTACCTATGTATTCGTAAAGGAGAATGTATGATAATGTGGAAATATGTACTCTACAATTTGGGGTTAATTGTGCTTGGTATATAGTTGGAGGAATCAATGTTAATATTGTCAACACCGTGTCTCGAATCGATACAATGGAGTTATATATTAATTGAGTATATGCCATGAACATAGGTATGGCTTGGGCCACACATGGAGGTTTATGTCAAAGTTTATAAGGAACGACCGACGTTCAATAACGAGTATGGTCAAAGGGTTAGAGTGCTGGTGTTTGTACCGAGGGTCGCGTGGTTTGGTGAATTCTTAATGTTTAATAGAAAGCAAAAGAGACCAAGTGTTGTTTAAACTTGGAGGATATCTAGGCGACAGTTCCCTACGCTATGATATAAGTGGAACTCGGGAAGTGGTGTTCATTGATGAGCATTGTGTAACGAGGAGCAAGGTCGTATTAGTGACAACGCAAAGAACTATGTTAATTTGAATGGGCAGAACCTCAAGCCAAAAGGGCAAGAAAAAGAGACGAACAAGAAATCCAGTTTGGTACTTTGGCGATAAATCAAGGTGCATGGTGGAATTGTATCAACCTTGCCGTATTCTAAGATCTCGATTAAAAGTGCATATACACCAAAATTGTGGTGAACATGATTGCAGAGTAAGTGGAGGACAGGATCATGATCTTGCAAGTAATTAACTTGATTTGCAATTGCAGAATTGTGGTTGATGAAAGTGCAGACAGAGCTTGATAGTGAAGGTAGTGAGCCTGGTATTTAGCTAGAGGCTGGATAAAGAGGACAATTGCAGTCTTTTCAAGAGAAAACAAGCAGTGTTTAAGTGTGGTTGAAGGATTGTTTGCAGAAGTTAGAGTGTAGACAATTGAAGACATCTCAGCGGAAGTAGATCATAGCTTTGAGAGTAGTGATAGAAGTGTCTAGCAAGGGATTCTAAGTAGTGAAGAGAAGTGTGGCAGAACCTAGAAGAATTCCAAAAGAGATTGGATGAAAGAAGAAAAGAGGTGTTCTTGAGGAAAGTTGTAGAGTGAAGCCTGGTGAGAAAAAGAAAGTGCTCAGAAGGTTCCAGTAGACAGGGGACCAGTACTTGCCAAAAGCTGGATCCAGAGGAAGGGATTCACGTGGTGAGTTGCAGCAAGAGAGATTTCTGTTACAGAGGCTTAGTGCAGCTTGTGAGTGAAGAACTCCTACAGAAGAAAATGGCTAGTGAGCGCCATAGAGGAAACTGCAAAGATTGCAGAGGTTCTGAGAAAGGCCACAACAGAAGAATGATGGAAGATTCCAAAGCACTTGGCATGAGGAAGAGACTCACAGATGAAGAGTATTGGAAAGAATTTGCTGAGATCAGGGAAGAGTTCAATAGATTGAAACTGAGGATAGAAGAAAGCCAGAGAGTTGGTTGGGTTATGAGGAAGAATGTGAAATGGCAACCATTATAGTTGAGGTTGAGGCAGAAGAAGATTGCCTTATTGAGAGAAGAACTCAGAGAAGCTGAGTTGAAAGAAGAAATTTCTGCCTGTGAATCAGAACAAAGCACAGGTGAAGAGTGGAGACCTGTAGGAGATCTTGCGAGACATAGTGAAGACTCGAGGCAACAAGAAGCCTGTCTTGCTGAAGAGGAAGTCATTGAGGAATTCCTGAGTTATTGGACAAGTCCAAATGATGTAGGGGCTTGTGTTCTTGAGTCTAAAAAATGTGAAGTGATGACAAAATCCACAGAGGAAGAAGAACCCAGAGTGGCATTTGAGCTTACACACTTTCAGATATTTGAGCTTACACACTTTCAGATTTTTTTCTCTTTTTTGGTATGGGGCTGTACCTTTATTGTTTTTTACAATCTGCCCTCTTTTCTTTTCTTTTTATTATTTTTGTACTTTTTCCTTTATGAGACTGAACAAATCACATGGTATTTATAATGGAAATGAAAGCTTTAAAATCAAACTCAGCAGTAGTAATGCTTAAGGACCCTGCCATTGATATGACCCCCAAATAGATCTATGCCATCTAGCTCTTGTAGAAAGAAGGCATTTGGACCAATGGTGGACTGAATGATGTAAGGACCTTGCCACAAACTGTCAAATTTACCATGTTTACCCTTATCCTCTCTTTTGGAATCCCATTTGAGTACCTTATCTCCAATGTTGAAAACAGAAGCCTTTGTTCTTTTGTCAAACAACTTCTTTATGTTTTCTTGCACCTTCTGAGCCCTATTGTAAACCTCTTCCCTAGTCTGCTGGAGATGTATTGTCTGACTGATTCTCCTAATCATGCTGTCTTCTTCTGACTGTATTTCTTGGATTAATTTTATTACTGGTACACCTAGGCTGGTGGGAAACATTGCATCTGCTCCATAAACAAGCTGGTAAGGGGACATTCCAATGGACTTTTTTGTGGTCAATTTGTCTGCCCACAGAGCATGCACCAACTTTTTATGCCATGATTTTTGTTCTCTTCAAGTAGCTTCTTGATGATGGTCACCAACCTTTTATTTGATGATTCTGCTAGCCCATCAATCATATTTTTGGAACAAAAAGCAATAGCATTATCAGTAATAATTTTCCTAGGGCATCTGAATCTAGACAAGATATGGTCTTCAAGGAATTTTATAATGACAAAATCTGTGGCATTCCTAGAAGGCATGGCTTCAATCCATTTTTTGAGGTACTCGGTGGCTGTACGAATCCATTTGTGTTGGGCAGACGAAGCAGGATGGATTTCCCCTATGAAATCTAGGCCCCACTATTGAAAAGGAGCTTCAACAGTGATAGGTTGTAATGGTAAAGGAAGAAGTTTTCTTTTTCCTTCAAAAATTTGGCATTTGTGACAGGCAACTATCATTTCATGGACATCATGGAAGAGGGTGGGCCAGTAATAGCCAACTCTAAGGATTTTATTGGCTATGTTTTTCCAGTAAAGATGACCTCCACACTCTCCTTCATGGAATTCATGTTTGATCCTCTCTGCATCAACTTCAGGAAAAAATTTAAGCAATAAACCATCAGCATTTTTCCAGTATAAACATTCATTTAAAATGCAATAGTTCCTAGCTTTCAACTTTAAAAACCTTGCCTTTTTTTTTGATAAATCAGGAGGAGCATTAAGATTTGCAAGCACATATAAGATATCAGTGTACCAAGGTGAGTTTTGAAACTACTTTTCGACAGTGGGAGCAGGTAATTCTTCCTGTTCATCCAAGGCATCTACCATGTTAATATCAAGGGCTTGTAGATTAGATTCAGCCATTATTTGAGTTAAGCCCTAACCTTTAATAATTTTGGTTGGTCTGATTTCCAAATCATACTCTAATATAGTAGCAATCCATTTTCCTCTCTTTCCATCTGGGTCTTGTGACAAGATGTCTTGTACCACTATATTAGGTACATAGGCAATGATGTGGGAATGTAGAATATACACCCTAAAGTCTTTTAAGGCCTTTACCAAAGCATAGGCATATTTTTCCATTATGTTATATTTCAAGGGTGCATCCCTTAAAGCCTTGCTGAAAAAATAAATGGGTTGTTCCTGTCCCTATGGGTTTTTTTGAAACAGGACTGTAGCCACAGTATGCTCTGAGGCAAAGGAGAAAATAAGGAACTCTTTTGAAAATTTTGTGCTGATTAGTACTGGTGCTCGGGTGAGTGCATGTTTTACCAATTCGAAGGATTTTTTGGTTTCTACAGACCACTTCACTCCTACTTATTTTTTGAGCATATTAGTCATGTTTCTAAGGAGCTCTACTAAGTTGGGAATAAACCTCCTCAAGAAGTTAATCTTTCCAATAAAGGACTGCAATTCTTTTATGTTACTTGGTTGGCTAATCTGTAGTATTCCCTCAAATCTATTGGGATCTATTTTAATCCCTTCTTCTGATATGATATGGCCAAGGAGTTTACCTTCCTGAAGGCCAAACACTGTCTTTTTGGGATTTAAAGATAACCCAAACCTTATGCACTTTTCAAGGACCTTTATTAAGTGTTTTAGATGCTCTTCATCAGATTTGGAATAAACTATTATGTCATCAAGGTAAATTAAAATGAAGTGCCCTATCTCCTCTGAAAATGTAATGTCCATGGACCTTTGGAAAGTGGCCCCAGCATTCATTAATCCAAAAGGCATTTTCACATACATGAACGTGTGTTAGGTCCCTATATTACTAGTATAGTCCCTTATTGTTGTTAGTGTAACCCCCTTATTGTTATTATTGTTCCCTTGTAACCCTCATTTTATTATTATTGTGCCCTTAAATTATTATTGTTAGGTCGGCTAGGATTACATTGTGGCCCACTAGGATTACATTATGGCCCCATGGACTCCTACATATAGAAAGGAGGTTTTGTAAATTGGATAATCCAAGATTTGTTCACTTATGTAATGTATTGGAGGTTTCCTCCTCAAAGTGGCTTAATTATAAGGCGTTGATATCTCTTTTCTTCTATTTTTTGAGCTGGTTACACAACATTTGGTATCAGAGCTTTGGATTCTAGGGTTTCACTGCTCCAAACAGGTCATCGTGGAATTTTCGCTCTAACTTTTGTTCTACAAAGTTTCAAAAGCTGAAATTTTTAGGGTGCAAAGACGAAATCCTGAGGAATATTTTCTAAAAATTTCAGATCTTTGTTTGAAATTTTTTCGGAGATATGATCTATGGAAGATAGGTCTTTTTTCAGGCTCCTAAACAAGTCATCGTGTAATTTGCGCTATCACATTTTTTCTACGAAGGTTCAGAATCTGAAATTCGTATGGTGTGAAGATGAAATCCTGAGGAAATTGTTCAAAAAATTTCAGAGCTTGGTTCGCAATAGTTTTGAAGATATGATCTATGAAAGATAATGCTTTTTCAGGCTCCTGAATTGCATCTCAAAGAGGTGATCATGGGAAAATTTCAATAAATCTCTCTCTAGGCATCGGATTAAAGTGCCGTAAAAAGTGGTCACAAGTAAACAGACTTTAGTTTCTTCGCTATCAATTTTCCAGACAAAGGAAGAAACAGTGATACGTGGCAAGTCGTACAAGTTAGCTCTACTGAACCAGTCCATAATTAGGTCATTGTGGGAGATTGAACACAACTTTGTCTTGGAGAATCCAAATCAGGTCAAGCCTGTGGCATTCAAAAGATAATTCGGAGGGATACATCAGTACCAAAATTCAGATATTGAAGTAATGCAATCACAGAGATAATCCAATTTCAATATCGAGCTCCTCAAAAGCAAGAAAAAGGTGTGTATTTTTTTCCAAATTTCATAAGTCTTGTTTGAAGAATCAATTTTAATTGATTCCAAGGGCATATTGTAGAATAGATATCAGTATTTGGTTCTAAAAGATGCCCCATAAAAATAATTCAACACCCATTAAGCCTTCAGAAGGCTCTACTATGACTCATGAAGATGAAGAATTGCAACATGATCTATCAAAATTACAAGAGCAAGTGCAACAAATTTCACTCTCGCAAAGAGCAACAAAAAATGAAATGGGAGTTTTGAAGAAAGGTGTGGAAGCGAAGATGGATGGCATGGAAGCTAGCATGGAAGCTAAGATGGAAAACATGAATAATGATCTAAAAACAGACATCGAAGATTTGACAAAGTTGATTCAATAAATGTTTCCTAATGGTGAAACGATAGTAGAAGAACCTCATGATGAGAACAAAATAAATGTTAATCGTGATTTCATAAACTCTAATGTTGGAAGGAAGAACCACCATATTCCAAAAATGGATATGAGGAAGTTTGATGGAAAGGATCCTGTAACATGGATACTATAGATGGAGCAATATTTTTATCTCCATAACGTGCAAAACACACAAAAGGTACGCATTGCAACTTTACATTTTGAACAAAATACATTTGTATGGTATCAATGGCTTTGCTCCCGTAAAAAAATTGTCACTTGGTCAATTTTTACGGAGGAAATGATAGCACATTATGAGGATACAAAGAGCAACACCTTCTTTACCCAATTGATAAATCTCAAACAAAAGGGTTTAGTGGGGCAACACATTGAGGACTTCCAAAAATTGAATATAAGGGTGACTGATATTCCAGAGGAACACAGGATTGATCTCTTCATAGGCACTTTAAAGGATAACATCCAACATGAAGTTCGCGTTTTGGAACCTGATTCATTGGAGAAGGCATTCAGGTTGGCAAGAAAAGTTGAATGTAAAATTATGGCGACAAGGAAGCCTACCACTCAATTCTAAAAAGAACGAAGTGTTGCTATGTCTAGATTTCCACAACCTACAAGGTTGACACCACAACAATTGGAAGAAAAAAGAGCAAAAGGGATTTTCTATAGTTGTGATAGAAAATACACTAAAGGTCATAAGTGTGCTGAGAAGAAATTATTTTACATAGATTGTGAAGAGGAAGAAGAAAATGAACAAGAAGAGAATATACACCAGGAACTAGCCCTAGAAGAGGAAGAAATGAATCCGACCATATCGTGTAATGCACTGGCAGGAATTACCACTCCTCAAACTCTCAAGATAGAAGGACATATCAAGAAGAAAAAGGTAATAGTGTTGATTGATTGAGGTAGCACCCATAATTTTATTCATTGTAAGGTAGCCAAGGAATTAAATTGTTTCCTATACCCAGCACCAGAATGTCAAGTGATGGTTGCAAATGGAGAACTATAAATTGCTCTAGAAAATGCCATAATATCAAGCTAACCATGGGGGAATATGTATTGACTAGTCCAATGCTTTCCATTCCTATGGGAGGTGCTGATGTTGTACTAGGAGTACAATGGTTACAATCTTTGGGAACGGTAGCTTTTAATTTTCAAGAACTTTTCTTGAAATTTTTTTCAGAAGGAAAGGAAGTCGAATTACGGGGTATTGAAGGGAAGCCAGGAAGGATAATAAGCTCTAATGCCATGACAAAGCTTCTAAAGAAAGAACAACGAGGCGTACTTGCACAATTATGCTCACTAGAAGTTCCGACATCAAAATCATCTATTTCTGCAGATCTCCAACAAGTCTTGGACAATCATTCCAAGGTGTTTGAAACTCCCAAAGGACTCCCACCTATTCGTGATCATGATCATGCTATTCATTTGATTCCAGGAAGTGTTCCTCCAAACATCGGGCCTTATAGATATCCTTACTTCCAAAAGAGCGAAATTGAACGTATGATTGCAGAAATGTTAGAGGCGGGTATAATTCAACCCAGTCAAAGTTCTTTCTCAGCTCCTGTAGTGTTGGTACACAAGAAGGATGGATCATGGCGAATGTGTCCGGATTATAGGGAGCTCAATAAGCTCACCATTAAAGACAAATTTCCCATTCCTGTGATAGATGAATTATTGGATGAATTACATGGAGCAATTTATTTTACCAAGTTGGATCTTCGTTCAGGATATCATCAAATTAGAATGAAGACTGAAGATATTCCAAAAACAGCATTTTGAACTCATGAGGGTCATTATGAATTTTTGGTCATGCCTTTTGGCCTTACCAATGCACCCTCTACATTTCAAGGGTTGATGAATTCCATTTTCAAACCCTTCCTTAGAAAATTTGTGCTAGTATTTTTTGATGATATACTAATATACAACAGGTCTTGGAAGGATCATGTTGAACATGTTGACAGGGTGCTCAAACTATTGCAAGAAAAACAATTATATGCTAAAAAATCAAAATGTTTGTTTGGAGTACAAGAGGTGGAATATCTGGGTCATATTGTATCTCACGAGGGTGTTAAAGTAGACCCTAACAAAATTAAAGCCATTAAGGAATGGAAAGTCCCCACAACCATAAAGAATTTGTGAGGATTTCTCAGGTTAACAGGGTATTATCGCAAGTTTGTTAAGAGTTATGGGAGAATAGCAGCACCTCTAACAACATTATTGAAGAAATATGCATTTTCATGGACTCCTGAAGCAACTAAGGCCTTTGAACATCTTAAAGAGGCAATGTGCCTAGCACCGGTCTTAGCTACGCCAGACTTCACAAAAACCTTATTGTGGAATGTGATGCCTCAGGAAATGGAATTGGTGCTGTTTTAATGTAGGAAGGAAGACCCATTGCTTTTGAAAGTCGTCCAATCAAAGGAAAGTATTTACAGAAACCTATTTATGAGAAGGAAATGTTAGCAATACTCCATGCACTAAAGAAATGGCGAACTTACCTAATGGGAAGACACTTCAAGGTAAAAACTGATCATGATAGTCTTAAACACTTTTTGGAACAAAGAATATCTTCAAAAGAGCAGCAAAAATGGGTCGCAAAGATGTTGGGTTATGACTTTGAAATAATCTACAAAAAAGGAAAGCTTAATGTTGTTGCAGATGCACTCTCAAGAAAGAATGAATAGGTGGAAGCATTGCTTTGTGCCATTTCTATTATCCAACCAGATTGGATAACTGAAGCAAGAGATGAATGGAAGAAGGACAAAGATGTATGGACACTCATTCAAAAGTTGCAGCAAAATCCTAGTACATCTGATACATTTAGTTGGAAAAATGATTCCTTATGGTACAAAGATCGCTTATATCTTTGTAAGAATTCCCAACTAAAACAAAAGATTCTTCTGGAAGTGCACACTTCTCCTTTAGGAGGACACTCAGGATTTTTAAAAACTTACCACAGGGTGAAGAAAGAATTTTTTTGGGATGGCCTTAAATCTGATATTCGAAAGTTTGTGGCGAAATGTTTGGTTTGCCAGCAGAATAAAGTGGAAACAATTAAGACCCCAGGACCTCTACAACCTTTATCCATTCCAAGTCAACGTTGGGAGGAGATTTCAATGGATTTTATCACAGGTTTACCTAAGTCCGAAGGAAAGAGTGTCATCATGGTGGTAGTTGATAGACTTACCACATATGCACACTTTTGTGCATTATCTCATCCATTTAAAGCAAGTACAGTTGCTACTACATTTATGGACAGAATTCAAAAGCTACATGGAAGCCCAAGGGTTATTGTGAGCGACAGAGATCCCATTTTTACTGGAAATTTTTGGACGGAGTTATTTTCTTGTTTGGGTACTCAATTAGCTCATAGCTCATCTTATCATCCTCGATTTGATGGTCAAACTGAGATAGTAAATAAATGTTTGGAAGGATATCTTCGTTGTTTTGTATCTGATAAACAAACACAATGGGTCAAGTGGTTACCTCTTGCTGAATGGTGGTATAACACTTCCTTCCATACTGCAGCAAAAATGACCCATTTATGGCACTTTATGGATATGATCCACCATCCATCACATCATCTTTAAGAGAAAATTTGAAGGTTCAAGCAGTGGAAGATCACATCGAGCATCAGCAAGAAGTTCTCCAACTCTTAAAGGATAACCTGAATTTGGCACAAAATCGAATGAAACAACAGGCAGATCAACATCGCAGTGAGAGAAGTTTGATGTAGGAGATTGGGTATTTTTACGGCTACAACCATATAAACAAATGTCCCTCAAGCAAGCTAAGAAGGATAATAAATTATCGCCAAAGTACTATGGTCCTTACAAGGTGTTGCAAAAGATTGGTACTATGGCATACCAATTGGAGCTTCCTGCTTCTTCGCGAGTACATCCAGTTTTCCATGTTTCATGCTTAAAGAAGGTTATAGGTGAAAATCTTCCAGTTCAAACAATATTCCCAGAACTTGATGAGGAAGGAAAAATCATATTGGAACCTGAAGCAGTCATGGAAACAAGAAATCGACAGCTACGGAATCGATCAATTTCAGAGTATCTCATCAAGTGGAAGAACTTACCCACTGAAGATTCTACATGGGAGGATGAGAATTTTATACAGAAGCACCCAGAGCTACTCAAGTGTTGAGGATAACACTTTTTTGAAGGAGAGGGGCATGTTAGGTCCCTATATTACTAGTATAGTCCCTTATTGTTGTTAGTGTAACCCCCTTATTGTTATTATTGTTCCCTTGTAACCCCCATTTTATTATTATTGTGCCCTTAAATTATTATTTCTATGTCGGCTAGGATTACATTGTGGCCCACTAGGATTACATTATGGCCCCATGGACTCCTATATATAGAAAGGAGGTTTTGTAAATTGGATCAACCAGGATTTTTTCATTTATGTAATGTATTGGAGGTTTCCCCCTCAAAGTGGCTTAATTCTAAGGCGTTGATATCTCTTTTCTTCTATTTTTGCAGCTGGTTACACAACAAAGTGCCCCAAGGAGTGTTGAAAGTTGTCTTGAGTTGGTCTTCTGGGAGTACTAAAACTTGGTTATACCCTGAAAAACCATCTAACAGAGAAATCCTCTTTGAACCAACTACCCTTTGTAGAATGTGTTCCATTTTGGGTAAAGGGTAATTGTCTTTTAGGGAGGCTCTGTTAAGGTTTCTGAAGTCAATGCATAATCTGATTTCTCCTGTCTTTTTCCTCACGGCTATAAGGTTAGAAACCCAATCTAAAAACCTCGCAGGCACAATGATCCCTGCCTCATACATTTTCTTGATTTCCTTTTCTACTAGAGGTAGTTGTATTGGATTAATTCTATGCATTTTTTGCTTAAAGGGTTTTTGGTTTTCTTTCAAAGGGATCTTGTGCTGGATGATTTCTTTATCGTAGGCTTTCAGGTCTTCATAGCTCTAGGCAAACACATCGATAAACTCTTTAAACAGGTCAATGCATTTCCTTTTCATGTATGGTGGCAAGGAATTAGCTAATTTAATCATTTTAGGCTAATCCTTGGTGCCTATGTTGCACTCCTCGATCTCAGACTCTGTGTATTCTATGGTGGGTTTCTTTGCTACATCGTTAAAATCAAAGAGGTCTTCTAACGGTGCTAGTCCCCTAGGTATGCTCTTGTCTTTTGACGATAATACCTCAATGTATTTGTTTTATGTGTCTTTTCATTCTTCAGTATGAGTGTCAAGTCCTTTATTTAGCATGTTGATTTCTACGAGACCAGATGGTTTTTCTTTTTCAGGAGGCTTTTTGTTTAGGCAATTTTCATCAGATTTAGAATCTGAATCAGATGACTCAAATTCATTCCTTCCCAATAGAAAATCCTCTATCTGTTTGTCACCCTCAAAGACCTGCCAATATTTTTCGTTATCTGGCACCGCTGGTCTAAACTTAATTTGAGTTGCACAGTCTTTGGTTCCAACTGGCGTTAAGCATGTTCTAGCCGCAAAAGCTAAATTGTGTGCGACAATATTTCTTTTTCTTGGAACAAAAATAAATTTGGACTCCTCAAATTTTTTTAAAAGGTCCATGACATTGTTTTGGTAAGCTCTAAGTCTGGGATGATTTGCGTTATATTCCCCATTGACTTGCTTGATGACTAGTTCTGAATCCCCATACACGTTAATTCTTGTGGCTCCTAACTTTTTCAACAGATGTAAGCCTAAGAGAAGGGATTCATATTCTGCTATGTTATTGGAACACTGAAAGTTTAATTTGCAGGAAATGTTTTCTATGTGGTTGTTTTCAGTGTTGGTAATCCAGAAACCTGCACTAGCATTGTTCTTAGTGCATGAACCATCAAAATACATACTCCACAGAGGAATATTTTCGGTTTCGTCTTGGTTATTGTCCCCTTCAACCAACGTGCTCAAGGGTTGCTGTGAAATCTCGGCACTTAGTTGTATTTGTGTCACCTCCTCAGATTTTTCATGGAGTTGAGCATGAGGGGTAGTCTGTTGTTTTCCATCTTGGCTTTGTTCATTCTTGTTTGTTGTTTCAATGCACAGTTCCAAAGTTTCTCTCTCATTTTCTTCCATATCTAGAACTACATTTATTTCCAGATTTGGGGTCTCTAACTGTTTATCTGAGTCACTGTGTTCTGGCTCTGAATATTTTGTGGATTCATTATTTCAGAAGATAAACGAATCCAGGTCAGTATGGACAGAATAAATGGGAGAATTTTCAGGTTTTTCTGGGCTACTGGCCATGAATTTCATGTGTGACTCTCTGTATAGTCTTCTGAGCTGGCTAAAAATAGGAATAGTGGCATATGTCCCGTCCATCTGTATGGTACCTTACAGCTTGGCACCCCATGATCTTGACAATAACATGTCATACTTAGGAGGCACATCAGCCACCACCACATCCATTACCATGCACTTGGCTAGGATTTGGGTCAAAGTCACACAAATATGTTTGATCAGGCCAAGGCACTTTACTCTGTTTGAATCAAAAGAATATAAATCCTTGTAAGGTCTCGGTATTTCTAATCCAAGCCTTTCCATTATCACCTTTGGCATAAGGTTGTGCGAGGCTCCAGATTCATGCCTAGAATTATGCAGGATCTTGTCATGAACATTAAAACTCACATAAAAGGGAGGTACAGGTCCCTCCTGATATACACCCTCAATCTTAGGACCAAAAATGAGCTCTGGCTGGTCATCATTAAGATTGACTGAGTCATTATTATCCTCAATATTTAAAGCCTTCAAAATTTGGGTCCTATATACATTCTGGGCAGCTAACTCAGTCAAGGGAACATAGATTTCGATCTTTGAAATTTCCTACTCTAGGCTGAAAAGAATCTGGTTCTTTGATGAACTTGTCTCAGCCTTACTAGCTCCTAGTCTTTCAGCAACATCAACTTGCTGATTTGCTCTACTCGTTTTTGAAAAATGGTCTTAACAGGAGTACTAGATGAAGTGGTAGTACTACTAATTTCCGCACTCTTCTTTTCTTTGTTTTGAGTGCCTTTCTCTCTATCTCTATCAGAATTCACAGCTATTGTTTTATCATTTTTTTTGACAATTTTAGGCTTGGTTGTAGTGTTTTTCTGTGAAGATTTGTTAGAGGTTTCGGTGTTGGGAGTTTTTTGATTGGTTTTGCTTCTAAGGTAATATTCTTTTTGAGGCTCTATGATGACATTTTCCATGTCCTAAAAATAACTTACATTATCATCTTTTTTGTCATCATAAGGGGTATGAAAACCTTGTTCCTTATCAAAATGAATCTCAAAGTCATCATTATCTCCTCCCAACATGTTGATATCAGCTTCCTCTGTTATCTCCTTTGTTTCCTCAACCTCACTTATATATTTTTGATGAAAGGGAGGAGTGATCTGTTGATCATCTTCCCTAGGTTTGTTTGGAGGTTGGTTCCTTCTAAAATTCTGATTCTAGTTCTTGTTTTGAGGAGCAGTTTGGTTTTGAATTGCTTGTGATCTATCAAGGATGCTCATTTTCTTCATCATCTCCTCCATCATTCTTTCCATCTTTGAGTTGGAAGTATAAGGGGCATTTTCCTCTCTAAAGGACACTCTCTTTTCGGTTTTCATTCTTGATCTCTTCTCCATTAGGTTGACTTCCACAGAAAGAGCACCCTTTTGCATATCTTCAAGAGTTACAAAATATCTCTCCCTCAGCTGATAAGCCATCTCAGGATCAAACCCTTCAGGAAACTTGTTTAAAGCTGAGCCTTGTGGAGGTTTTAGTTCTGGGGAAAGTGCATTATACACACTATTGAATCTAGTGCAATAAGCTTGCACACTTTCCCCAGTGTCTCTATGGAGATTATTATAGTCAGAAAGGACTTGGAGAGGGTTTTTCTTTACTTCCCATTTGTTTAAGAATGTTTGATGGAAGGCTTGTAGATCACGGATACTATGGGGGGTTAAACCTTTGAACCACTTCCTCACTTCTCCCCCTAAGCTCTGAGCAAATAACCTAAGTTTGACTGAATCATCATCAATTTCATTTCTGTCAAAGTAGTCATTCATCTTATCCACATGTTGTGATGCAATTGTAGCATTGTTAGCATCATATAATGGAATTTTGGACTGATAGTCCTGTGGAATATTGACTAGTGGTACAGGAAGGACTAGGGGAGCATACCATGCGGCCATGGCAGGAGGTGGAGGTGGATTTACAAGAGGGATAGTGGGATGAAGTGGAGTGGTTTGAACAATGGATGTAGGGTGAGCAGAAGTGGATGGACCAGGAATAGACTGCTGAGTTGATCTTGGATGAGGGGCACCTAAGTTGTGAAGAAAATGAAAATCAGGAGGTGTTGTCTCTCTGCTACCAAGATGTTCACTTGTTGCCGGGGATGATAGTGAAGACTCAGAATCTAACTGATCTAAATCACCGAGAGACCTAGTTCTAAATGGATTTACTAAGTCAGCTTGTGATTGTTGTAGAGCTGAAAGATTTTCAGGGACTAAATTAGCTCTCAATGGTGATCTAAAAACAGTTGATAATTTAATCTCAGGAGACTTCCTGAGGATACTTTCTGGGTTATCAACTACTTCAGGTGGGTCTGGGTCTGGGTAGGCTATAATGTGAAGCTTTCTAGGAGCCACTATGCTGTGTTCTTAAGACACAAATAAACAAGAAAATTTCAACCAGATATGACAGTCTTTGAATGGTTAACTAACCTGTTTACCTAAATTTGAATCCTACAGTCCTCTAACTGAGTTTGAATAATATTATGATGATCAGGGTTCTTCCCAGCGGAGTCTTAGGGTCTGTTTCGGATTGTGGAGTCGCCAAGTGGAAGCTTTTAGCTCTTTTTAGAGGTAAAAGGTTTTATGGTCCACCACCATGCTTGTGAAATATCACTTTTCAAGGATATCCTAGAACACAACAAACTCTAACCAGAGATTGACTGGGAGGGATTTTACCAGATATGTCCCCTCTGAAAGAGGATGAGATCTGGAGGCTAACTGGCCCTTTCCATCAAAGGTCAGTGAAACGTAAGAGTAAGTGTTTTACTACTAATCTGAAATATTTTTAGGTATTCTGAGTTCCTTTTCAATTGAGTGGTTTTTTAAGAATATCCTAACTCTGTTTCAAAACTTAGCTACAATTGTGAGACAATGAAGGCCTACTCTTATGGCTAAGCTAGCTAATTTTTCGAGGTTGGATAAAGTCTTAGGAGAATCCTAGGGTTTACCTAGTTTGTCACTGATTCAAACAAGTTTTATCATGATGACCATTCTTTGGCAGTGCTTGAAAAGGCTGCTTTTTTCTCACAAGTTTTATGAAGTTTTAAAGGAAAGTTATCCTCAGTGGAGTCGCCAGAAATGTTAGGAATCCATAATTTATTAGCAAGATTGGCAGAGTCCAATTACAGAAACAACATCGTTTCAACCAACTTTGGGATTCTAGGATCGAGCCCTCCTGAATCCAGAGAGGGATCTCTCTATGAAAGAGTTTAAAGATGTGATCTTTAATAGCTGAAATTGTGATATTAGACTAGTTATGAAGAGCTTGGGTTTTGTTTGTTTTGGTTGGGCAAGGACATGATGAAGGCAAAGGTAGTTTCAAAATGAAGGGTGAAGGTGTCTGCAAGTGGGGGAGTGGTTTGGCTGATAGAAAGGAAAAGTCAGTTTCAACCCATTGGGCTATGGAGTTATAGGAGGATTTTAATTGGACAACGAGGTTCAAGCAGGATCCATGGGAAAGTCACTTATGTCAAAGGATCTCTTAAGGTGAATTTATGGAATGAAACATATAAGAAATGAAGAACAAACAAATTAAAATGTAGTGAAACGGCCTAAGATCAAATAAGTTCTTTTAAACTATATTGCTTTCAGCATGTACTTAAAGAAAAACATGAGAACGTTCTGAGATCAGGTTAATGCCTTTAAACTAGCCTGATTTGAAGTACTTTCAGTTAGGAAACATAAAAAAAAGTTGAAAAGCTTAAGATCAGGTAAGTGCCTTTAAACTACCCTACTTTCAGCATATTCAATAAGAAAAACATAAAGTATTCTGAGATCAGGTTAATACCTTTGAACTAGCCTTCTTTGAAGTACTTTCAGTTAGAAAACATTAACAAATGGTTGAAACGCTTAAGATCAGGTAAGTGCCTTTAAAATACCCTGCTTTCAGCATATTCAATAAGGAAAACATAGATAACAGTGACAAAGAGAAATTTAGATCAGGCCAGTGCCTTTAAACTGACCTGCATTGATGTACTCTTCAAAACGTTCAAATGAAGAAAACATAGACAATAAAGCCTTCAGTGAGAGTAGGGTACTGTTGAAAGTAAATCCTAGCTCTATGTTTGCTTCTCTTTATCAGAGAAAGTGAATAGAGTGGAAACATTAAGCAAAATAACAATCGGCAGTGAGAAAACACATCACCATTGACACAAATCAGGATCCCATAAATCAACAGCTTGTATTAGATGTTCAAACCAGTTACAAGCAGCAAGCCCAGTGGGTCTCTACAAATTAGAACTTCCCATATCAACTTATATATCTTTGAATTGCAAAAAGGGCATCATCAGCTTCAGAATAACTATTACATACATTCAAATGTCCAGAGACCAACATTTGCTCATTTTCTACAGAAGTATTTATAAAAGAATGAAGAGGTGGGAGGATTTCCCAGGGGTCAAGTACTATTTATTATGTAATCAATGCAAATCCTCGCCTTTGAGAACCAGGCAAGGCATAAGGTGAGAATGTAATCATTTCTAACTCTGCTTCATAACTCTGTTGCTGCCTTTCGAGGCCGAATGATTGAAAAGATCTGCTTCTAGACTGTTCTTTAATATTTTAAAATAGTTTTGCCAACAATTGGAGATAAGATCCTTGAGTAACATTAATTGTTTGGCTGTCTTTGGGAAAAACACCTCGTGTTTATAATAATGACTAAGTCTTCTTTAATTACCATGAGGCTGCAGTTGCCCTTTGGGAGCTGGAGAGGTTTATTCACTTTAGTTCAGCGTTTTCGATCTTCTGCTCTAGCAAGAACTAATACTCTTTTAACTGTGATTTAAGAACACATTGTCTTTTTGATGTGCAGGGCCACGTAGGGCCTTTATAGTATCTGCGCCCATGAAATGTTGATAATCGTGGAGCAAAAACCTGTTTTAGTTGTTTTCCTTTTGATAACCAAAAGCCGAAAGATCGGGGCCTTTGGCTTTCTTTCATTCGTAATATGGATAGGACTTTCGGGACTTGCAAAACAAACAAAATGTTACGAAATCCTGGGAAAATGGGTTAAACTACTTCAGAAGGCGGGGAAGGAGCGTAGCCATTGGATCTGGACACGTGGATGGTCCAGATCTAATCGAGGGTTTGCAATCGGTGGGAAGAGAAAAGGAGTGCGATGAAACATCTCCGATGCGATTGTGCTATCGGGAGGGTGGAAGCGATTAAGCGATGGCCATAGATCTAAGAATCTTATCAACGGTGGTGAATGAATTGGGTGATCAAAAATTGGGGGTGGAAATATAACGCAGAGATTGAAATAATGCGATACGATTAAGCGCAGGCCATTGATCTTAAAGATTAGATCAACGGTGGTGAATGAATCGGGTGATCGGCAATCGGGGGTGGAAATATAATGTAGCGATTGAAACAATGCGATGCAATTAAGCACAGGCTGTTGATCTTAAAGATTAGATCAAGGGTGGTGAATGAATCGGGTGATCAACAATCGGGGGTGGAAATATAACGCAGCAATTGAAACAATGCGATGCGATTAAGCGCAGGCCGTTTAATCGGCTTTCGATCAATGGTAGGGATTAGTTCTAAGAAGAACCGGTGGAAAACCCTTTAAATATATGAAAAACCCAAATTTTTTAATTCAAACAAAGTTTCAATGGATCGGGGCAGAAATAAAATATATATAAAGGATAGGCGCCCGATTGCAGGGCCTCGTCTTTTTAATCTACCCATTTGAAATCTTGCGATGCGATTTAGCACATGGGTTCTTTAACGCTTAGGCCCGGGGAAAGTAACATGAAACAGTGGTGGGGCGGATTTATAATACATAAGACCCATTCGCATCGAAACTTTGGATGCGGGTCTTTCCGATCAACCCATTATGAATTCTCCGATCGCGATTGTGCGATCGGGTCTTTTTAATCTACCCATTTGAAATATTTACCACGTACTTTTGGTTTTTATTTCAAAATTTTGGATAAATGGGTTTTTGGCCTTATAAAAGGAAAAAGGTGACCAGGAAGGTTTTTATAATACAAAGGATCAATCGCATCGAGGGTTTTTATGCAACAAAACATATGCGCTGGTTTGATTTACTTCGATGCCAATAAGCGCCAATGGGACTAGCGCCTGGTTCCAGGGAAGGGGCATGTAGGGGAAGTGGTTTAGGACTTAGCCCAAAGGGGCTTAAGTCCATAGTAAAGACTTGTATTTTTATGAATGTTTCATGGTTTTCAATGAAAATGGGGGTTTCGGTAAAGCTAAAGAATGGGTCTTTAACTTTATAAAAGTTATTTTCATGAGGGGGGAGAAAAGAAATCATGGAAAAAAAGGGGTTTTTATGGGGAAAAATGGGAGCGAATGAAGGTGAGTTTGGAAGAGGGGGAGAGGAAGAATGGTGGTTTTACAGCAGTTTCTTCTTATGAATTTAGCAGAATTTTTGAGTTTTGGAGGGAATCAGTAGTGAAAACTTTTCAAACATGAGCATGAGATCTCCCACAGGCTTCAATAGATAACATTTTGGTAATGAAAGTTTTTCTTGAAGATTGAACAATGTTTTGGCCACCTTTTGATAGGACAAATTTTACAGGTGGCCAACACCACTTTACAATGATATAGAATGATGTAGAAGAAGAAGATATACTAGACCATAATCCCAAATTTTACACAACCACCTAATGATGATCTTAGACCTCCAAACACTGCCTCTTCAACCCTTGGTAGATAAACACTAGTACAATTTTTACAATAATGTATTTACAATGACTAAGTACAATGATACCTTTACAATGATTGTATGCAGTGCTGCCCACTTGAAGACTTCATATGATGAACTTATTGTTGTTGTTATGCACCTTGGTTTCTGCTCTTGTCATGCTACCCTCTCCTGCACCCTGCCTTGCTTTGTTGCCGTAGAAAGTCTAGTCCTTTGCAACCATTGACAACACATGATCTAGCTTTTTCTTGACTTCTAGGAGCTCGATATTGAATCTGGTGTATCTCTGTTATTTCAGATCCTCAATATCTAATTTTTGGTCTTGTAGTAGTCCTCTGAGTCATCTTTCCAATGCCATAGGTTTGACCCAATTTGGATTCTTCAAGATAGATTTATACCCAATCTCTCACAATGCCCTAATTATGGACTGTTTCAGCAGAGCGCGCTTGTACGATGTGCCACATGTCATTGTTTCTTCATTTGGCTCTAAAATTGATAGAGAAAAAAGTACAGAATGTGTGCTATCTGCCACTTTCTATGGAATTCCAATCCGATACTCAGAGAGAGAGAGAGAGTTATGATGAATTTACCAAGGTCACTTATTTGAGATGAATTTCTGGAGCCTGCAAAAACCCTGACTTCCACAGATCATATCTCCAAAAATGTTTCTCACCTTGATCTAAAATTTTTACAAAAAATTCCTTAGGATTTCAGATTTTCCTCATGAAAATTTGAGCTTCTAAACCTTCGTAAAAAAAAATAAGTTAGAGAACAAATGCCATGATGACTTGTTTCAAATGGCTGAATCCCTTGCCTAAGGAGGAAATGAAGATCACAATTTATATAAATTCTTAAGTTAAGAGGGGCTTCAACAAGTGAACATGGGAGGGATTTTAGGAGCTTAAAAAATATTAATTATGAATTTTCAATGACCCATGCCCCAACCCCATGTGGTTTTAGCCCACTAATTGGGGGTGAAAACTTCAAACATGAATATCTCTCAAACTGTGAAGAATTACATGGCGTGCCCTATATCAATGGAAACATCTCGACAAGTAGAAACCGTCAAAAGCATTATTTACCCAGAATATATTAATTTGGTAGGTCAAAAATCCCATGCACTATTGGGTTAGCCCCTGGTGCTTCTTGGGTTGACATCAATGACAACTGCTGATCAGCAATCTCCCCCTTTGGTATTGATGGTAACACAAGTACTCCACATGTGGTCATGACACCTCTTCCTACAACATTCTCTCCCCCTTTGACATTAATGGAAAAGGGTAACTCCCCCTGAAATACAACCATCTTGCGGACCTGTACACACTTCCACTCCCCCTAACACACAACCATCCTGTAGACCTGTAATCTACTTCCACTCCTCCTTTATATTCTAAAAAAGGAAAATCTAATGAGAACTTGGGAGAATCCCAAGCTTTTGGTGAAGATATTCCAATGCTGGTGAATATTTAATATGTGATTCTTTTGGTGCTGCTTGGAATCTTGGAACTTTTCCAACTACTTACATAACATCTGGTCAGGAGATTGTTACATATAGAAGACTACTAATCATAGATCTGTACAACCTTTGATCCACATACTTAGATGAGTCGTCTATGCTCAATTTGCAAACTGTTACGATTAGAGTAAGGATGGGTTTGCAATCTTCCATTTTAAATTTCTTGAGCATTTCCTTGATTTAATTTGCTTGAAATATAAATATCCCTTTTTCTTACTGAGATAGTTGAAGCCCTAAGAAGTATGTCAGCTCACCAAGTAAAGACATCTCGAAATCACTTTGCAGCTTTGTAGCAAAATTCTTACTTAGTCGATCATCGTTTCTACCAATTATTGTATCATCCTCTTTAGCTATTAGACATGATTTAGTTACTTCATCCAGAACATATATGTCATTTGGAGCTCGACTTGTTGTAGCCACAATTTCACCATACACGCCTTTCCTAATTTCACATTTCATGGAGTTGAATAGTATTGTGTGTCCTTGATCACACATTTGTCCAACACTGAGCAGATTGCGATTCATGTTTTCAACCAATAGAACATTCTTGTCTAGAGCATATTTGCTTCCGAGAGTGATAGTACATGATCCTATAACATTTGAATATCCATCATTTTTTAGGTTTTAACCATGAATAGAAATTATCTACACATGAATCTTATAACAGAAAATAAACAATAGCGACAGCATAAAACATTAAACAGATAAAAACAGAGATTTTCCCATGGATCCCAAATCGGGACGACCAACTTGATTTTTCATTATATTCCTTTTAGTGTTACAACACATATATATACATGCCAAAGCATACATAAACCCCAATCCATTAACCCTAGATTAGAACATAACCGTAGTTCCCTTGACCATATGTACAAAATACCAGGGGCTGAAAACCATCGTACCCCAAAACCATGTGCAAACTCATGCACAGAACATGGGTGGGTCTGCCTATGAGTGGGACCACATACCAAAACAATTTTTGTTGGGGCGCTACCCCAGACCCCAATAGTGGGGGTTGCCTCCCCCTTGTTGCGCCTGACGCAACGTACAACGCGTGGGGCTAATCATGGAAAGAATATAACACATGCCCAACATTCTCCCACTTGTTGTTTTCTTTCCACAGGGGGCCACAAGAGAGCTTAGTCATTGAGTCAATTCTTCAACACCCATTGTTTCTCTACACCAAGAGAACTTCTAAGTTCTCACAGACTTCATCAATTCATCTGCAAAATTCTTCAAAGTGTCCACCTTTACTAGCAACACCCTTTTAGCCTCAACCATATCTCTAACAAAGTGATATTGAACATCAATGTGCTTTGTCTTTGATTGCTAAGCAGGGTTCTTAGCCAAGAAAATTGCACTTTGGCTATCACAGTCTATCCTCATAGCTTGTTGTACCAAACCCATACTTGAACACAATCTCTGCAACCAAACTGCTTCCTTACTTGCATGAGTGGCTGCTATGTATTCTGCCTCTGTAGTTGAAAGAGCCACTACATATTGTCTTTTACTCATCCAACTAAATGCGCCTCCAAATAGGCTAAACACATACCCACTTGAAGATCTTCTTTGGTCCAAATCTCTAGCCCAGTCTGCATCAACAAAACCACGAATGTCCAACATTCTTTCCAATCCTAGTCTTCCCTGGTAGCACAAGCCATAATCACTAGTGCCACGTAAATATCTGAAAACCCGCTTCACTTCTATCCAGTGTTCCTTTCCTGGGTTTGAGATAAACCTACTCAATACTCCCACTTGTGCAATGTCTGGTCTAGTACAGACCATTGCATACATCAGGCTACCCACTGCACTTGCATATGGAACACGGGACATATACTCCTCTTCTTCGTGTGTCCTGGGACACTGTTCAACAGACAGCTTTACACCTACTGGAATAGGAACATTCACTGGTTTACTATCCTGCATATTGAACCTTTGCAATATAGTTTTGACATACTTCCTATGGTTTAACCAGAGCATCCTCCTTTCCTGATCTCTCTTAATTTCCATGCCCAAAATATAGTTTGTAGCACCAAGATCCTTCATGTCGAATTTGGAGAACAGTTGGGTCTTCAAATCTTGGATAATTTCTTTGTCATTTCTAGTCAACAACATATCATCGACATACAAGACCAAATAAATAACATGGTCACCAATTAATTTAAAATAAACACAGTGATCCTCCTTGCTTCTGGTGAAGCCAAGTCCCCGTGTATAGGTATCAAATTTCTGATACCACATCCTTGGTGACTGTTTTAACCCATACAAAGACTTCTTCAACCTGCATACCAGTTCTTTCTTACCCTTCACCATAAAGCCTTCAGGTTGCTTCATCTATATCTCCTCTTCTAGATCCCCATGAAGAAATGTTGTCTTCACATCCATCTATTCTATCTCAAAATCAAATTCCGCAGCAACAGATAAAAGTAATATAATAGAAGTAACCTTGGCAACAGGAGAAAAAATATCACCAAAATCAATTCCCAGCACCTTAGAATAACCTTTTGCTACCAATCAAGCTTTGTATTTCTCCACCTTGCCTCTACATTCATCTTCTTCTTAAACACCCATTTGCTCCCGATGGGATTCCTTCCAGCCAGCAACTCCACCAGATCCCATGCCTCATTTTTGTGCAAGGATGCCATTTCATCAACCATGGCCACCTTCCAGAGTTTTCCATCCTCTGAATCTACTGCCTCGCTGACAGTTCTGGGATCATCATCAGTTATAGTTAAGGAAAAACCTAAACAGAAAGTAGATGGACTATACCTTTCTGGTTGCCTTCTTTCTCGAACTGATCTTCTCAAAGTTGGATTTTGTGGCTCTTCCTCTTCTGCTATAGAGTCTGATTCATACTCCTTTATCTCTAACTCTATCTTCTTAGGTTCCCTTGGTATGATTTCATGTTTAAAAACATCTTTTACCTCTCTACACACCACATCTTAGCTGTACACAACCATCCTTGTTTCCGAGTTCCAAAGCTTGTAACATTTTAAACCATCCTTATACCCAATAAAGATGCACCTTTCAGATTTATTATCCAACTTAGTCCTTTTCTCCTTTGGAACATGTACATATGCATCACATCCAAATACCCTTAGATGTGAAAGAGAGGGTTTCTTACCAGTCCATACCTCATGTGGAGTCTTATCCTCCAACACTGATGAAGGTGATCTGTTAACCAGATAGCATGCAGTCTCCACTTCCTCTGCCCATAATTCTTGACCTAACCCGGTACCACTGAGCATGTTCTTTCCTTTTCCATCAGAGTTCTGTTCATTATTTTTGCAACTCCATTTTTCTGAGGTGTGTATGGATTAGTCTTCTGCCATGCTATACCATACTTCTTACAGAACTCTTCAAATTCCTTCTTGCAGAACTCCCCACCATTATCTGTCCTCAACGCCTTTATCTTCTTCTTTGTCTGGTTTTCCACCAGAGCCTTAAATTATTTAAATTTTTCAAATACTTCAGATTTCTTCCTCAAGAAATATATCCATGTATTCCTTGAGAAGTCATCTATGAATGAAACATAGTACACAAACTTTCCCAGTGATGGAACTGACACAGGTCCAAACACATCACTTTGCACAAGTTCTAATATCTTGTTCGCCCTCTTAGCACCAAAATGAAAACTCACTTGATTTTGCTTCCCATATACACAATGTTCACAGACATAGAAATCCAGAGAGAAATTATACATACCTTCTACCATACCATTTCGATGCAGTATCTGAGGACCCTTCTCTCCAATATGTCCAAGCCTTTGATGCCATAACATGGTCTTTTCTCTAGAGAAAGCTAGGATTTCCACTCCATTTTCAGGAACCATAGAACTATTACACCCATCAATAGCAATGCTACCTTGTAGCTTGTATAGAGTTCCAATACGAACTCCCCGCATTAATATTAGTGCTCCCCAAACCATGTTGCAGGCATCTTTCTCGAACACTGTTTTTAGACCTTCATCATCCATCTTGCTTACAAAAATCAGATTTCTGGCCAATGTAGGAATATGCAAAACACCAGGAAGTGTTCTAATCCTTCCAACTTACAGCTTTAGCTTGACCTTTCCACATCCGATGATTATGGCCTTCCTATCATCCCCTAGGAAGACATCGCCATCATATTTTTCATACTCACAGAACCACTCCCTATCGGGAGTGAAGTGAAAGGATGCACCTGAGTCAATCAACCATGACTCATGATCTAAATGTGTATTTGAAGAAGAAGCCAAATACACATCCCCACCTTCATCTAAGGTGGTTTTTGCCTCTACAGAAGGAGCATCATCAGATCCATTTCCTTTCTTAGGAGCTTTAGATCTGCATTCCTTTTTGTAGTGTCCTTCCTTTCTACATTTCCAGCACACCTTTACAAACTTTCCAAGATATTTAAATCTCCCACTCAAAACCTTATTCTTATTTATGTTTTGGGACCTTCCTCGTATAGATAAGGCATCTCCATTTTGACCCTCCATATTTCTTCGTCTCATTTCCTCCGACAACAAGGCTGAGACAATGTCATCAAAATTCAAGGTAGTTGTATTGCTACCTATTGCAATAACTAGACTGTCCCATGAGTCTGGTAGAGAACAAAACAAACTGATGCACTTATCTTCATCTGAGATTTTAATATCAACAGATGATAGCTGACTTACCATAGTATTGAAGGTGTTCAGATGCTCTGTCACAGAGTCTCCATCCTTCATCCTCAGGTTATACATCTTTTTTCGCAGGAACAACTTATTCACCAGAGACTTATATTGGTACAAAGTCCCGAGATTTTCCCACAAATTCTTCACCGTAGCTTCCCCATATACATTCAACAATACTGAATTTGAGACACACAACCGTATTGTGCTCTTAGCCTTCCGATCCAGTTTCTTCTAGTCCTCATCTGACATTTCCGTTGGTTTAGTACCTGGACCTACCGCGATCCACTGATCTTTATCCACCAGCAGATCCTCCATCTTGAGCTTCCACAACTCAAAACTCTGACCATTAAATTTCTCGATCTCTATCTTTTCGCCGCTCGTCATCTTCTTTCATAGCAAGAATTGATCCCACAGATCTCCCACTGAACAGGGTTTACCTCAGGCCCAAGCAAAAAAAAAAACCCTCAGCAGCAAAGGCGTCCCCTTAAAGCCGAAACAACTCTGATACCAAATGTAGGTTTTAACCATGAACAAAAATTATCTACACACGAATCTTATAACATAAAATAAACAACAGCGAGAGCATAAAACATTAAACAGATAAACACAGATATTTTCCCCTGGACCCCAAATCGGGACGAACAGCTTGATTTTTCATTATATTCCTTTTAGTGTTACAACACATATATATACATGCCGAAGCATACATAAACCCCATCCATTAACCATGGATTAGAACATAGCCGCAGTTCCCTTGACCGGATCTACAAAATATCAGGGGCTGAAAACCATCGTACCCCAAAAACCATGTGCAAACTCATGCACAAAGATTCGTTTGTTTTGTGGCTTCGAAGATTCTTCTGGAGGATTTTCAATTCTACAGTCTTTGGCTATGTGTCCAAAGTTTCGAAATTTGTAACATTCAATATTATTTCTTAAATATTCAAATCTATTGATGTTTCGCTGAGCTCTGGGAGGTTCATATTTGACAGATCTCCTAGAATTTTACTCGTTCCTAGGGTACGTGTGACAATCTACAGCTTTATGACCAAAATTTCCACTTGAATAATAGTGGCCATAAAAAATATGTTGGTAACTGGATGGAAATTTTCGTCGAGGAATTGTCTTCGAGGCTGTTCTTGCGAATCTTGTCCAATGAAGTCTACATGCATGTCAGATCTCATAGGTTCATTTTATTTTGTTGTAGAAGGTCCTGCTTCTTCTTCTTTGATGCTAGTTTTGTCATTGTAATATCGTTTATTGTTGATGAGTTCTTCCAATGCCCTTGAGCTGTTGGCATAATTTTGGATAGTTTTTCGTTTCTTCACTTCCTCACACAGCGAGACTACTTCGGCTTCTAATTCTTCCCTTTCTTGGTTGCTTTCTTCCAACTTCTTTTGAAGTGACTATTCAATGCATTCGTGTTCTTCAACTTCAATTTTGAGACCTTGAAATTTTTCTTCAAGAGTATTGGAATGGATCTTCTCTGCCTTGAGATATTTTATAAGCTTTATTGTTTCCCCATAAAATTCTTATATGGTGCATCCTTCTTCTTCGTTGTTTGATACATCTTGTTTATTGTGCTTGGGTTTATTGTGCTTGGCCATAAACAATACTCTCTCATTGGATTCTTCTTCACTGTCATTGTCTTCATCGGATGATGAGCTATCTTCTTTAGAGAGAAAGTTCCTTTTGGATCCTTTCTTGTTGAATTTCTTAAAGCCTTTCTTTCCTTTTGAGTTGCCATTACTTCTATTTAGAAATTTTGCTGCAAAATGCCAAACCTCATTACAATTGAAACATATCAATGGAAGTTTACCTTTGAATTGTCCCTTACCAATTTTTAGTTTTCTCATGAAGTAAGCATATTCTTCATCTGAAAGACCTTCTTCATCATCTCCCTTTTCTTCACACTTTCAAGTGCATGTATTTTCAATTGAAGGTTGTTTATCCTTATTGGTTTTCTTAGATCCAACGAACGTAGTTTCTAGATGTGAAGTACCCTCTTCTTCATCAAGTCTCATTTCATATGCTATGAGAACTCCATGTAATTCCTCTTTGCTGAGTTTGTCTATATTTGCGCTGTATTCTAAGACCGATACCTTTGGGTTGAATCTCCCTGGTAACGTTCTAAGAATCTTCCGTATAATAGTCTTCTCGTCAACTGGCTCTCCCAATCCTTCTAGAGTATTAGTTATTTCATCAACGTATTGGAAGTATGCAACAATTTTGCAATCTTCTTTCATTCTGAGTTGCTCAAATTTTTCTCTATAGATTTGAAGCTTTGCTTCTTTGACATTTGAGTCACCTGCATATATATTCTCAAACTTGTCCCATACATTTTTGGCACTTTTACAACCCAACACCTTATGATAAGAAGATTCAATAAGTCCACTAATAATAATATTCTTCGCTTTTGCATCATTTACAAAATTCTTCTTACCTTGTTCATCCATATTTGATGTAAATCCATTTTGAACAGTGTCTCATACTTCGTAACCTTGCGCCAAGAGATATACCTCCATTCTTCCTTTCCAGAGATAGACCTCCATTGAATAGAGGTACACCATTCTTGGTATGCTCCATGACCTCCTTCCAGCTATTAAACTGCTATTGAAGGAACCAAGCTCTGATACCAATTGTTGGAAATACTAAGAGGGGGGGGTGAATCGATATTCCTTTCAATTATAGCATTAGTTAATTTTCAATTATTATCAGTGTTTGTACACTGATAATAGCAAAAAAGAGGAACAGAAATGCACACAGTTTTTAAGGTGGAAACCCACTCCAAGACAAAAACCACCTAATGCTTTTCTAAGAATTCTTTAATATTCAACTCCAATTAAAAATAAAGCTCCAACTTCCTAGAATCTAGAAGAGAAATCTTCTCCAACTCCCACTGGATGGATGCTCCGACGCCCGAGATTCTTCAGTAGTCAACTGAACGGATGCCCCAACACCCAATGAGCTACAACTCACCCTACCACTACCATACCACCCTATAGAAGAATAAAAGAAGAATGCACTCCCGTAGCACGGAAAATGGTCTAGATTAAAATGATATTAAATGATGTAGAAGAAGAAGATATACTAGACCATAACCCCAACTTTGACAGAACCACCTAATGATGATCCCAGACCTCCCAACACTGCCTCTTAAACCCTTGGCAAATAGACACTAGTACAATTTTTACAATAATGTATTTACGATGACTAAGTACAATGATACCTTTACAATGATTGTATGCAGTGCTGCCCACTTGAAGACTTCATAGGATGAAATTCTTGCTGTTGTTATGCACCTTGGTTGCTTCTCTTGTCATGCTACCCTCTGCTGCACCTTTCTTTTATTTTCTATCATAGAAATTCTAGTCCTTTGCAATCCTTGAGAACACATGATCTAGATTTTTCTTGCCTTCTAGGAGCTCGATATTGAATCTAGTGTATCTCTATTATTTCAGATCCTCAATATCTGATTTTTGGTCTTATAGTAGTCCTTTGAGTGGACCTTCCAATGCCATAGGTCTGATCCAGTTTGGATTCTTCAAGAGAGGGTTATACCCAATCTCTCACAATGCATTAATTATGGATTGTTTCAGTAGAGCGCACTTGTACAGAATACCACTTGTCATTGTTTCTCCATTTGTCTCTGAAATTGACAGAGAAAAAATTACAGACTATGCGCTATTTCCACTTTTTACGGAATTCCAATCCGATACTCAGAGAGAGAGTTATGACAAATTTACCAAGGTCAATTCTTTGAGATGAATTTTAGGAGCCTGCAAAAACCATGAATTCCACAGATCATATCTCCAAAAATATTGTGCACCTTGATCTAAAATTTTTATAGTAGCTTCCTCAGGATCTCAGCTTCGCGTCATAAAAATTTCAGCTTTTGAACCTTCGTAAAAGAAAAAAATTTAAAGCGCAAATGCCATGATGGCCTATTTCAAATGGCTAAATCCCTTTCCTAAGGAGGAAATGAAGATCACAATTTATATAAATGCTTAAGTTGAGAGGGGCTTGAACAAGTGAACGTGGGAGGGATTTTAGGAGATTAAAAATTATTTATTATGAATTTTCAATGACCCATGCCCCAAACCCATGGGGTTTTAGCCCACTAACTGGGGGTACAAAATTCAAACATGAATATCTCTCAAAACATGAAGAATTACATGGCGTGCCATATATCGACGGAAACATCTCATAAGTAGAAACTATCAAAAGCATTATTGACCCAGAATATATTAATTTGGTACGTCAAAATTCCCATGAAATATTGGGTTAGCCCCTGGTGCTGCTTGGGTTGACATCAATGGCAATCACTGATCAACATACTCAACTTCACCAACCCTGACCAAGCTTCACTAAATAATTCTCCATGATCATCGGAGTCTTCTTTTCTCTCGGGTCGGTTGAGTTTAGATGCACTCGAGAGTAAGCCATCAAGCCTAACCCAAAATTCCAGGTAAAAAACTATCAGGGAGTGGTACATCTAATTTGTATCCCATGATTAACAAAGTAATGACCTTCCTAATGAGGTAATACGTACAGGTCAATATTTGATAAGCACGAGTCAACTAATATGGGGAAGAATAATTTTTTCATAGATTGTGTGACAAATTCAATAATACCATAATGGATCGAAGGATGGTTGGACTTTTGGCATAGACTCTAAACAAGTCGTTTCACCCCGGTCGGTTAGCCAACCCAAGTGTGGACGAATTTTGACGAATAGGTTAGAATTCTAGTACAAAATGAAATGAATTTAGTCTTTGGGAACAGACATAAAAGGAGCTTGGGTAACCTTGTAAAATAATTACCGAGTATGAACATTACCATTCTCCAGTAATGGGGATCATCGCGTAACTTTATTGATGGTAGTCCACTTATGGGTTCTGATGAATGCCATGATTAGGTGGTAGGAATTATACCTCCTTTCCCAAAACTTGGACTAGTGGTTTGGTCCATGAGATAGCTAGGTATCTTATGGAAGTTATGGCCTGATCGAAGGGTATCTCAAGAAAAAGTTATAGCCTTTCTCTGATAGAGGTAGTAAGTTGGTACTAAACCAAGCACATGTATTAATAGCCCTTATCTAGAGGAAAAGGTCAAGTTTATCCATGCTAATAAGTCCAATAGTTTCTCCTTTCCTAGCTCACCCAAAGTTGTGCGAGTTCAACATCATAGCTCAAGCCCAATATCCTAAACCTACCCGAGCTACATATCCAAATCCTACCCTATCTCGCATAATTTTACCTTACCCTTCCTAACATTATACATAAAATATTTCATGTTGGATGATTTCATCCATAACTCTCTCTCTTTATTTATATTTTCCCTTACTTGTTTTCTTGGTTTCATACTGGTTGTGCATGAAAATAAATTGTATATCCCCGAAATCCGGTCTATTGTATTGGGTAAGTGTTGAGTTCTTTCTATAAGGGGATAAAAGGTGAGGAAAGACCCCAAAATTTTGTTATTGGGGTGGATCTTTATATGGGGAATAACAATTATACATGTAGTGAATGGGTTGTCTAAAGGCATCCTAATTATAGAAATGAGGTTGCAAAATGGATGTCAATGAGGGGCATAGATCCATAGGATTGATGCCTGCCTACCCTTCATTTGATTGTTTCAAGAAGCAATGTCATAAGGCCCTACTAGTTAATTTAATATCTATGGGTCTTGGGGCTAACATATTTACCAAATAAGTCAATACATAAACAATGACTGTAGTGGGTGTCTCTCTCTTTATGATGGAAGTCATGATAGCCTCTATGGTGGTTTATATTACCATGGCATCTTCTCTTTTCACTAGTTCTCTCTCTTACTTTATCCATAATTTGTATTGATTCATACATCATGTATCAAGGTGAGAAGGCTTTCCATCGGGCATCACATAAGGAGTATCTATAAGGCTAGGACTCAGGGAGATGCGAGGGTTGTCCATAGAAAATATACTAACTTGAAGGTCAATTTTATGGCTTCAACTTGAGTTGTTGCTACCTTATATTTGGTGAAGTTATACAGACACAAGCTACAATAGTGTAGTGCTTGTTCGAGAAAGATGTTGTTGGTTTCATATGTGTAGGTATCTTGTAAGGGAATTGGTAGCCTATTCTTATCCCTGTGGGGATATGTTTCGATAGAGTGAGCAGTGTAAGACTTACATAGTGTTAAATTCACGGGGTTATCGTATGGATGGATAAACATTAAGGGAAATCTCAGCCTAAAAGCACCAATGAAATACTCATTTAATTTCCATGTCATAATATGTAAACCGATCAAAATTCTTTAAATTTAAAAAGAGGTAGATGCAAATATTTTGGAGGGAAAATAAGAAAAACTCCTTTTTTGAACTGTATTTTTGGCTTATCTCCTTATAGGTTTACTCAAATTTCAAGTTTAGAAACTCATTAGATGTGGAATTAAATTCCACATCCAAAGAGTAACTATCATGCATAATTTTGAGAAGACTCACCTTGATAAAAATTGCAGATACATTAAAAAAGTGTGTTTGAACATGTTTTTTAATGTGTCTCCATTTTTTATCAATGTGGATCTTCTCAAAAGTATGCATGATGGGCACATGTTGGATGTGGAATTTAGTTCCGCATCTAATGACTATCTAAACTAGAAATTGTAGTAAACCTATAAGGATATAAGCTGAAAATACAATTAAAAAAAGTAGTTTTATTGTTTTCCCTCCAAAATTCATAAGTCTTATTTTATTATTTAAATATTATTTTATTATTTTTTCTTAGGAGGTCACTTTTAGGGTCAAATATCCTCTAATTTATGACCTAAGACTTATTCATGAACCAATTTCAACACTTTTTGATGGTGCATCATCTAATAATTGCAAGTGTGTCTTTATCCTCTTCATCGAGACTGAATCGAGCAGTTCAAGCAACACGAATGAAGCACAATATTGGTGGTTGGTGATCAGGTTACTCACATTAGGCATAAACTAAACTAGGTAATTAGCTCACCATGTAAATTTTATCTCTGCCAACACTGAAAATGATGGAATCGACTCAAATAGAAATGTCGACTAGTGAAGCACTGCACTTGAGGAACGTTCAGGTTGGAACACATCTTCCTCACACTTGATTATGAAAAGGGCTGCGATAGATGCCATGACCTGTGTTTATGTTTGCCAACAATCGTAGCTCCCCCACTATCTTACCCCTAATTTCAGGGATAACCGAGACATATTGGATAAGTTGTGCTTTTATACTTATCTGTTTTGCGTGAAGGAAAGGGATCAGAGATACTGACCCAAACATAGTGAGGTAAGGTTTCACCTTTTAAGGTATTTCCAAAATATACTAATACAATCAAGAATCAACAATAAATCTAAAGAATTTAATAGATCCAAATGAATGAAAATAACATCTGTATCCATGCCTGGAGCTATATCTTCAATGAATGGATCTCCTAGAATTCCAACTACTGAGTAAATGAGATCAACTTTGGTAGCTTCTGCTTGATCTGCCACATTCTCTTACGCTATTGGATGCGCTATTAGTTATTATGATGGTGTAAGTTTCATAATCAGTGAATGATCCTGAGACAAGGGTAGAGGGAAAGGCATAAGCCAGGCGCACTTGAGGAGAGCCTATAGTATAATAACCATAAGTAGAGAAGACATAACCATTACCAGTGGTCGAAAAAGTAGTTACTGACCTAATAGACCCCAAAGAATTTGATACCTATCATCAGAAGCTAAGGTAGTTGGGGATATACTCAACAAACACACTCATCCTTTACCCCTAAGCTATATACCTAGATGCCTAAGTTGATGTACTTGATGACATTGTTTTTTTCTCAGTCCAAGTACCATCAGAGCAAGCAACTTCAACCACATATATAGTTCTAGGTGAGGATATAGTTCCAATTGTAATAGTAATGAAAGATAACACTCCTTGCCTTTAAAGTTTAGCAAGTGAGAGAATTTGATCGAGTTTTTTATCAATATAGATAGATTATAGGTTTTTTGAACCATGTTCCTCGCATTGAGGTTGATCATGCAGAAGAAAAAATAAAGGCATCCTAACTTGCAAAGAAAAAAGTTACATCCAATATTATTAATCGATATGTTTACCCCATTGGCCATGAAATAGTAAATGATCTCGTGAAGTCATAGAGGGTTGGAAGAGTCAAGGGGCACCCCTTCCAACTCTTATTGGTGGAGTCAAAGGTAGCAATGTTTCCAAAGCTGTTAACAAAAAAGAAAGTATCAATCATGTGAATCTGTCAATTTCATCCACTGATCAAGTTGAATTTGTTCCAGAAGCAAAGGGAAATACTGAAGAAACAATGGAAGTATACTTACAAATTCAAGTTAAAATTAAGCTAGTTTACCGATTCTTACATACACCAACAATGGGGTGAGTTGATCTATTCAATGAACCTGTTTAAGTTAACCCAGTTTACCCATCAACAGAAGCTAGGAAACCTACCCCACCAGGAGGTTGAATAATTCCATTCATATAGCCCGTTGTAAGTGTAATGAAGGGTTCAATACTCTAGCTAATATTATAATGTGCTTGTTATAATGGTGTTGTAAAGAATATCTAATTAGTAATAGGAATAGTTTAATATTTTTTTATTATAATTTGGCCATAGATAGTAGTGTTTCAATAGGAACATTAAGATGGTTAGAGTCTTGTTCCTAGTTGTAAAGAGAAACTAATGGATTCAAGTTGATTATTACTGTAGACTGTAAGTGAGCGAAAGGATCAGAGTGTATAATATAGGTCCTATTTCCTCACGGGTGCTTTGAATAATTAAAAGTGGAGTGTAAGTCATGTTTAAGTAGAAGCTGTGGTGTTTTATTATATCTCAGTGTTGGTGGCTTATTATATAGGTCTTATTTGAGATTCATCTATCTAGCTACTTTGGTAATTGTTGCAATTACTCTAGTAATTGTCTTTGTATAGTTCCTAAGTTAGTCATATTATTTCTAGGTATTTATTATTGGTCCATTGAGTTTTCTAGAGAAAGAGTCTATCTACTAAGTAATATATTCCTTGTGTTTCGATAATTATATAGGAATATATTCCTAATAGAAGCTTGGGATAGTCTTTTTCATAAATGGATAAGTCTTGATTCTTGAGGTCAACAGTTTTTATCGATGTCTTAGGTAGTGGGAGTGTCTGGGTCAAACTACTAGTCTAACTCATTGTTGAGGTTAGGTCTAAGGGTTAGGTAAGTGAGCTTTGGTTTCAGATCTATTGTGTTAGGGATGCTGGTTGATAGGTTAAGATATATAGTTGGTTAGTTGGTCTGTACATCGACCCTAAGACCTATATTTTCTATTGTTCCTTGTGTATTAAGGTAGTAATAGATTTCTTCTAGAGTTATGAATTAACTAGTAAGAAGTAAGGAGTATCTTTCTTAGGTTAATTAAAATTCAAAGTCTAATCATCTCTTCTTGAAGTTTCTATCATTTATCAATAAGAAGAAAATCTATCTAATCCATCAAAGTAATAGAAATAAATTTAATACCTCAAAGTTATTTCCTAATCCATTCATTAGAAGACCTTACTAATACTCAATATTTTTCTCTTCCTATACATATTGACTAATTCATTAAAGTAAGAAGCTTTAAGACTTTAAAGCAAGGTTAGGATTTACCTAGTATTTCTATATAATATATAAACCTACTATATAATATCGAATCCCTAATCAATAGAAATTCCTTCAATACAAGATACATACCCTACTAATATATAAAAGTCACTATATAATACTAAATTCCTATATCTAACTATATAATATTATGAAGCTATACTTGATATAGGTAGCCAGTTATTCCTATCCATAAGGTGTGTTGGGACGAATATTGGATGAAGTGGTGTTTAATATAATACAATATAATAAATATGTGATGTATAAGGGCCACTCTTCACTATATATCATGGGTACTGATTATCGTTGATTTGTATTGAGTGAACTTGATCACTTTGTATATCCATAGGGGAACTATGGTCCTTACCTATATCACATATAATGCCCGTTTATTGCTTTACTATTATAACTAACTATGTAGATAAGGGGTGTGCCTTATAAACCTATGAAATTGATGTAATGTCTTATGCTCAGCTCTCCCTCTGATTTTGGGTCTCGGAATCTCTGCTCCCATCTCCCTTCCCTTAAGGGTAGTAGGGGTGTAGCATCGAGTTGATTTCTTAATGGCTAGGGGTTTAGAGAAGGAATGAATAGAATGGGTAAGGTCACACTAAGGATTAGAGCGACAAGTTAGTATCGGAAAGTCAGTGAAGCCAATGAGATAACTTGGGGTGAAGTCACTCTAAGGATTGGAAGATGGTGTTAGGGAAGGGTGGGAAATGTAGTGATGACTGGCATGAAGGAATGAACTGACACTAGCATTGAAAAGAGAATGAGTGGATAGTACCGATAGCTAAAAAAAACTAATAAATAAGACATTTTTCTCTTAGTATTTGTAATGGTAGTTTGAAGTGATGTGCTCTTTCCTTGCTCTGCAACTAGGCTACGCAAGTAGATATAATAGAGTAATTTTACTAGCAGGCCTTGTCAAGTTCAAGATGTCAAGGTAGTTCGAAGCGATATGAAGGTTAAGAAATATATCCAGGCTTCATTGTTCCTGCCTATTGGTAGGTTAAATAGGCTATGAATTCATAGCATGAGTGATTAGCCTTTATCTATGAAGGGTGACATTCATTTGGTAGGCGAAATCACAATCTTTGTTTCATACGTTACAACGTTTCATGCGAGGGTGAAGATGTAATATCAAAAAATGGGAAAGATGAGAATATAGAACATTTGAAACATTCCAAGTAAAAAAAATAGGAATATAACACTAAAATCTGGAAAATGCCGGAAATAAGTTGCAATTGGAAATTACATCAAGACATTATAACCATGAGAAAAAATAGCTAAGTCATATCATTGTAAGAAACAACAAATATAAAGTACACAGTGCTCTGAAGATGATGCACTCAAGCTAACAAGAAGTGGTTGAAATACACTAATGAAATATAGCACTAGAATGGTTGTGCTGCTACTATTGCTGTTGTTGGAAACTACTACTACTGATAAGAAGAACCATTTTTGAGAGGATTATCTAGTGCCCAGAATAATCCCAAATTTTAACCATGGATTCTACTTGAAAAAAATAGAAAAACCCAGAAATGGTTTGGCCAAATTTTAACTTTGGATTTTCAGCCCTTCTTGGGTTGCCAACTGCAACCCTGCTAGTTGACTTACGCACTCCTCCTGGGTAAGTACTAATATTGGGCTAAAATGATTATATAACTCATACAATAGCACCCATTCAACTCAATAACATGAAGGGTTGATCCCTTCTCTGGATTCTCAAGCTAGAAACTTGAGATCTATCTCCTCCTTGGCTCAAGTTGTAGTTGCAAACTACACAACTACTGAAATGGATTGCGCTGTCAAAGAGGCTGAAGTTGTAGCATGTTTATATATGATGAAATATAGCTCAAATATGATAGGAATAATCTTACCTAAGTGAGGGAACGATCCCTCACAGGATCTAAAACACTTGGAACTTCATTCCTCCATTGGATCTACCTTGTTGGAATACGCAATTCTTGATGGAACTACTGTTGCATGGAGGTGTAAAATGATGGCCTCATGTGAGATGTCACAAATTGGCTCTTGGAAGACTAAAATGAATTCATAGGGTGAAAGGATGAACCCTCCATAAGTTTCCTAACTCAATTGCTAGAAACGACCTTCCTCCTTTAGAAAATACCAATGCTAGATGATGAATGGCTCCTCAAAATAACCTTCCCAGATTAGGCACTCGAGGTCCCACATGGGTAAGGGTGGGATTCTCACTCAGGAACATCTATGTGCTAAAAAACACAGTAGACTTAGCTAAACAGCTGAATCAGGCAAAGAGATTTGAAACAATAATACAATATCAAATTGCAAACTGATTTGATTTTCTACCATCATCTTCCTTATACGATTGTGAGCCTTCCCTAGCCTTGGTCCACCTCATAACTTCCCTGAACATGTGGCCACTACTCTTCATGAAGATTGCGTTGTCTCTCCATGATCTCTACAATTAATCTCCGCTCTCTCCATCATGTGTGAATTTAATGAACCACTTCCTCCATCACTGCATCATTAATGCTCTATGATCATACTTTTATTTCTCCACTATCTCCATGATCTTCCTCATTATATCTCCATAATTTCCGCTCCTCATTCATTAATGAGCTACTCCACTACTCCATGATGTTGATCCACTATCTACTAACCCACATTCACATAAAAAAAAGGATTTTATTCATCTATGGGGTTTATGTGTCACTCCACCCTTTTATTTAATTATAAGAAAGAAAAACTAAGAACTATAATATTCCAATTAACTAATGGAAAATTGGGAATATTACAAGAGGGTGCGAGGTATCATTACCGAAGGTTCTTGACCATGCATGGTGTTAGAGTCGGTCTTTACAGCCCTCCGTCAGAGATCATTTATCTTATTGCATTTTATTGTTTAGGTGTCTCATTCCGCTCATTCATCTACATTTCGTTAGGGGCATCCATTGTGTGACAGAAGGGTTTTGTTCTTTCATTTTCCCTCATGCTTGTACCTGCTGGGTTGGTAAAATTTCTCAAAATTCATCAAAGATCAGTTCATGTCATTTACAGTCACAGAAGTTGTTTTGGTCAAAAAGAGTCATTTTAGTTTCTAGTTCTAGGGTTTGGTCTTTTGAAATGTTGAATAATGCTCGTAGGACATGAGGAGGTTTTCAATAAGTTTTCAGTTCAAAATTTTTATCATCAAACATGCTCAAGGACATTTCTTGTTCAAAACTCTATTTTGAATAAGAAATTGTCAAAATTTGTTTTTGTAATAAAATGTATCTTATCACCATGATGTACTTCACCATGCAAACTCTGGTTATCCTTTGCCAAGGTTCAACGCCAACATCCCTGCAAAAATCAACCAATATCATCATTCAAAGCTCAAAAAGTCAGTGAGGAAACAAAAATACAAAGTTGGATTAAATGAAAAAATGCCAAAGGTAAAAAACATTACAACATGGGTTTTGAAGAAGTAAAAATCAAAACCATATCTATATGAGATATTTCCCAAGATTATTCATTCATTTGCAACAAGTGATATTGAGAAAATCTCAGAGAGAAGTCGAGTTTGAAGGTTGAAGAGCAAAACTGTCATTTGAGAAGAGGCCGAATGTGTGTTAAGTTGTGTGTGGCGCATTGGGCATAGGCATGGCGCATAGGCGCAACACAGCGCATAGAGCCGAAAAACGCCGTGTTATTTCTTCTGGCGCGGCACACCCAAAGGCCACGGCGCATTGGGTCTGCACACGGCGCATAGGCTCGACAGGCTTAAAAATCATCATTCATGCTCCAAACTCAAATCAATTCAATTCATTTACCTCCAAGTAAGTTGTGTGTGCTTGCTATTTGAGTTTAACTCATATTGAATGTTTTTGAAGGAGGTTTTCAAAGAGTTTAATTGGTGCAAGAATTAACCCTATATTCATATTGAAATCTTCTCCATAGGGTTTTGAAAAGAGGTGATCAGAACTTGAATTTGGTGTTAAAACTCTCATTCCATTGTCATGTGAGCTCTCGTCATTGTTATCATTGTTATCACTATTCTATCACTGTCACACTATTCTATCACGATCCTTTCTCCCATATCTGTTGTCCCATATCCCTTATTCCCTTTTATGCCCATGTGTTAAACCCTACTATTCCCTATCACACTCCCCCTTTCATATCACTTAAATTCCCAATTCCCAGAACGTGCAAGGAATGTCTCTATATCCTTGAATTCACCTAGCTTAAGGGTATCTTGTCATAGAATTTATACCTATCCCTAAAAACTACAAGTCCCATCACCATCCCACTCCCATATCCTTTGCAAATATTCCTAATTCCCAAATCCCTAATCCCCATACAGTCAAGTGACTGTTTTCACAAGTTAAGTTTCATTTGACAGTCCTTTAGCCCACTATTTATACTTCCCACAGTCCCTCATTTCATTCTCGATACATTTGGCATATTTGGCATTGAAAGGCAAGCACCAATTCATCATTTTCCAAACATACACCTAACTCTTGTTTTCACCATACATATATCAAGCACATACTTGTCAAACACCTTGTTTTCAGCATCATGTCAGAGACAAATTCATCATATGAGCAGGGGTATGAGCAGGACAGTGATTTAACAGTAGAGCTAAATGTACCGAGGAGGTCTCATAAAAGTGGCAGACACGTTAGGGAGGAGCCACTTCTTTGGCTCAATTGCAGGCCTGCCCGCTTGCAATGACATGTTTTCAATAACATTCATGTTATCGATATTGCGAGATGATATCTCAGGTTCAACACCATCCGGAGTTGGTTCGCTTATTTGTCCTACATTGCATGATGGTCATGTAAATCTTGCTGGAGTGAACTTCACCTTGACACTCGAGACTATTTCTGAGGCGACTAGGATACCGAACATTGGTGAGGAGTGGAATAAGAGACAGCAGCTGGATAGATCATATTATGAACCTTACATCAGGCCTGGATATTTGAGGTAGTTGAGCAGAGTATTCCTGTTCCGGTTTCTGAAGGAGTCCTATGCACCATTAATGAAACTCATCATTAGATACTTCAACTGTGAGGGTAGATTCTCGCGCCTTTATGCATATCATATCAGACTTTTGATGCATTTCACGAGAGTGCGAATGATGAATGTTCCATACTTCATGTGCCAAAACATAGAGCATATGACTACCCTTGTGCAGAAGAAGACTCTAGAGCAGCAGCATAACAACATTTATCATTACGCGCTCATCAAAATCATTGTAGTACATCAACTTGGTTTGCAGGGCATCACATGGGATAAGTTCATTTCTCGTGACTTCTTTGCAGCCCCTCAGCCTCCTCCCGAGATTGTTCATGATGAGGCAGAGCCTTCAAATTAGTTTGAGGTTCCTGAGACTGAGCCTATCAGTGCTCCAGTGTGTGTGACATATCAGAGAGGCCACAGAGCCTTATTTTCAGCGGCACGACGAGTACTATCTCCACCAGGGGTGGAAGGGGTCTCGTTATCTTCATCAGCAGCGTGAGTACTATCTCCACATGGCGTGGAAGGGGTATCGCCTTAGAAATCAGCACAGGTACAGGTTCAGGACAGAGGCAAGAGGCCTATGCACGATGAGAGCCCTTCCAGAGGCCAAGACACTGATTTTATACTCATCAATGTTGATGCGAGCTCTCCCAGCTCGAAGCTGAAAGAGGTAATCCAGGAGAAGAAAGCTAAGATCGGCACACTAACCGAGAAATTTTAGAGATCTTAGTGGGTTATAAATTATTTGGAGCAGTGGAATAATCAACTGGAGGATCAGTAGACACTCATAGAGTTGCGGCAAATCCGTGAAGACCGTGAATTGGCCCGAAAGAGACTGGGTGACATGACACCATTTGAGCGAGAGACTTGCCTTACACACGTCAAAATTCATCTGGAGAAGCTCTTGAAGAAGGCCAACAGGGACAAAGACATGATCAGACATATGAAAAACCACTATTGGGCCCGCACACACATTTGCAGAGCGAAAATGAAGATCTTGAATGTGAGGTTGAGAAGAGCACTGAAATTTCGGAAAAGGTCGTATCCACTCCGAATCTTGGCTGAAGCTTCCTTGGATGAGCATGAGACATGATGGGAGACCTTCACTCCAAATTTCAGCAAATTTGGAGAAGATTTTGTCATTTTGAAAATTTTGGTTGCAAAACAGGTTTTTCTGCCCGACGCGTTGCGCCACCCGAAGCGCGCTTATGATTGGGACATCTTCTGGAGGAAAAATTTTCATTTTTGGGTTTTTCATGATATATTTTGTATTTTCAGGAATGGTCGAATCATTTCATCAAATTTTGGGCTACCTAAAGGACCAAAAACACTCCAAAAATGGCCTTTCTACCACTTTTTGCACCAGCACGAACCAGTCTTGGGCGATTGTAGCTTTGGAGGGATAAATGACATCGAAATTGAAAAATTACACTTGAGTTGGATAGAAGACATCCAAGGCTTTCCAACGAGCTATCATGAGCTCAATTTGGACTTTGGTAAGTGCCCCAAAAATAGGCTCAAAGTGATGCGATGCATAGAGAATTTGGGTGCGGCGCATAGAGGAATTTTGCCCAAATTTCACTTTTCAGCTCAGAAATTCACCCAGTTTTGACTAGTTTTACTTTTTCATGTGATGATTGATCTCTCTTGATGTAATTTGGTAACCATGATGTAAATTTGGCATGTTTTTACTTGTTCTAGAGGATTCATTCACTAAAAAGTGAAAATTAAGTGAATGGATCAGTTTCCTAGCATATAGAGGCAAGTTGTTTGGCTGCCTAGATTTTAGCTCCATGTTTAGAATTGGTTGAAACAACTCCTAGAAGGATGAGCTAGACCCCTAGAAGAATGGGAAGGGGTTAGGATGGTCTATATATTGTATTTTCTGAGACATTTTCAGGGTTGGATACTTGGGAAAAGTTTGGAACCTCATTGTACATTCATTTCAGATTTTTGGCAAAGGAAAGACCAGAGTTTTGCAGCACTTGTTGGGATCCTTGTAGCTTCTGAGTTTTAATGATGTTATTCTCATGTTATTTTAATTTTTCATTAATGTTATATGTATGCCATTTCCCTTCTCTTTTCTTCTAAATTAAACAAATGAGTAATTGAGGTAGAATTCATTGATTTGCTGGTGCTCTGCCTTAGACTTTTTTTTAGTTTTATATGTTTTTCGTCAATTTGAAGAGGATCCTTGCACTCTCTTGCCCTCTTCAGCTCCTCAGTAGTCTTTTCAATCCATTCATTCGATCTCAGACATCAAAGCTGCTACCTACCTCGCCCCAACTTGAACTCTGCAAAGAATTTGGCCTCATCCCCAAGCCCAAAATTGTTTTTCCCTTTTTCCAACAAAAACCCAGTCATTCATCAAAATACCTCTTTCCTATTTATTTACTAGCCTAAAATCAGTATTCATTATAGGTCATCTCAGGCCTTATTGGACATCTTTTACTGAGTTGACCCAGAGAGAGCCCTCTCCTGTCCTCGTAGGGCTAGCTACGAGGCTGAGCGTGGTTTGGTGTTGTCCTTCTTTTGCCTTATTTCAGCCTAAGGTGGATTTGGGAACTAACACGTGGTGTAGTGAAGGTGCGCTTGGTCATGTACTTACTTGGTAAATGAATCTATGTATGAATGGAAGCTTTGGAATATTTTCCAATCCATAAATCCAACTAGTAAATCCACAAGTCTAACTAGTATTTTCATCAATCCATAAATCTAGGAAAGGAAGACTCAAGTTATAAAGAGTAGGATCATGTGTGCAGACAGGCTCGACCAAAGGGAAAGGAAGCATGGCTCATCTTACAAAGGAGGGTGAGGAAGAATAGTGAAGACAAGCGGGAGAGGAATTTTTTCTTTTTTATTGATTGGGACAACCTCGAAATCCTAAGTTATCTATTTGTATCATATTGGATCTACCAGACCAAAGAAATAGGGTTATTAATATTATGAATATGTCGAGGGCGGCGAGCACATAGGGAGGAAGTATTTTCAGGATTTATCAGGCTTTCACACTGCCCTTGCTTTTATATACATAATTACGATGCAAAAAATAAAGCGGCTCTACACCTTGTTTTCCACACACTTCAAGTAGGTGCACACACTATTTTAGTCATTTTTACTTCTTAGGTCAGGATAGAAACACTTCCTACCTTGGATTTAGACCTTTCTTACCTAACTTGTGATTGTCGGAAGTCCTGGACTCAAAACTTGGATTTCCACAAGCCTGATGTGATGAACTTTCTAGAAAATCGACAGGTTGGGGACTGGAATGATTTAAGATGGAGAGGTTAGACCTTACATATCTACGGACGCTATTCTTATTAGGTTATCACATCTATTAGAGGAAAACCTGATAGGCCATGTTCACATTATTTCTATATCATCTACATATGTCATCCCTTCACTATAGAATTTCCCAATTTTGATTTCTCAGTTGAACGATCAATCAAGCATTCGCAACACCAGATTTCACTTTAGAATTTTCCCCCAGTTCAATGTCTCGTCTAAGCTCTCTTTACTTTCCTATCCTTGAAAATGGATAGGACGGGTTTTCACTCTCTACCATATAGATAGCCCACCTTTAAGTAATGAATTTCCATATCATTTTCTAAGTGAAATGGTGGTCAAGATAGCGCTCGCAGCGCCACATTTCATTAGTGAATTTCCTTGAGATCAAGGCAAGGTAAGCTAGATGACTAGATAGGATGGATGGGATCAAAGACTTGTATTACTTTACTTGTTGGCCTAGAGAAGCTCGTCTTGGATTATCCAATACTGCTCGGGCAACTAGATGGATAACACGCAACTGGTACATTAGATGTCTGCCCTTTATTTGATCATTAAGATAACTGCCCTTAATTTTGTAGGTAAGAAGGATCTCACTCGGTGTACAAAGAGAAGGTAAATAGTAGCAAAATAAATTGACTAAGAAGTGTAATAGGAAAATATTTTTTTTTTTTTATATAGATTTTTTGTTCAAGTCAACCACCGACAACTGCTCTATTCGAAGGGGATGGTTCGACAATTCCTATTGGCTCTTTGTTTGAAAGAACTAACAGTTTTGATCCCATAAATGGGAAGGTAGATGAATAATGGTTAACCTTTCTCTCTAGTTAGTTGAGAAATTGGTTCATACCACCCTTTTAATCAGTGGAAAAGCAAGGCATTAAATTCTTACGTGTATATTAAGTGAATCAGAACAATAGCCCAAACACCCTTGCCCAGTCGGTATACCTTCCTTGACCTGGAATTGTAGTTTTTGGGTTTACCTTGCCTGAACAGACTACCTTTCTTTGGTTTGGAATTAATGACTCTGTTTGGGTTACCCTTTCCTGGATTAGCTTTCCCTGGCTAGATGTCCTTTCCCCATTGAAACATCTTGGTTGCTCTTACTCGGGTCAGGTTTATATGATAGACCATACCAGTGGAACCTGTTGGGGGCTTTCCCACCTGAAAATAGGGAAACACTTTCAAGGAATTTCCTAAACAAACCTACCCAGCCTAGTTGACATTACTCAGGTGTACCTAAATGATCTTTCTCGGGGATCTACTTCAAGGGCTTTCCCATCTGAACCTATATGGGGATCCTTTTGGGGACTTTACCAGCTCAACCCGATCTAGGAACCATTCATTCCTTAGCCTTCCCTAAAAAAATTAATTAGTTCACCTGCCTAATCTTCTTTCTCTTTAAAGGAACATACAACAAAAATATAAAACAAAATAAATGTGAAAAAATCATGTATACAAGAAGTACACACAAATGCGTAACTGATTGTCATAAAAAAGCCAGAGATAGTCTACATGGGGGCCCTGAATAGTGGTTTTCATATTGGAAATGGTACACGAGAGGGATAAGGTTGTATGAAGGGATAGTTCATTGCAGAAGCATGCTCCGTTTTCCTTAGAAGAGGGAAGCTTATCACCTACTTTTAATTTGACCTCACCGTTACTAACTTTATGTCATTCCCCAGACTTGGTGCCTTAATATCGAGGGAGAGACTCTCACGAAGTAATTTTAGATCAATTGGTTTTTATATAAGTTATTTATAGAAAATGTGGGGAGGTTTTTAAGGGTGGGGAGCTTTGGAAAAAGTGAATGCCCTGATCTGCGAGATATGTAGAAATCCCGGGCATGATCCCCTTCCCTATATTACAAAAATACAATAGCACTATAATGGTTGTGCATTGAGACTTCTTCATGGTAAATGCTCACCGTATGGAATACTTCCACACATTATCCACATTAGCATAGAAGTTTGAAAATAATCTATTCATTTTTAAGTCCTTTGGGGCTAGAAATAGAGGCTAGAATTATAATCAAATAGAGCTCCATGGAAGAATTTCAACCATCCTCCCCCAAAATGTTACAACTTTAATGAAGTGGGGCACATCACATGAAACTATCTACAAACTTGTTAGCCTCACTATAGGAACTACTGTAATAAATAGTACAAAAGAATACCTGGATTTGATTGACAAATGGGAGGTGCAATATATAAGGAAGTGCGGTGTAAACATGGTGAATTCTGAGCCAAGGATATTTGGTCACAATATCCTCATTCAAAGATATATAGGAGTTAATATCATCATCGAAGAAGGATCCAATACCAGTGCAGATGTGGGAGTTTTGGATAAGTGGAATATCTGTAGTGCTATGTAGAAGGTGTAAGTGTTTTATGTAGTTCATAAGAAACAATATCTACGATATGTGGTGGAGGTGATGCGGGAAGACATCCCAATGAGATATGTTTTTGTTGTGGCGATGGAAAGTCCATTGAATCTATTCTGATAACTGAGAAGATGCCCAAAACTACCAGTGCAGTATGTAGAGAAAGTCCAGAGAAAACTTCAAACATTCCTTTATATTTTGAAAAATTCCCAAGTTGTGGCCAGTATGAAGGGGGTACTTGCACAATTGTTGGGATCACCTAAAAATACAATTACTTGACCCTGACACCACGTACAAAGGGAAAGAAAAGTTGGGAAAATAATTCACAATAAACGTACTAATTGGAGGATATGATGTGCAAACATTCATTCTTGATCTGGGATCATATGTGAACATTTTTCTAAATAAATAGTGGTCATAGTAGTTGATCATAGTTGATAGCCAAGAATAGCCATATATAAGAATATTAGTCATAGCTAATCATAGTTGATAGGTGAATATAGATAGGTATAAGAAGACCAGTCACAGTTGAACTGGATACAATCAGTGACAAAAGGTGGTCATTATAAGAGGATCCAGTGACAAAGGGTCATTGTTAGTAGGTATCATTGTCATATGATACTCTTTACCAACCAGTCATTGTCAGGAGGTCATAGTAAGTCACTTATAGCTGGAATCTGGTCATGGGCTTAGTTACTGAACTTGGATACTCAAGTTGCACTACTTGGAATGACTACACGTTAGAGAAAACCTTCTCATTCGCTAGTTTTTATAAATACAATTTATTCTTTTAGGGAACGGTAACGCATAGCTCATCGAAACACTTTAGTGGATTTTATTCTTTAAGAGATATAGTGTTTCATAACATTTCTTTCTGATAACTGTTGAAATATTACTTTCAACTTCTCAGTATTGTAAGTCACTTTCCAGATTTGTTTGGATTGCTCTGTCAAAGGGCCACTTGCTAAAACTGATGAGCAGTCAATTCCATTGTGTGGTTTGGTGCCAGTCTTGCAAAATTAGAAACCAACCTCTGTACATTGATAAAATAGAGCTTTTATGTTTAGAATTGAAAACAGAGTATTTTACTATACATAGGAGTGCTTTTAATTTTTATGTGAATGTGAAGTTCTATTTAAATAGCTATGGTCCCCAGACCACGTGGCAGAAGTTCATTGGATCGCATTGTCCTTTTGGTCCGTTCACAATGCAGAGAGTCAAACCCAAATTGTTATTGAGGTGCAATTGATAAACCAATTTCGCATTACAAATTATGCTTACGTCAGCAGGCCCAAATTGGATGTAATATGGTTAAGGGGCCGATTGCAATGTTCATCGCATGCACAAATTTTTTTGTGACGTCAGCCAGATTGGAATACGAAAAGGCTTGATGCATTTGGTTTAAGGTCATTTGAAGTCCGGAGGTTTCATATGTTTTTTTTATCGCGCGATGGAGTTTTTATACTATGGTTTGTTAAGTTAGGTCATAAGGTTTGTTTTAACATCGCGCATTAACATTTTGTTATAACGTTGTAATGTTTTTGTTATCGTGCAACAAAAAGGTTTTTAACCTTTGATTTATATGTTTTAACATTAAGCATGTGCACATTGTAAGGTGGGCCCGAAAGGGAAATACATTTGTTTTATTTTTATTTTCATATAGTTTTTTTTAGTTTTAATATGTTGCGCCATATAAAAAATGAAAAAGCCCGTGAGGCTATTTTGTAATGTAAGTGTATTATATATACACACAACAGACAGAGTGCATGTAGTTAGTTATACACAGCAGTGTATTTCAAAGAATAGACAGAGTGTAATTTTTATGCACAACAGTGCGTTGCTTTTGAGAGACAAAGAGTGTAATTTTTTTGTGTGAGACAGAGAAGAATTTTGTGTGCACTATGTTTATGCAGCAGTTAGAAATTTTGGAAATCCCTCTGTGTGAGGAAGTCTGTAATAGTTTTTTTTTAAGTTAAAGAAATAGTGTTTTTCAAAGTGTGAAACTCTATCTCAGCAAGAAAAAAAATTTAATTTCTTTGTGTTAAGAGGAGAGCATTATTCTCTCTATAATTGTTCTGGAATTCTCATAAATTCCAACATGGTATCGGAGCTAGTCTAGGCTCTTTGAAGGTGTCAAAGAAGCTGAAGGAAGGATTTATTTGTTGTAGCAGCTTCTCCAGCAGAGTGAAGACTCAATCAAGAAGAATCCAAGGTATTTCTCTATACAGATTCAAGTGTTTGAAGCATAGTTAAGAGTGCAAGAATGGATGGAGCCAGCACTAGCATGAGTATTGGTAATGCTCAGCTCCCATAATTTAATGGAAAAAACTATGACTACTGGTCAATAATTATGAGAGCCTTGTTTTCTTCCCAAGACTTATGGGAACTTGTTGAGGATGGCTTTGATGAGCCAGCAGATGAAAATGAGTTTGATGATTTAACACAAGCACAAAAGGAGTTGTTGAAGAGAAATAAGAAGAAGGACTCTAAATCCCTTTACTACTTGTATCAAGCAGTGCATGAGAGTGTGTTTCCAAGGATAACAGCAGCTAACAGATCCAAAGAAGCATGGAAAACTCTCAAGATATTCTATTAAGGCATGGAGAAAGTCAAGACAACAAAACTACAGTTTTTGAGGAGAGACTTTGAGACTCACTGTATGAAGGAATCAGATAACATTGACTCATTATTCACACATGTGATTGGAATGGTCACACAGATAAGGTCTCATGGAGAGACTTTTGAAGAAAGAAGGATTGTGGAGAAACTATTGAGGAGTCTACCCTCAAGGTTTGATGTGATTTTCACCACCATAGAAGAGACCAAGGATCTCACAAACTTTTCAGTTGATGAGCTACATGCATCATTGATGACACATGAGCAGAGATTGGGTAGAAATGAAAACTCATCTCTAGAGCATGCCTTTAAGACCCAGATGTACATTGGAAGAGGAAGAGGAAGAGGACAAGGCAGAGGAAAAAAGAGAGGAAGAGGCAGAAGCCAAAACAGAGGTGGAAGAAACAGTCCAGCAAATGCTCAAGGAAGGGGCAGTAATCCAAATCAACACCAAGGCCAAGGCAACAGCCAGCGAGGTGGTGAGCATCATGCTCAAGGAAAAAGGTATGATAAATCCAATGCCCAATGCCACTATTGTAAAAGATATGGACATTATGCAAATGAATGTAGGAAGAAGCAGCATGATATGGGAAATAGAAAAAATGCAAATTTTGCTAGAGAAAATATCAGCGAAGATAAATTGTTTTTGGCTCGTAATATGGCTGAAGAAAAGAGTGAAGACTTATGGTTTCTAGACTTCGGTTGCAGTAACCATATGACAGGAAACATAGCCATGTTTTCTATGTTAGATGAGAATGTGAAGTCACAAGTCATATTAGGGACTGATAGTAAAGTTTCTGTTATGGGAAAAGGAGATGTAAATGTCTTAACAAGGAAAGGTGTAAAGAAATCCATAGCAGATGTTTATTATGTTCCTGGAATGAAATGTAACCTCTTAAGTATTGGACATCTTGTTCAAAAGGGGTACAATGTTTTCTTTGAGGATAATGTATGCACCATCATGTATAAACTACCCAACAAACAATGAATTGCTGAAGTGAAGATGACAAGGAACAGGATGTTCCCTCTCAGGATGAGGGCAGATTTGAAAAATGAAGAAGAAATAGTAGAAGTGACACAAAAGGCTTTCCAAAGTGAACCAAAAGATGACAATTGGTTATGGCACTTGAGATTTGGAGATCTCAGCTTTGAAGGCCTTAAATTTTTGAATAGAAAAGGAATGGTAAGAGGTTTGCCATTGATAGAAAAACCAGACAACCTTTGTGAAGGTTGTATCTTAGGGAAACAACACAGAGAAAGTTTTCCTTCCGAGAAAAGCATAAGGGCAAAGGTACTCTTGGAAATTGTCCACTCAGATTTATGTGGATCGATGCAAACTCCATCACTTGCTAGAAGCCATTATATGTTAACATTTATTGATGATTTTACTAGAAAAACTTGGGTTTACTTTTTGAAAAACAAAAGTGAAGTGTTTGAAAGATTTTGCAATTTCAAAGCACTTGTAGAGAACCAAAGTGGGTTGCACATCAAAGTTCTAAAAACTGATAGAGGAGGTGAGTATATCTCCAAATAATTTCTACGTTTTTGTAGAGAAAATGGAATTCATAAGCAGTTTACAACTAGATACACTCCGCAGCAAAATGGAGTTGTTGAAAGGAAGAATAGGACAATCATGGATATGGTAAGGAGTATGCTTAAGGCAAAGCACTTGCCAAATGATTATTGGGTTGAGGTTGTACATTGTACAGCATACATTTTAAATAAATGCCCAACAAAAGCAGTCATGAACAAAGTTTCGGAAGAGACATGGAGTGGCACAAAGCAAGGTGTCACACATATGAAATTTTTTGGATATGTGGCTTATGCACAGATTCCAGATCAGCTAAGGAAGAAGTTGGACAGTAAGGGGGAGAAATGTATTTTCATTGGATACAGTGAGGAATCCAAAGCTTACAGGTTGTACAACCCATCCACCAAGAAGTTTATTGTGAGTAGAGATGTTCAGTTCATTGAAGAGGAAGCATGGGATGGAAGCATAGAGAAAATATTGAATGTTAAAAACTGTTTGTCTCATGATGATGAAGATGATGAGAAGGGCAGCAAGAGACACTCTTGAGGAGAAATTAAAGTGCTTCTCCAAGCACACCACAAGGAGGAAATTCAAGTGCTTCTTCAAGCATTTGTACACCTAATGAAATAGGTAAGAAGTTCAGAAATTTGAATGACATTTATGAACAAGAGGTAGCAAATGAAGGTATGAACTCTTTGTTTTATTTATATTTTCATGTTGATGATCCTATCCACTTTGAAGAAGCTATTAAAGATAGGAAATGGATAGAAGCTATGGATTAAGAGATTAATGCCATAGAAAGAAACAAGACATGGGATTTGGTTGAACTCCCAAAAGGAAAAGATGTCATTGGAGTTAAATGGGTCTAGTAGACCAAGAGTAATGCTAAAGGCAAAATAGAAAGACACAAGGCAAGACTTGTTGTCAAAGGGTATAAGCAGAAGCATGGGATAGACTATGAGGAAACTTTCGCACTGGTTGCCAGAAAGGAAACCGTGAGGGCAGTGCCATCCATAGCAGCACAAAAAAAAGTGGAAAGTTTACCAAATGGACATGAAGTCAGCATTCCTAAATGAAGTGTTAATGAAAGAGGTTTACTTTTAACAACCTCTAGGCTACAAAAAGAAAGACCAAGAGCACAAAGTGTGCAAATTGAACAAATCTCTTTATGGGCTGAAGCAAGCGCCAAGAGCGTGGTACAGTAGGGTAGATTCCTATGTACTGGAAAATGGATTTGAAAAATGTGAGGGAGAACCCACCCTTTACATTAAAGAAAAACATGGAAAAATGTCAATTGTTGTGTTATATGTTCATGATGTTATTTTTACAGGTAATGATGATTGTCTTACTGAAAGTTTTAAAAAAGTCATGAAAGAAGAATTTGAAATGACAAATATGGGTTTGCTGAAGTAATTCTTAGGAATAGAAGTAGAGAAGAATGAAAATGGAATTTTTATTTCACAAGAAAAGTATGTTAATGAAGTGTTGGAAAGATTTAATATGCAGGAGAGCGAAGCAGCAATCACTCCCACAGTGATGGGATTAAAACTCAACAGAGAGGACAGCAGCAAGGATTTTGATCCTAGTTTGTACAAGAGCATAGTTGGCAGCCTCATGTATTTGAATACAACTAGAACTGATGTAATGCATGCTGTTAGTTTGATTTCCAGATTCATGGAGAGGCCAAAGGAAACACATTGGCAGGCGAAAAAAAATATTTTGAGGTATGTTAAAGGTACTAAAAGGTTTGGAATTTTATATACTACTTCAGAATGTTCAAATTTAATTGGATACAATGACAGTGATTGGGCTAGAAGTGTATATGATCGGAAAAGCAAATCCGGTTATGTTTTTCACATGGGTTCAGGAGCCATTTCATGGGTTTCTAAAAAACAGCCTATTGTAGCATTATCTACAACAGAGGCAGAATATGTGGTAGCTACAGTAGCAGCGTGTCAAGAAATTTGGATGAGGAGAATGCTAAGAAGTTTATGCCAAGAGCAGGTAAAAGGAACAATAATTATTTGTAACAATAGCTCAGCTATTGCATTATCCAAGAATTTTGTGTTTCACAAGAGGACGAAACACATTGACACAAAGTTTCACTACATCAGGGAGCTATTGAACAATGGCGAAATTGTTTTAGAACACTGAAGAACTCAGGAGCGGTTTGTAGACATTCTGACCAAGCCATTGTGGCAAAAGAGTTTTGAGTTTTTAAGAAAATGTCTGGGTATGACTGATAACCCAGCAGTTGAAATTAAGGGGGAGTGTTGAAATATTACTTTCAACTGCTTAGTACTGTAAGCCACTTTCCAGATTTGTTTGGACGGCTCTATCAAATGGGCCGCTTACTAAAACTGATGAGTTGTCAATTCCATTGTGTGGTTTAGCGCCAGTCCTGCAAAATTAGAAACCAGCCTCTGTACATTGATAAAACAGAGCTTTTATGTTTAGAATTGAAAACAAAGTATTTTACTATACACAGGAGTATTTTTTATTTTTATGTGAACGCAGGAGTTCTATTTAAAGAGCTATGGTCTCCAGACCATGTGGCAGAAGTTCATTGGATCGCGTTTTCATTTTGGTCCGTTCACAACGTAGAGAGTGAGACCCGAATTGTTATTGAGGCACAATTGATAAACCAATTTCGCGTTACAAATTGTGCTTGCGTCAACAGGCCCAAATCGGACGCGATATGGTTAAAAGGCTAATTGCAATGTTCGTCACACGCAGAATTCTTTTTGTGACGTCAGCCACATTGGAACGCGAAAAGAATCAATGCATTTTTGTTTAAAGTCATTTGAAGTCCGGAGGTTTCATATGTTTCTTTTTCGCGCGATGGAGTTTTTATACTATTGTTTGTTAAGCTAGGTCATAGGGTTTTTTTTAACATCACGCATTAACGTTTTGTTATAACGTTGTAATGTTTTTGTTATTACAATGTTTTTTTATAACGTTGTAATGTTTTTGTTATCCTATTGTGTTGGCCTTCGGGACCGGAGTAATGATTAATAGGGACTGTCGGGGGCATTCGTATTTCATAGCAACAAGGTTTTTAACCTTTGATTTATATGTTTTAACATTAAGCATGTGTGCATTGTAAGGTGGGCCCAGAAAGGCAATACATTTGTTTTAGTTTTATTTTCATATAGTTTTGTTTTAGTTTTGATATGTTGCGCCATATAACAAATGAAAAATCCCATGAGGCTATTTTGCAATGTAAGTGTGTTATATATACACAAAAGAGACAAAGTGCATGTAGTTAGTTATACACAACAGTGTATTTCAAAGAATAGATAGAGTGTAATTTTTATGCACAGCAGTGCGTTGCTTTTGAGAGACAGAGAGTGTAATTTTTCTGTGTCAAACAGAGAAGAATTTTGTGTGCACTGTGTTTATGCAGGAGTCAGAAATTTTTTAAATCCCTCTGTGTGAAGAAGTTTGTAATAGTTTTTTTTTGAGTTAAAGAAATAGTATTTTCCAAAATATGAAACTCTGCCTCAGCAAGCAAGAAAAAATTAATTTCTCTGTGTTAAGATGAGAGCATTATTCTCTCTATAATTGTTCTGGAATTCTAAAAAATTCCAACAATAACTGGTATTTTTACCAGAATTTATGTAAAGCATGCGTAGTGCTTCCTTATGAACCACCCATAGCCATGGAGTTTAGGTTTGTAGCTCAATGGCCAATGCCACAGATGATGGTGTAGCGTGTGTTCGGTGCACACATTGAGCATTGAGAAAATGGTTATCTTATCTGCGAGTTCTTAAGAAGCTTACTGTTATATGCCGCCAGAGGTGTTGTCTTCGAAGGTGGATTGATAGAAGGGACCACTTTTTTTGTTGGATGGTTCTATAATTGATCAGAGGTATTGCAAAGGTGGGTTTCTTGCCGGTTTCATGCTTTCCATCTTGTTTGGGGTTGATCGCTAATGATTTATTGAGTCAAACAATCAATTCAGTTCAATTTTACACTCTGCATTCCCTGCGATACGTGGATCAGAAAAGACAACAAATTTTCTTACAATAGATTGCAAAAACAATGTCCTTCATTTGTTTTTGTTAATTAACATGCAATTTCAAGGAGTACGAGGCATAAACCATCAACGCAGTAAACAATATTTTATTCACTATAAAATATAGGCTTTCAGATAGTTTATCTAGTATAAATGATTTCGCCAAGTGTGCGTAGTATTTTCCTTCTTTAATCAATCCCCCCGCTTTCAGTTCACCCACACATTATTCCTTCGAGAACAAATTCTAAAGCTTCATCTGATTTATTGATTTATAATATTGAGGATAGGAAGGATCATATTGTTGGAAGTGAGGCAGTAGTACAAGGGACAGACGAATTAATTCTTGAGCATCATTGGCAACCTTACCAATCAGTATGGAACTACTTGGGTTGCCACACCTACTCACCTAATACCCTTTCTTTCACTTACCTTTCTGGAACATAGTTACTACAGATACTCACTACGCCTGCTCACCGGGCGGGAATACACGTTGTACACAATGATGAGGCTGGTTACACATTGCAGGGTACATGATGTATGATTATCTTACAAATGAGCTAAGATCTGCTTTATGTTACACAATGAGGTTCCATGAGATTAGACTTAAACAATTAGGGTTAGGGTAATGAAACAAGGGTTATGCAATATGAGGAGGGTTACACGAAATGAGGATTACACAATGCTCGTTCGATGCTTGAGGTACGATGAGGTTTCCACGATGTCTGTCGAGTTCGATATTTTTTATTTTGATTGGCATTGGAAACGGCGATCACAATGAACATTGTCACTGGTGTTGGCAAGGGAAGATACACATAAAACTTCTAGACGATGCTTAGGAGAAGAGTGAATGCTAATGAATGATTGAGGGTGCTGCATAAAAGTGAAAGAGATTATTTTTGTGTAATAAAATATATAATGAAACCTGTAATATTATTCAATAGCTTATCGATTGCTCAGATCGGTAAAGGCAACAAGTTCGCTTTGAACAGATTTCAAAAACAAGGTCATTCAATGGATGGATCCGCTCGACCTTCGGGAGAGGGTTTTGTTTACTAATTTAGATCCTTTTTGAGGGATCTTAGGGGAAACAATTTATCGTATCTATAAAATATATTTTCTCTTTGCTGAACTATACCCTTTGAGAAAGTTCTATATAATTTGATGGATATAATCATTTTCCTTAAATTTTAGCATTGCTTCTGTGACACTTAACAGTAGTGGGGGTGGGAGAGATATACCCAAGGAAATACATATATTTTAAGTCACATACATGTCAATTAGGGTACCTTTCATGCTTGTAAGGAAAATATGAAAATTTGCAATGGAAGTGACACCAGTTAGGAATTGATTCCCTACATATACATAGTGACAGGATAAAGAATATGCAAGGACCTACTACATGGTGGTGCTACTCAGACTACCAAATCTACACATTACACATATACACTCTCTTATTGATAGGAGAAGTAGCTAGTCGTAAGTTGTTTGTTACCAGGAAGTAGTTGTATGTGACCTTTTATTTATCCCCAATACACAAAAGGTGCATGTTAAATGTTTCTCATCCCCTTACATAGTGACAAGATAAAGAATATGCAAGGACCTACTACATGATGGTGCTACTCAGACTACCAAAGCTACACATTACACATATACACTCTCTAATTGATAGGAGAAGTAGCTAGTCGTAAGTTGTTTGTTTCCACGAAGTAGTTGTACGTGACCTTTTATTTATCCCCCATACACAAAAGGTTCATGTTAAATGTTTTTAATCCCCCATACATGTGTGGAATGAGGTGGTTGTTATCCTACATGTTTTACCTATTAGACGTGGCGAACAAGAGATAATTCTATTTGTGTTACATGTTCCCATACATCATCTGGAGGTGCAACCATTCACTTATTTAGGACGTAATGAGAGAGGTTCAAAGACATCAGTGTTACCTACTGATGACAATGAGAGAACTAGCCCTTGAATGGCCATTTTCAGGAATTATATTTCACACATTCAAGTCAAAATTTGCGCTTGCCCACTTCTTGTTGTTTGATCGCAAACGCTTTCCCGAGTCAAGAAGGTTGCTACGACTCATGGATACGATGTGACATTCCTAAGCATACCTGAATCAAAATTTGAAAAAGGTAATAAGTCGGTTACAACATATTTCAAAAACCTACTAATTCATAGAGTGGAGCTGCTCTCCTGAGGTATGCCCCCCACCCAATAGGTAATTATGGTTTGATTATGAAATTTTTCTATTTTGGCGTTATGATTGGGAATCTATCATTGAGCCATAAAATTAGATTTTATTCCCAATAAACTATACCCTTTTCAAATGTTTCTCTCGGATGACCAGTATTTCACCAAGAATTGATGCCAATTAGCCAGCGTAGTCTTTTTTTTATTCAAGGCCCAATCCTCCCATTATGCTTTCAACTCTTATACACATTACACATTTTGGAATCAATTCGAAAGCCTATAGAGGTTTTCCATGACACCAAAACTCGCAAGTGTTGGTAAACTTCCAAACCAGTAACTAGGATCTCTAGGGTGGAAATTATGGATTCCATAGAGGTGTGATGATTACTCCAACACCCCCCCTCAAATGCAGCTTGGGGAATCAATACACCCCTCAAACGTAGCTCGAGGGAGTCAAACTTGGGTCCAGGCTCTGATACCATGAAGAGGTTTTTTGTTACACCAAAACTCGTAATGGTAAACTTCCAAACCGGTAACTAGGATCCCCAGGGTGGAAATTATGGATTCCATAGAGGTGCAGTGATTTCTCCAACAAAGCCTCATATGATTACACGTCTTGGTACCAAATTATGATCCAAGTAGGGTTAGACATCGGGAATAAATACAAGAGCAATACACTCCATTTGCTACTCAATTAAGGAAATAATGCGCAGTTTCAATGCAGTATTTTTTTTTTTGAGAACTAATCAAGGGAGAATCTATTTGAAGATGATATCCTCCCAGATGTTTTGGAAACCAAGATCTTACTTATGATCACATTTTTTTAGAAGTTGATAAGCCAATTGGGTTATAATAACATATATAATGTGAACTTCAACATATTCTCATATTTTAATTTTTAATTATGGCATACCCATATTGGAAAAGGCACCCGCTTCTCTTACAACATATTTCAAAAACTAATCATTCTATTGTTTGACTTAATAAAAACACCCTTTTTCAAATTTATATTGGTAATCATCGGGACATAAAACTAGATTTTCTTCTATATAAATTATATATCGTTTCAGAGAGGTTCTCTCTAGTATAGCCATTATTTCTCCAAGCCATTGATGCCAAGCCATACTTTTCCTTGACTTCTCGACCTATATCCCACGTTGGTGAGGTTAGGCAGGTCAACAGATAGATTATGTAGACGATTGAGGTGCAAGAAGAAAGAAAAGTGTTTTCTGCTTGGCAGGAGCACTCGCCAAAGGAACAAGTGTTGTATCTAAGGTGGATTGAGAAGAGGAGCAAGATTTACAATCACGTTAAGGCATATATACATCAAAGCATAAATCATACCCAATGTGTGAAGGAGAGGTTGGCGCCTGATCATATTTGTCATGCATTTTCACATATATAATGCATTAAGAAAGAAGTTGTGTAATTTAGGTCGCCCATTTTATGAATCATTGATACTAGGATTAATTTCTTACCTTTTAACAAGTCACTAATTACCTTTTTTAATGGTTCCACTTAGCCTAGCTATCTTACTCATACATCTTCAATACATACTACCTCTCATTCATATACCCTCAGCATTTGCAAATAGCCCTTGGACCATATGCCCTAGACCCTATAGGTATATGCCTACTTTGGTTTGACTAGTCCTAAAAATGTCTAGACTGACTTTGGTGACACTTTACACACTTTGGAACATATGTGTCAACCCTAATACATCTATATCAGTCATGTATATAAAAAATAACCTAGGTAGGAACTAACCCTTCCCTGTGAAAATTGTACTTTGAAATATGTAGTGTTTTAATTACCACCATAGTATGTTCACCATAGGAATATCCCATTAGGCCTATCGTACTAGACCGACCTGTGCACGGATACAAATTTAACATACTCCATACCCATGACTTAGGGCATGAATGAGAAACATAATCTAAACTATTAGACCTATAAAGAAAAATACATCTTATATATACAACTCCAACTCAATACCAGAAACTCGAAATAGTCCAAGTTGGGATAAATTCAGTCTACGCTTGCCCACTAGCTAGAGAAAAAGGCTAGGGTTTCGCTCATCTTCATTTCCCTTGTATTGCTCTTATATAAGGGGATCCCTTTCCCCTTAGACTTTATGGTCACTTAATGGTCCCTTTTATTCTGATGGATGCTTTTCTTTACCTCTTTACTACTACTACTGCCGCACCCGCATCATGCCCCTAGATTAGGAACAACAAGCACTGGGTTGGGAATGACTGCTACTAACCAAAGATAAGGCGAGACATTTTGAATGTGACCAACTAAACGAAGACCTTTTTGGGAATGATACCACTAACGACACTCTCCTAGATGATGAATAACACCTTTAAACTTCTTCCTACGAAACTTGCTACTGAATTGTTACCCTGGAGATAAGCTTACACTAGACTTAATATTTTACACCTTCAGCTAGGATGGAGAGATTTACACTCCTTATCGCTATCGCTTTTCCATTGAGGAAGGAATGACCAATAGGGAAATCACAACAATGACTTATTGTTATATCTATCCCCTTGAACCTAGTACCACATTAAGAAATGTTCCCCTTGCAATCACCCCCACTTCAATTAGATCAAAGATTCAAACCTTGATCTTTCTGGGACACCCCATTATCTTGATTGGATTGATCAAAACCACTATACCTAATCCTCTTTCATCCTACCCTAGACTTTTCTCACTATACATTAGAGATTAAGATTTTTCTAGGGCCCACTAAACCCCCATTTCCCTAAAAAAAATCTAGGATACGAAACAGGATTTAAGTTGCTTTAAAGAGGATCTAATTTGAGTCCATCAACAAAAAAGGTAGGGCCTTTCACTTTGAGCCATTAGGACTTGGTGGAATGAGCGTGTCAGGTTAGGTATTATTAGGTAGATACAGTCGAGTTAGCTGAGTTAGGATGTGACCGAGTTAGTACATGATAAACCTATAGAATAAGATTGATTAATTTCTTATCCCCTTCCCATAAGGCCCTCCAGGGGGTCAAGAGAGATAACAACCAGGGTTCAATGAACCCATTTAAAACTTGTTGGATCTGTATGTTTTAACCCTGTACATAAATTATCTGCAAACGAATCTTAAAAACATAAAATAAACAATAGCGAGAGTATAAAACATAAAACAGATAAACACAGAGATTTTCCCCTAGATCCCAAATTGGGACGACTAGCTTGATTTTTCATTATATTCCTTTCATTGTTACAACACACACATATATATACATGCGGAAGCATACATAAACCCCAATCCATTAACCTTGGATTAGAACATAATCGTAGTTCCCTTGACCGGATCTACAAAATACCAGGGGCCGAAAACCATCATGCCCCCAAACCATGTGGAAACCCATGCACAAAAGCATGGGTGGGTCCGCCCACCAGAAAATAAGGACCCAAAAAAAAAAAAATCAGGGCAGTGCCCCAGACCCTGACAAGGGGGGCTACTGCCCCTCCTGTTACCACCCCCCGCGCATGACTTGTCATGGAAAGAATATAGCACAAACCCAACAGGATCACGAGTCAAGAACAAACATGTGGTGAGCATAGTTGAACACCACGGACCCATTTAAGGAAGTGGACCATAAAATAATGAAAGAAAAAGAATGTGGATAACGATTTTTCTATGACAAGTGCGTGAGTGAGAAACAAATGGGTTAATTGCAATTACCTTTATATATGTTTCATCTTTGTATCAGGGCAGGGACCCATACAATTAATGTCTTATCAGGTACGATCTAGTTAGGTGAGAAGTGAGGACGAGACTGAGGGGGAAAACTGGGATCATGACATGCTTGTTTTTGTCACCTTACCATGATCTCCTCCAGAGGCCTAACAACTTTAGAAATTAGATTTCAACAACCCTATTTAAGAATTTTAAGTGAAATGGTTTTCATACCAAGCTACCCTTCCCTAGGACCACTAGAAGATCATTTTTTTTATAGAACTTGAGCCTTACAATAGCAAAAATTTCTTCCTATAGAAATACCCGAACGAAACTAACTCTTTTTTTCCTCAGAGTTGTACTGGAACCTTGTTACTAATCCACTGATATTTATGATGCTCGCCTTTTGGGAGGGGAATGAGCAATATCACTTTTGGTTATGTGGTTGGGATTGTTGGTTGTGTTTCTATTGGGACAACTTCTCCTCCGTAGTCCTTCTGCCCCTACTCTTCCTACCTTCTTCTATCTATAGAGGGAGGGGGTCACGTAGCTCCCATTAGATGTGTGTACCTTTTGCCATAGGATCAAGAGGGGTCAATATAGATCTACAGGCCCAGTTCAAAACAATAATTTTTAGAAAATCCCTTAGCGTATATTATGATGTGTTGTGTCATTTTACGAATATATGCTTTATGCTTACTATCTTAATTCAATTTTTGTAATTCGGGAAGGACCTATGAGGAGTAGTGTTTTAACAATTAGAGGAGAGTGTAGCAAGAAGATCTACCATTAAATGATCAATTCAATTTTGTTATTTCTCATTATCATTAATCCCTTTAACTTCCAACATTTCGAATCAAGTGCGGGTTTTGATTGGGTGAAAGGTGTTATAAGGCTTTATTGTGTCCTTGTCATGCGAACTAAGGAAGTGGTTCATAAAATATTTAGTTTCAAGTAATAATCATAACACAAGAATAATTACCCATATAATATTCCATTTAAGAAGTATTGACCTGAACAGAAAATCCCACTCTTCAAACAACGAGTGATAGAAACTACGATCATATCTATATCTAAAAGGGTCATATATTTATCTCGAAAATATAATTTATTTTGGTCTCGGAATAGATGTTTGACTAAGCATCAAATAAATTATTTTTGAAATTATTTGAGAAAATAATTAGGGCTATAATATCATGTTGTGATAGGTAAGGTTATCATTTACCTAAGATAGCTAGAAGGTAGGTAAATCACAATGCTTAGGCAGGTATGAAGGTAGGCATGGGAATATTTTCATTTTAAATTCTCATAATTGATTGTACCATAATATCGTATACAAATAGATATCATATTCTATATCTAGTTCCAATGGAGACATAAATTATGTATATAACGAGGCAACACCGCCAAGGCTAGGGAGGAGTTGTGTAAAGTACGATGATACTTGGTCATTATGATCTCTTAATGAGTTAGTGGGGTCACCAAATAGAACATTTCATTTCGATTGATGTTGTCCTAAAGAAAATGAAAGCTTGTGAGGGCTAGGGATTGATAGATGTAGTACATCGGATGCTAAAGCATAATTAGATATATAATTGTAGTGAAAAGTTAGTCAAAATGAATCGATCTCTCTCAATGGTATCATGTCAGGTCATATCATATCTCATCATGAAGTGTAATTACATATATAATTCATTCATGCATAATTACATATATAATAGCAAATTGAGATAATTTCCTCGAAGACTCATTCTCTTCAACATTTAACTCAAGACACAAGGCGACATAAGGAAAGATTACTAGCCCCGACTAAGTGTCTCTCAAAATGGGCTTCATCGACTAATGTATCTCCAATAGGAGCTAGATCTAGCCCATGCTTCCTGTTTGGGGGAGCTAGTAAGCCCACTACCCCACTATAGATGGGAAAGATAACTCCATGACATGATACCCATAGGGGAGGTATGCATGGGTGAGTCAACCTCACAGGCTGTATGTACAAATCGATTGGGCATCATTAGAAAGCACTTTTAGAAATATCCCATAGAAACTACTTCTGATCTGAATGAGGTATCCATTCAGACAACCAAAGGGACAAGGAATTCACCCGAGCCACCTCTCCTCACCTTCCACTCAATGCCACCAAAGCGAAGCGAACAGGCCAAGAGTATTTTTCGTAAAGGGGGAAACCCCAAATATCATTCTTCCGAAGAAAACTTACACACACTTCAAATCCCTTACTCCCCTAATACATTTCCTTCACACGTTAAACAACCCTTGGCAAAGTTAACACTCAAAACTACACTTTGTTAGGAAAAGGATTCGTTATGACTCTTGGACAACCATATAGATTCTACCCCTTCCTCCTACAATTACCCCTATTAATACTTGTCACTATATGTTACTTTCCTTCTAGAGAGACCTCTTTGGAGCTAGAGAATTCTTCCATAAAGTTGCTTCATTCTATTTGTAATATTAGCACTTTGAGGGCCTCCATCCGCCCGGGTTAGGTAATTTCCCATATCTCTTTAAAATTTTTCCTTGTTAGGGCTCTAATACTACTTGACTTTGCTTCTACTTCCACATTAGACCTAAATGGGTCTACCTTCTTTGTACATATGTTTCCTATGGGTCCGATGAATTCAATATGGATCTGATAATTTCAACAGGTACATCGAGACATGAAATTTGACTCATAAGGTGTGATTCTTGGTCATTTCACTAATTTTATGTTCTTGATTCTTCTTGAATAGGCTCTAGTATAAAGGAACTTAACTTCTCGAACCACACTAATGCACATATTGGGCCTCATCTGTGGCGATGCTAACGCATTCGCCTCTGAACTAGTCTAGGTACCTACCCCCTTCCCCCTAATGAGTTACTGAATGTCTATGAGTGCCAACAAACCCACCCTCCATTTATTAATAGTGGACATAGACTGGTAACGCAATCAAACTGCTTTAAGAGATGAGAGGTTCATCTATGGTTAGCCTTGATAAGTCTTCACAGTTCAATCCAAATCATCTCTTATGAATAAAAAAAAATTTAACAAAACAATGGCTACTATCTACCAAATAAGACATTTCACTTCCTATTTCATAGCTTGACATACACCTAATTGTGGTTTCTCTAGACATTATACTCATTGTAGTTTCTTTGGATCAGTATTGCTCATTAATGTATATCACTTTGGTAACAATATTGGTAATTGTAATTCATCTTGGATAGACGATGTATGATGTGGTTTCTCTCCGCTATCCCTGCACCCCCTCTAGCATCACCTAGAAAGGCTTCGCCAAACACCAAAATGGGATGGGAGTTATTATTTATGACAAACGAAGAACATATAAGATTCTTACAGAGTCTTGGGATTTAGATCTAGATGAATATTCCAAAAAAATTATTTAGAGACCATCAATACTTCATTTATTACATTGCTTGTTAGAATTCTTCCACACATATCCAGTGGTAGAAAATATTATTGTCTTTCACCTTTCCCCTATGATTTTCACCCTTATTGGAAGCTCCATGGTGATATATTGTTTCAAACCACTGGGTTGCCCCCATTTTTGTTATTAGATTGAATGTAATAGGTTGACATACATGCCTCATCTATAGTCTTCAGATTTCATAACCTGCCTTCTTGTGTGACTATCAAGGCTACCTAGGTACTTGATGACCATGAATAAGTTCTTGGGGTTCAACACCAACTGAATGGATTACTTCCATAAATATGTAGTGTACACTTTTACACTTTGTGCTTGCCTCTATTGATAGTACTACTACCAAATCCTCTGGTCCTCTTACTATTTAATAGGGTAATTGGGCCTTGAGGACGTATTTTACTATCTCCCACATAATTCCTAGTAGGTATCCCCCCCAATATTCTAAAGGTTTTGTTGTGGCTTTCCCACCAACCCTATAAATAACCCTCTAGATTGAGTATGGAAAAAGTTATGTTTTCCCCTAACACATAATGTTTTCCTCATACATTATGCACAACGAAATATACTTATAACTATTCCAACTAGTTATTCAACTTAACTATGTCTAGCTTACCCTCTTAGGGATTAATATCGACCTTCACTTTCACTATCAATAGGTGCTGAGAAGATTGGTTATCAGAGTTCACTTTTGAATGTTTTGGTTCTTTATTATCTTTCTTCAAATCCTAATAAGCTTCCTATTTATCTTGAGGGTTGGGCTATTCCAAAAAGGGGCTAATATTTTGATCAAGAGAGGCCCTAAGTTTGGCCATCCTCTTTGGAATTTTGGATACTTGCAATTCTAACCTTGCAAAGTTTAACTCCCCTTCATCAATGGGCCCTTCCTTGTGTTTCATTCATTATATCTATGGCTTGCAACTACTTCGTAAACCTTCTCACTTTTATCTCAATATCCATAGTATGAAACACCCCTCAGACTTTGAATTTATGAGCTAGGTAAGCATATACTACACTCAAACCACACAAATGAAACATGAAAACTACTATGATGCCAAATAGTTGAAAGCTCTTTACTAGGCGATGCTTAACTAAGGTGATATCGATCCATCTCGGAGAAAAAAACTTAGCTTGACCTAATTTAGCTCCACTAAATATAAGGAAGGAAGGCTCATGATTTTTATGAGCCTTAATATAATATTCCAACCGAGTGAGTAAGTACTGGTGCTACCTCTTCGAACCTTTGTATGTTTTCAAAATAGTACAGTTCCTCATGGAGCTATGGCTACAAATACACTGTCACAATAGTTCCTTGTTTCGTACGAATGAACTCCTCCTATTTAGTGAAATACCAAAATACGTCAACTAGGTCTAGGCAACATCTTACCTTCTTCTCACTGGCTCTACTACGTACCCTAATGTTAAACACACACATGGTAAATGGAGAACACCCACATAGAAAGATAGGATAAGTGTGATTTATCTCATTATTCACCATAGATGTACATTTATATTACATTGGTGTGACCCTTGGGTTCTACATTCCAAGGTCACTTGGAATCCTTTTGTCCATTCGGCTTCCACACCTACCCATAGAGGATTAGGTGTCCAAAATCCCCCCCCCCTTAATCCAAAGGGTTATGTGTGAGTCCAGAATATAGTTCTAATACAAATATCTAAAGCATGCGTGGAAGCACTAGGGTGAATCAACTCTCTGAAATGTTGGCATAAAGAGGTGGTTTAAGGATGACCACCAACACTAGAATTCTTAGTACAGTTCCCCGAACTCTTCCAAATTTGGCAAGAATTTGAGGTCTTCTACTAGAGGAAGTGTCCCTCATATTTTGAAGAGGGAGACCTTTAACCTAGAAGAAGGGAGGTCTAAAACCTGTGATGGTTTAAGGATGACCACCAACAATGGAATGCTTAATGCATTTCTTAGAACTCTACCAAAACTGGCAAGAAGTTGAATTCTTCTGCTAGAGGAAGTGCTCGAATTCTTTGAAGAGGAAGAATATCAACCTCGCATATATGGTTTAAGGCTGACCACAAACCAAAGGCATTCTCATGGGCATATGTGTCTCTGGCTACAACTATGAATCTGGAATGAGAGATTGTGGCTTAAGCTTGCTTGAAGTGTTGTTTCTCTGGCTACAACTCTAAATCTGGAATGGTAGGTTGTGGCTTAGGCTCACTTGATGTGGCTTCAAATCTTATAGATGACCACCATTTCCCCCCCTGTCAGGTAAAAAGTGAGATGATGGCGAAAAATCAATTGCAAGTTTTTTCAATATTCGAGAACAAGTTCTAGCATGTGACTTAAACATATTCTTGGTTTTTTATGCCCATTGCCAAGAAGCGATCTATCCAAGATGAATATTTGTTTTTGTAAGAGGCTTTTTTATGAAGCATCTATGTGAAGAATGGGTATGATGACCATAGTGCTTACATGGGTGAATATCAAAACAGTGATATGTCATATGGCCAACTCGATCACAGTGTTGGAATTTTACAATCTATTGTTGTTGCTTTGGAAGAGGAGGAGGATCTGGAACAGCTGAAGGTGAAATTTCATAAGGACATCCAGCACTTTGAATTTGATGGGCTTGGAATAGTCTGGAATATGAAAGGAAAATTCCTTGTCATATCGAAGATCAGTTTTGTGCTTGTTGTGGACAAGCTCTTCCTAAGGTCTAATGATGGGCTTGGGAGGTGCAGGCTACATGTTTTCTTTTGTGTGCAAATCTACTCTTATACTAGACATTGAATGTGAATCAATCGCATCATTATTGGCTCGCTACTTACGGGAGTCTCTTTCAATGTTCTAAACAAAAATAGGTTCAGAATGGAAACTCTTTTCTTGTAAATCCTAATGTTGTAGCTGAGATTCAAGCTGAAAAAACTCAATCTTGTCTTGTGCATTGTGCAAACAAGTTTGAATATTTAAAAGAGCATTCTTGCTCATTTTTACCATATCATGAATAGTGGAATGAATGAACTTATTCAACAACTCTAATGCATCATTGATTTTAGCCATTTTTCTCAAAAACTCAAGCTTACAGTTCAAACAATGATCACAACTATCAACTAAGAAGAAATACCCACTCACAATGTCAGTATAATACAATGTCACTGCAAAATATTTTTTTAAATGTCAAGAAACAAACCACTGTGCAATAGCCCTTTAAGGCGAAAAATACTAATTATTTCTTTCCTTTTCAAAAAATTGGTTTACACCAACAACTCTATCTTTTAGAGAACCGACCTGCAATGAGCAATACTCACTACTTCATACAACCAAACTGCTTGTATCCCTTCAACATCTAGATCTTGTACAAGAAAAAAAAAGGACAATTCATACATTACAATGTCTAATATTTAACAGTGTAGGAAGGAGCTTCAACAATTTTGAATTGTGATACAACTCATTTATGTTTTGTACTTCATGTAGAATGACATATCGCTCAACCTCTAAACAAATCTATGTATTTACCTCCTAGAATTCCCATCAATCATTATGGGTTTATAATAACTAGCCCAATAGGAAAGAATGTCCTATTATGCTACACTACTCGAAAAGTTCACCAACCACAAGGAGACCAATATTATGTATTCAAAGGGGTGGTACCATTCAACTTAATTTGTAATGCAACTAACAATGTGGCTCCTTTTCAGAACCCAACACACATATAAACTCATGTAGAGATTATAAATGTATGACCTTCATACAATTTTAAATGCACCAAACATTTTCAAGAACTTCAATTGCCAATGGAAAAATGTGAAAGACAAGGATACCGTAATTTTGTAACCGCTCATCTATCATAGAATTGACTAACTATAGTTCAGATGTACTATTCATGAATCTGTGTTCGATTCTCCTCCCACCACAACCTTGCTTGCACCTATCCGAATTTCTCATGGCAGATGATGAAGCTAGCGAGAAAATCTGTGTCAACAACACTCGAGAGCCCCAGTAGAAAGCTACTATATGTGAGCCCTTCCCCTAGAAAAAATCATTTAATATCATGTGGTTCTCTGAACCACATATCAAATATTAAACTCACAAGAACAGATACTACACTAAGGAAATCAGGGAGTTCAGGGGGAGTTCGGCGAGACGATGCAGTCGAAGAGAGCCTAAAGGAAGGTTCAGGTGGGAGGGGGAGTAGTAGAAGCGGCGGGGAGGATGATGGTAACGTGAGGGAGCATAAGCATGTGGTAGGGGGAGTGTAGGGGGTAGAGGAGCGGGTATAGAGGGAGGATAGATGGGGCTGCGGGAGATGGAGCTGGTAGGGATGTTAGCATAGGGAAGGGGGAGATATGGGGGTAAGAGATGGAGGGAGTGTATATGGGGTGTGAGGGAGGAGGTGGGGAGAGATGAGAGGGTCATGGTTTGCGTGGGAGGGAGACAAAGAGATAGCGCAGAGTCTGTGGTGAGGGGGGAGATGATGAGTGAGGTGAGCAGAGGGATCCATGAGGAGCATGAGGGGAGGGGAGGCGGAATGCAAACAAGTGGTGTAGGATAATGTTATGAAATCACAGTCAGTGCATTGTATTCACAGTGGTATGGAGCAATGTATGCGTGGATTTTCCACTGGGAGCATATTATGGTGGGAAATTGAAGTGTTTGGAGGAAGGTCAAGGCAGTATTGGAGGTATGGAGTGAAGAATACACATTTCGTAGATTATCTTTGTCATCTTTTATCATCGAGCTTGCACAATGGTCGCTCGTTATAGAGGATTTGAAAGGTTTGTGAAGTCTAAATTTTATTCTACCTCGAACCCATTTAGAGCATCTTCTTTGATCAACATACCTCCTGTATCTTGTCGTAGAGTTGCTTTTGAATATGGAAATGCAATTCCTCAAATGAACCAGATGAAAGGATGAACCATAGTCAAGTTCTGAGAGCACTGCATAGTGGAGCATTATACATATTTCTCCAGCTTGGGTATAATGAGCGTTATGGACAGTGAGCAGTCAGAACTGGTATAAGGCAGAAAAAAGTGCTGAGTAAATGTCAAGTCTAAGTAGGGAAAAGAGTGGCATATAGAGAATGGCCACAAAAGGTGGCTCAAATTTGAGCAGGGCCAAAATTGGCTAAGAGTCAAAAGAAGTGGTATTAACTGAGCAGAGTTAATACAACATATAATGCGAAGAGAGGTAAATATAATGCAGTAGTGTAATGTGGAGCATTAGACTCTTACTGAAACACAATAATGCATGGGTTGATAGGTCAGAGAGACACACTTGATGTTCCCAGAAATGGATTGTAGGCGAAGACTGTAGCTAGAATATAGCTGACAGAATTCTCTCTCATTTAAATGTAAGTTTCTATAGGAAGGATAGTGCAAGAAGGCAGAGAGGAAAGCTAAAATTTTGCTGTTTGTAACAGGGCAGGAGAACACCCGCTCTGATACCATGTTAAACACACACATGGTAAATGGAGAACACACACATATAAATATAGGATAAGCATGAGTTATCTTATTATCACCATATATGTACATTTATATTAAATTTGTGTGACCCTCAGATTCCACATTTCAAGATCACTTGGACTCCTTTTTTCCATTCGGCTTCCACACCTCCCCATAGAGGATTAGGTGTCCAACACCTAGTATGAAGGGTTCAGCAGAGGACACTCGTGTCTTATCTTTATTCATTATGTACCGACTTACAAAGTTCCCTTGAGGAACTTCATGTCCAGCTACATTTAAGGGAATTCTGGAAATGCATCCCTTATTCATTCTCTGAGTGAGTAGAAGTGTTCTTTCTTACTGACTGAATGCTTATTAATATCCATCCTCCCATTCCATTTTCATGGGAGACCTACTTCCTCATGATTTTCCTGAATGACTAGAGTACTTTCACATTGAAAGAGGTGAGCGCATAAAATGGTCAAGATATAACCTCGCCATTATTGTAGGGAAACCTTTTAGGCCTTACTATACCCTGTTATTATATTCTTATTCTACACGATTCTTACTACACATGAAACAAAACCCAATGAATTTTCTTTAGTTAGTGAGATCGATATTGGTGGGACCCATAGAACAAAATCATTGTTTACATGCATTATAGGTTGTAAACTAGGACATTGCAACAAAAAAAAATCTTATTACGATGACTAATCCCATCAATCAGATGAAGCTTACCACTTCACTCAGCTCTTTCTATTTAGATATGCTCCTAGTAGTGAGACTAGAACCACGGGAGAGAAACTAACCGCAAAATTGACTCTTATATACCTTGAGGACATCGGGATATTAGTTACAACTCATATCACTAGGGAAACCCATGAATTAGAGGGACACCTAGAACAAGAGATAACTCCTCTTACTGGATGGGACCGACTTTGATTCTTAAGCATTAAGCCTAATCTATTTTACCCATGTGGTCAAACCATAGCCATGTAGGACACCAATTTCGAAATGAATACATAAGTGAGGACATTCACAAATAATGAAGACATCAGACTTTGACAAAGAACTACGCTACTATCTATATGTGCCTCATGTTATGTGTGTGTGAATTATAGTACAATTCCCTTTTTCGGTGTGTTCCCTGCAGTGTTTTCCTTCGGGTGTAATATTTAGTGCATTTTTGTCATGGGTGTTAAATAAATTTAAACTAATAATAAAATAACTTGCTTCTCATGAATGCTAAGGGAAAATGACAGGCACACAAAAACCCCAACTAGTAGGAACCCAAAACTAGATCCCAACCTTTTCCCTATTGGAAATACGGAGAGGGGGGGTGAATCAGTATTCCTTTCAATTAGAGCATTAGTTAATATTCAATTATTATCAGTGTTTGTAAAATGATAGCAGCAAACAAAGGGAACACAAATTCACATAGTTTTTAAGGTGGAAACTCACTCCAGGACAAAAACCACCTAATTCTTTTCTAATAATTCTTTAATATTCAACTCCAATTGAAAATAAAGCTCCAACTTCCTAGAATCTAGAAAAGCATTCTTCTCCAGCTCCCACTGGATGGAATCGCTAATGCCTGAGATTCTTCAGTAGTCAAATGAATGGATGCCCTAATGCCCAATGAGATACAACTCACCCTAGCACCACCCTACCACCCTATAGAAGAATAAAAGAAGAATGGAATCCCGTACCAGGGAAAATCGTCCACTTTACAATGATATAGAATGATATGGAAGAAGAAGAAACACTATAACATAACCCCAACTATGACACAACCACCAAATCATGATCCTATACTAGCCGACACTACCTCTTCAACTCTTGGCAAATAGACACTAGTACAATTTGTACAATAATGTATTTACAATGACTTAGTACAATGATACCTTTACAATGATTTTATGCAGTGCTGCCCACTTGAAGACTTCATGTGATGAAATTATTGCTGCTATTATGCACCTTCGTTTCTACTCTTATCATGCTACCCTTTGCTGCACATTGCTTTGCTTTGCTTCCCTGGAAAGTCTGGTCCTTTGCAACCCTTCAGAACACATGATCTAGCTTTTTCTTTCCCTTCTAGGAGCTCGATATTGAATTTTGTGTATCTCTGTTATTTCAGATCCCCAATATCTGATTTTCAGTCCTGTATTAGTCCTCTAAGTCAAATTTCCAATGCCGCGGGTATTACCCGATTTTTATTCTTCAAGGGAGAGTTATACCCAATATCTCACAATGCCCTAATTATGGATTTCTTTAGTAGAGCGAACTTGTACGTCGTGCCATGTATCACTGTTCGTTCATTTATCTCTGAAATTGAAAGGGAGAAAACTATAGTTTGTGCACTATCTTCCCTTTTTACAGAATTCCAATCTGTTACTCAGAGAGAGAGTTATGACGATTTTACCAAGGTCACTTCTTTGAGATGAATTTCAGGAGCCTGCAAAAACACTGACTTCCACAGATCATATCTCCGAAAATATTGCGCATCTTGATCTGGAATTTTCACAGAAGCTTCCTCAGGAGTTTTGCTTCGCCTCATAAAAATTCCAGGTTCTGAACCTTCGTAGAAAAAAAGTTAGAGTGAATATTCCATGATGACCTGTTTCAGATGGAACAATCCCTTGCATAAGGAGGAAATGAGGATCACAATTTATATAAATGCTTAGGTTGAGAGGGGCTTCAACAAGTGAATGTTGGAGGGACTTTAGGAGGTTAAAAAATATTAATTATGACTTTTCAATGACCCATGCCATAACCCTATGGGGTTTTAGCCCACTAACTCGGGGTATACACTTCAAACATGAATATCTCTCAAACCGTGAAGAATTACACGGCGTGCCATATATCAACAGAAAATCGACAAGTATAAACCATCAAAAGCATTCTTGAACCAGAATATAGTAATTTGGTAGGTCAAAATTCCCATGCAGTATTGGGTTAGCCCCTGGTGCTGCTTGAGTTGACATCAATGACAACCACTAATCAACAATATCCCCCTTTGGCATTGATGGCAACACAAGTACTCCCCCTGTGATCATGAAGCCTCTTCCTATGACATTCTCTCCCCCTTTGACATCAATGGAAGAGGTTAACTCCCCCTGAAACACAACCATCCTATGGACCTATACACACTTCCACTCCCCCTGACACACAACTGTCCTACAGACCTATAATCTAATGAGAACTTGGGGGAATCCCAAGCTTCTAATGAAAATATTCAAATGCTTCACGAGGTAAAGTTTTAGTGAATTATCAGCAATTTGTTCTTTTGCACAAACATACTCAAGTTTGATATTCTTTTCAACGACTTGTTCTCTAACAAAATGATATTTGATTGGAATGTGTTTTATTTTTGAATGCATGACAGGATTCTTGGAGATGCTAATGGCACTAGTGTTGTCACAGAATATGGGAATAGGCTCACTAAATTGTACTTGAAGATATTGCAAAGTTTGTTTGATCCAAAGGACTTGAGTACAGCATGATGCTGCTACAATGTATTCTTCTTCTGCTATAGATAACAATATTGAGGTTTGCTTTTCGCTCAACCATGATAAGAGACAACCACCTAGATAGAATGCTGCTCCACTAGTACTCTTACGATAATAAACGCATCCTGCCCAATCTACATCTGTAAAGGCTTGAATAATGAGATTTTTACCCTTGGGATACCGCAAGCCATATTCTTTTGTGCCCTTTAGATATCAAATAATTATTTTGACTGCAATGATATGTGATTCTTTTGGTGCTTCTTGGAATATTGCTACTTTTCCAACTGCTTGCATAACATCTGGCCGAGAGGCTGTTACATATAGAAGACTACTAATCATAGATTTGTACAACCTCTGATCCACATCCTTAGATGAGTCATCTAAGCTCAATTTCCAACATGTTACCAATGGAGTAAGGATG
>CM076571.1:692170705-692269746 GCA_034641835.2 Pinus albicaulis | reverse complement strand
TACTTGCGACGTTTGGAGGCAGCCATCGCAATAGCGACGCTTTGGGCCATAGTGTCACAATTGCGACGTCTTCCTCCAAACATCGCAATTGCGACACTTTTCTAAGTGTCGGTATTGCGACACATTTCTATAAACGTCGGTATAGCAACGGTTTTGGCCGGGATGGAAAAAATTTGGGGAGTTTTCCGACATTTGGTCAAAAGCGTCGGAACCAAGTGTCGAAATTTCCGCCAAATGTAGTAGTGTCAAGTGCCAATGTAGGTACCATTCCTCAAGCTGGTGGTAGCCTCGGCCCTAAATTTGGAGTTGCTAGTAGTGGAACCACTACTAGAACCATTATGGCTACTCCTTTGCTACCTTTTTTGGTAGGTTTAAGCCTCCTTGATTTCAGCCAGTTAATTAACGGCCCTATACACCATGATATAGGTTGGCCTGTTATGTCAACTAAGCTTCTTTCTGAAATCCCTAATTTTGAAGGAAACTTTGGAGAGGACCCACTAATCATGTTCGCTCCTTTCACATGTGGTTTTCGTCCAATTCTATCACTGATAACTCCATCTGTCTTCGGTTATTCCAGCATATGCTCACTAGAGACACTGCAAAATGGTATGTGGACCAGGCCTTTGCCTCACATTCCACTTTTGTGACTCTTACTAAAGCGTTTATTTCCTAGTTCCAGCTACCTCTCTGATATGATACCGGTACTGAGTTTTTGACCACATTTCGTCAAACTTCTACCACCCATCTTTCTGACCATGTCCAAGAATGACGTAGAAGGAGGAGCTTATGTCGAGCTCCCACATTCGACAACCGTGTCTATATGGATTGGTTTCTCAGAACGCTTCTTCCTTATATTGGTAAATATGTCACATCTCACTTTCTTCAAAAAGAGGAATAAGCTCTCCAAATCACATTGAAATATGACTTGATCTACGCCCAATCTGGTTATGTTTATACCATTTTACTGGATCTTCCTAGACCTGGTGCTGCCAATGCACTGGGGGCATCTCACGTCATCGACGGTATCATTGGATCTCTTTGACATCCATATACTCATCCTCCCATGGGTTATGGTTTCCCTCAGGGAGGGACCAGCTCCTCTAGCACTTATCCCCCTCCCGACAGCATGAATCCAGGACAAAGCACATTTTTCCCATTGCATCAACCAATGTCAGGGCCTGTTGTTGTTCAACCTATTTACCCCAATGTTTCTAAACCTCCTTTATATCCTTATCCACATCTTGGTGGTCCAGCCCCTACGACATCTGCACCTCAGCCTCAGACGCCTTCTCAACCTCTGCTGCAGTAGCCACCTCCCCCTCTGAGTTAGGTGTATGTCTAGCAGAGCATGAATAATCCTATTAATTCCAAGAAAAAGAGGAAATTCAACCAAAATCAACCAACGTAATGTAATCAAGGCCGCTAAGGTAACCAACCAAACACACCCCAAGGGAACCAACCCAACACTGACAACCAGCAATAGGGCAATCAGCCCAAGCAGGACATGCATCTTCGCACGAACAATCCTTGTTATTTTTTTGGTGTCCATGGCCATTATACACGCGATTGTCCCCTTTTACCCCAAATTTTCTAGTTGTGGGAAGCATAAGCATCATCTAGAGTACTGCAAGCCACTGCTTCGGCTCCTCAAATACTGTGCTAGTTCAACTGGCTTTTTTCACTAATCCTTTCCCTCTGTAAGGATATGTGGCTGCCCAACCCCCTCAAGGTCAGGTTGACCCTCAACCTTCATAGTTTGGTACCCCTAAATACCATATTCTCGTGATGAACTCTTAAGAGGCCAATATCGCTAATGTCAACCTTCCTACTCGGTCGCACCAATATGACAAGCCATCCACTTCGTTTGCAACTGAGTCCCAAACCAAAGCTTCCATAGAGTCCATTTCAACATTAAATTATCCTTTACAGATCCCTCAACCATGGGCAAAGGTCATTCCCAAAATACCCAAAGGGCCATTACACCAAACTACTCCTTTTGCCAAAGTCGCCCACACTTACAACATAATAGACGACTTGGCACAATCCCCTATTGCCATGTCAATGATGGAATTCCTCCAATCATGCCCTTCACAACATAAATATCTAGTATCTGCTCGGGGAGATGTGGATCCTTTAGATGGTCGTTTGATCATCTTTGATGTTGAAAAGTCAAAAAATCCCCCCTTACCTTCATTTGTCACCTTCCAAATACCAGTAAAGATTTGAAATTATATTTTCTCGCATTGTATCATTGACGAGGGTGCATTCACCTACGTGATTTCTGCCTCTATTTGGAACCAACTCAGATCACACGACCTAGCCCCATCCACCATCACTTTGCATGCTTGGGACACCCTTCTCAACCCCTTGGCATGTACCGAAATTGCCCTGTCACTCTTGCAGGAAATATTGTTTGTATTGACATTGAATTCATTGATGCCTCCTTGGATTACACTATCCTCTTGGGTCATACCTATACTTATGCAATGTCTATTGTCGCATCTATAGTTCACCATAGATGTGTTTTCCTCACAATGGAAATATCGTTACCATTGATAGGTCGACACATTACAAACCGAAGTCTTAGACCTCCCCCGAGTCTATCCTATATTCATTGGCTGATAACCAATTAGTTGCACCTCTTACTAGTGTTTCACCTACAGTCTTCAAAGATTTCACCTTTCTTGGTGCATTCCCTGGTCTCTCCCTCTTATTGCGGACCCCATCTCGTCGAATGTTTGCATTATCAAATCATCTCGGAATAGCCACAAGCGGTCCAATTCAATGAACCAGTATCCCGCACCTCTGCAACCTGTTGGTCGTCCCTCGATGGAGCCTTCAAGATCTTCTCCCTCTGTTGATGTACCTTCCACTCTGTTTCAACCAGAAATGGTTCCCCCTAGACTTAATCATTTGGGAGCCATTCTTCCAGTCCAATACCCATCCAGTCATATACTATTTCTAGCTCCCCCCTTCGGATTCTTTTCGGTGCCTATTATGGCTACGTTGAGGCTTCCCGATTTGACCCTGGGGATCCCAATCTGGTACATTGATCCCCCAGCTGAAACCTCACCTGGTCATATCAAACCTTATGCCACTTTGACCCCGGTCCAACTAGTCGCTATGACCCCTCCCTTTGCTTTAGTGCCTCAGCCACCTCAACAAGAAGCTACTCCTATTGCAAAAGCATCTAGTGAGGGGGGAAAAGCTAGAAAGAAGGAACCTACAGATAAGGCTACCCAAAAAACTCCTGCTCCTCATAAGCCTCTGAAGCGGTCACCTCCATGCACTTTGTGTGATGTTTTTGGGCATGCTACTCAAAAATTTCTTGAGCTTCCTCGTCTCAAACATGTGGTCAACGAGGCATTTCCTGAATATGATATCCCAGAGGTCCATGTTACCTTACCCGATTCAACTAAGAAACTAAAATCGTTGTGCATGAATCACCCTTGTGCTTTGTGTGATCTTTATGGCCACTATTATCACCTATGTCCCTATCTCAATGATTTCTACGACACCCTTGAGGTTTTCCGTTGAATTGAGGCCAAACGTATTGTATCCTTTACTCCTCTACTCATGTGTTTGGCTCAAGTTGAACTGGATGCCATTTCTTCACCTATTGTGATACCTCCCCCCAATGACGAGATGACGGAGCCTTCGACCACTATCCTCTATCTATCATCATCCATGAGATTCTTGGTAGAAAACCCCTTCGGGGCATTCCCTTTTTTTTTTATTGAACCTCCTTCGATGATCATCTTGGGCTCAACATCGATAGATGTTTCATCTACTAGTTCTTTGTCTACCCTCCGTAGCGATGCGTATGTGAACCACATCTCTCATGATGATGCATCAAGTAGCCTCGCTGTGTCATGTGGTCTTTATTCTATCAGTCTCCCCATATTTCATTCTAATGAATAAATTATGGAAGCTATGACCACCCATGACTTTCCTTAGGATGATATTCACAACCGTGCATACTTCCTTCTGTAGCAGTCCTATGACCAGTATGTTGTGGAGTCTAAAGACTTCATCTCCGATGAGGTTGATTGGTTTAGAAATCCCATTCCTGCACCATATGCTTTCAAAGAAGGAAATATGGCCACTATCTCTCCCGGACTTGATCCCGCCATTGTTGAACACCATATCGATACATACCCCGATGCTAATCCTATCCATCAAAATTTGAGACCCATTAATCCTTCAAAACGATAGGCAATCAAAGTTGAAATCAATAAACTCAAGCATGCTAGTTTTATCTATCCCATTGAATACACCACTTGGGTCTCTAACCTGGTCCTCATCCTCAAACAACAAGGCACCATTCGTGTCTACACTAACTTTCATGACCTAAACAAAGCTTGTCCCAAAGAACAACTTCCCACACTGTTCATTGACCAGATCATAAATGAGTGTGTGGGGCATGAGGTTCTATCCTTTATGGATGGTTTCTCCAGATACAACCATATATTTATCCATCATGCTAATCAGTTAAAAACTTCGTTCAATAGTCCATGGGGAACTTTCGCTTATAGGGTCATGTCATTCAGCCTAAAGAATGTCGGAGCCACTTTTTAGCAGGCCATGTCATACTTTTTCCATGAACTTGCTCATATTATCCTTGCCTACCTTGACGACCTTACTGCTCATTTAAGGCATCAGGCTCAACACCTCCATGATTTGCATATTGTCTTTCTCCGATGTCGCAAGTATAATATCTGCCTCAACCCACTAAAGTGTGTCTTTTACATCCCCGTTGGCCATCTATTGGGCTTCATTGTGTCCAAAGATGGTATAATGCTTGACCCCCTCAAATTTCAAGCCATCCTTGAGATTCCTATTCCTCATACCTTCCGCCAGTTATAAATCCTCCAAGGAAAAGCTAATTTCCTTCATTGGTTCATCCCTAACTATGCCACCATCGCACATGGTTTTTGAAAACTTCTTCGATCTAACATTCCATTCATTTGGGATGGCCATGCTCAATAGGATTTTCATGCCCTGAAACATTCTCTCACTTCTTCTCCCTTGATTACTCCTCCTAACGTTGAGAGGGATTTCATCCTATACATCTCAGCCTCCACCCATTCAGTCGTTGGGGTCCTTATACAGTAAGATGACACCGAAAACGAACATGTTATATATTATGGCAGTATGAACCTTATGGGTCCCCCTTTTTTCCTACTCATATGAATAGAAGTTATAGTTGAACATTGTGTTCTTGGTTCAGAAACTTCATCATTATATCATTATGTGTTCCACCAAGGTCGTGACCAATTCCAACCCTACGGCTTTCCTATTGAGTAGACAAATCATCAATGGGAAGTACGCCTGTTGGATAATTATCATTCATGAGTTTGATCTCAAATTTGTCACACCCAATGGTAAGAAAGGTTTAGCACTTGTTGAACTGATTTCTAAATTTCCTACTGGTACGCAAGATTGACCGGTTAATGATGATTTACCTGATGAACATTTTTTCACCATTACTTAGGTTGACCGTTGGTATGGTGACATCATTACCTATCTGCGAACCCAAAATTTTGCTCCCCATCTTGATCATGATGCTTGATGATGTATACGACACTAAGCCCCCCGCTGTCTATTCATTGGTGATGATCTCCATCATTGCGGTGTTGATTATGTCCTCTGTCATTGTCTCATGCATGTTAAAGCTGAGAAAGTCCTTAATGCCTACCATAGTGGCACTTGTGGTGGCCACCTCTCTGGTTTGGCTACTGCCCAGAAATTCATGCGCACTGGATATTTTTGGCCTTCTCTCTTTGGTGATTGCATTGAAGCAGTCAAACATTGTTCCAACTACCAACTTTTCGCTCCAAAGGTGCGAGCTCCTCCTTCTCCCTTCCATCATGTCATCTCGGCTGATCCCTTCTACAAGTGGGCCATTAACTTTATGGAGTTTCGACATTCATCTATTGGTAACCACAAGTATATCATTGCGGCAGTTGAATATCTCACCAAATGGGCTGAGGCCATGCCAACATTCAATAACACGGCAGTTACCATGGCCCTCTTTTTCTTTAACCATGTTATCACTCGATTTGGCATTCTGAAACAATTGGTCTCTGACCATGGCTGACATTTTGAAGATGAGATATGGTGTGAGATATCCTCTCTGTTGGGCTTTGAGCACCAATATTCATTGTCCTATTACCCCCAAGGTAATGGTCAAGTTGAATAAGTCAATAAAATCCTTAAAACTATGCTTCAACGTGTAATATTCCAAAAATTTAGCCTTCAAGCTAAATGGAAAATTAGAGTTGTTTTATCACTAGTTAGGTGAATAAATGGGTATGGAGGCCCATTAACCTCTTTAGAAGGATAAATAACACTCCTAATGTGAAAGGAGGAAGAATAAGCAACTAATTTTAGCACGCTTGGGTGTGAACAGCGATGGGATCAAGTTGATTCAGTCAACTTTGACCAAGTCCACAAAGCTGTATAGATACATTGAATCTCCTTGATGAACATCACAGTTTTGGTGGAGGACAACTTGCACAAGCTTGATGGCACATATGTATGGGACCCAATGTGAAGAGGTTAACTTGCTATATACGGAGAGGATGGGAGAATTTTTTCTTCATTCTTTGATATTATCATTTGATATTGGTATGTTTAGACTTGGCTTCCTCTAGTTGTTTAGCAGGGTTGCAATGTTGTTTAGCACCGAGTGTTCCCAAGTGGGAATCCAACCTCTTCCCTTGAGAGGCCTCTTGAGAGATATTTGTACTGTATTTCTCCACATCTAGGCTTGAGGCCAAGCACCATTCTCCAGCTTCAACATTATTTCTGTAGCAGAATAGTGTTGTGTTGCAGGGTGTTGCAGTGGAGGTTTGATAACACCACTTCCAGGTATGTTTCTCAGTAGAGGGTGCCTTCCTTCTCTTGAGAGATCAACTAGGAATATTTCTGGGCACATTTCACATCTTGTTAGTTTTCTAGACTATTCCTCATCTCCTACAGTGTAGTCCCTTGTAGGAACTGCATCATTTTTTATAGAGTTGTTGCAGCAAGGTTTAAGCCCTTGTTTTTGAGCTAGCTTCCTTGGAAAACGGCCAACCCTTCTCCCAGAAAGCTAGAGGAAGTGATTCTCATCCCTCTGTTGTATTATTCAGCTATTTTTATGTCATGTTGCAGTAATATTATGTTATTTCAAAGCTGAATATTTAGATCTGCACTTTTGTACATCAAGCTTTCAAGAAACCCTTGCCGGGTTATCTTTTTAATGTATTAAGGAGGCCAGATCTTTACTTTCTTAGCATATTGTTCCTTAAAGTTCCAGATCTATGATTTTATATCATTATGCTACAGAAACCCTCATAAAATAATGCTATCATTTTTTCAGTAAATTATGCATATCTTAAGTCATGGAGTTTGGTGATTTTTAAGCTGATTTGAGGCCGGGAGGTCTATTTAACTCATCTAAAGAGATTTTTTTAAGTTCCTCCTTTGTATTTGAGGGGATAAGTCTATATTCTAAGGGAACCAAGTGTTATTTCTCCCAGTTAAAATGCAGATCTCTAGAAATAACATTTTCAGGGTCAAATTGCTGCATTTTCCCCACTCGGGAGGATATAAAAGTGCTTCTTTTTGCTGTTGTTTCATTAATTTGGTGGAAATGTGTTTATAAACACAATTTATGACTTAATTTCACCCTGCTATTCTAGTATTGTGCTTATGCATTGGTGTATTCCCATTTTGGGATATTAAAGTGGTATCAAAGCATAGTTTTGGCTTAGCCTGTGGAACTCAGCCATTATGCTATCAAGAGAAGGAGAGATGAACAGAAAGAAGACTCCATTATTTGGAGGAAATAAGGAGGAGAGGATCTCAAATATTCTTCCAAAATATATGCAGAGCATCAATAAATATCTTAAGAAGATGAGAGAGGAGATGGAATCTCCAGAGAAGTTTGAATCTAGAGCCAGATCTAGATTGGCACATAATAGGTGTGAGCATGCAGCTACACCCTATTATGCACAGTGCAATCAAATTCCCAGATATATCATCAGCGAGATGGAAGAAGGAGGAATGCCTAAGAGGGAGACTCTTAGTGATTTTCCTCAAGAATACGAATCTCAAACTGAAAGGTTTAGATATCATATCACTTTTCAGTAGTTTTGCAAGGTCAAGGTGGAGAGGAGCAGGCATCATGACATGAATATATTTTCTCTATCTATTTTTGATGGATCACCAACATGCTCAGCCAAAGCTTGGGTGGAGGAGCTACACACTTATTTGCAGCATAACCAAGTTTCAAAAGATGAAGCCCTCATAGTTGCAACGCTACACTTTTAAGGTAAGGCCTATGCTTGGTGGATTTTTGAGTCGTTTTCATTGAAAAACGCCAATACTTCTTCTTATGCAAATTTCACTAAGAGATTAGTGGAGAGGTTTGATGGAAGACATTCTGAAACACTTTTGGTAGAGCCAACCAAACCAAAACTTGTGCATGGGTTGGAAGAACTTGCAAACTCAAAACCACTTCAGAAAATTGTTGGAGAAACCCACATCTTGCATAACACCTTGTTGAAGGTAAGATATCTGTCTCATATCTTTGGACAAGAGGGCATGCAGGTTCCTTTTTCAAAAGAGGATCCTCTTATTGAGAAAGTGCCATCCATTCATATTGAAGATGAAGAGAAGGATGGGTGTTACAGTTTTGTCACATCTAGAGCATATCTAGTACCTCATGCAGAGGAAAGAGGAGCACATTCTCCAACAGGAGGATTTCTTGTATCATTGCAAGAAGTTCCCCAGGATATCACATATGGAGGTCAAGGCTCAATCAATGGATAGCATGATTGTGGAGCATTGCAGATGGAAGAAGAAGATAGAGAGTAAGGACATCATCATTTGATGAGGAGCACACACCCCTATCCATTTCAGAGATCGGATGCAAGAAAGAGGCAAACTGATTTGCACTGTAAGGGAAAGGTCAAGGTTGCCCAACCATATGTACAGTCTACTCTTGACATTGATGTATCACTACATGGAGGCATTCCACCTGGGAGGCCACCAGATCTGGATTTGGTAAGAGGCATCTTTCCATTTGGTTCACCCCTCTTAGATTCTGGAGAGGTGAAGACTTTGGAGGAGTCTAGTACAATGCATAGATTTTGGGATAAACTCAAGGAGGAGGGGGACATCCTTCCATTTTCAACATCACCCACTCTCACTACACATATTGCACTGACAGAAGTTGTTGCAATGATGGAGGATGGCACCTTCAAGGTGCAAGGGAGTTTCTCCATGGACTTGGATAAACAGAGGGTACTTCCTTTGAGGAAGGAATCCTCCATATATTGGAGTAGATGGAGGCCACTCATGCTTACATTGGCCAAGATTGAGAGATTCTTTTTGGATGAGGGCTTCTCAGGGGAGACCAACCTCCAAAGATCAAAAATTATTTTTTAGCATGTGCAATTGCATGATGGGCATGGAAGAAATTTGGAGGATGAATTTGGCATGAGGGATGTCAAAGGAAAATATAGCAACATGTGGGGAGCTTCAAATTGCATATCATCAGCACTGTCTCTTAGAAGAATTGATCCATATTGGAGGTCTCAAATCTTGGTAGAGTACTCAAAGGATCTTGGTGCTTGCATGATTCTTGATGAACCTAATGCATATGATAGATATATGGTGGATGATGTGGTCATCTATTCTTAAGGCAGAGTCTTCTTTACTAGAGCTTCTAAGCTCAAGAAGAAGCTGCTACATACAGCACATGAGGACTTCTTTTCCATGCACTTTGATGCATATCTTCCCTTGGCAGAGGAGTTCATTTGGGAGGGCATCCAGCATGACATATTTCAGCATATGAAGAGATGCATAGCCCGGATGGTGATAGAGAAGAGGTCACAACCACTTCCCTACTCTTTGGAGGTGAGGGTGAATTTCCGGTTGAGCCATTTCAGCTCGAGGTCCAAAGTACATGGTGGAGAATGTATAATTCCACATTATGTTTTGTACCTTTTTACTTTATATGAGTAGCATGTTGTACCAAGGAGGATTATCCCTTCTTTCATATTGTATGATGATGTACTTGAAGCCATTTGTAGCATTGAGATTTGCTATCTTATTGGTGGTTTGTGGGGGGAGCCACATGATTTTTGGTGTGCACCATTGACACCACTTTGTAATTTCATGTTTCTATATTATAGAATGATTTTGGCAGAAAAAAAGTGGTTGGAAAAGAATTTTTTCTTGTTTTATTGATGCAGGAAAAGGATGCACTTAATTGGTTCCATGTGTGAGACCTTGATCCACTTTTCGGTTGTCATATGACAACTTGTTTCTATTGGTTTTTGCTTCCATGTATTGCTGATATTTTTATGTTCATGGGGAGCTTTGTTTGGAGAGTGGGATATGAGTTGGAGATGCCCATTGGGAGTATGATTCTCCCTAATTTACATGATGCATGTTTTAGGAGAAGTAATGGGCATCCCATGATTGCCAAACTACATCACTTTTCTTCATGTGGGAGGAGCCATTTGAAGAACTTGAGTTTTTGGAGGAGGCACTTCATGGCTTATTTGTTTGGTGGGGTAGCTTGGGCCACTCTTTGAGGCCATGAAATTTCAGCCCAATATCAGTAGCAGCCCCATACTTATCATAAATGGATAGAGAAACCACTTGGATGGGAGGATCCAATCTCTCCATGCATCCCCAACACATTGTATGAACTGGGGGTTGAGGAACTTTTTGAGCTACTCAAATTGGCTCATTTCATTTGGATGATAGCATGGGTGTGGGAGTCACTCATTGGGAATAAAATTCCCCATGTTTTTAATCACTCCTACCTTGAGGAGGCCATTGGATAGCAAGGAGGTTTCCACTTACACCTTCCACCTTTCTATGATGTGAGCCATATGGTTTTGCGTGCTTGGGAGGAAACATTGGAGGGAAGATTTGTAGAAGATCATTTTGAGCAGTGGTGGGCACTTTTGATGAGGAGGCCACAAGAAGAGGAGGGGAGGATTTTTTCTCTCCTTATACAGTTGCTTGAGGACAAGCAAGATTTTGGAGGGGAGGACTATAATATTCCAAAAGTTTAGCCTTCTAGCTAAATGGAATATTAGAGTTGTTTTAGCACCAGGTAGGTTAATAAATGGGTAGGGAGGCCCATTAACCTCTTTAAAAGGATAAATAACACTCCTAATGTGAAAGGAGGAAGAATAAGCAGCTAATTTGAGCACCCTTGGGTGTGAACAGAGATGGGATCATGTTGATTCAGTCAACTTTGACCAAGTCAACAAAGTTGTCTAGATACATTGAATCTCCTTGACGAACAACGTAGTTTTGGTGGAGGACAACTTGCATGAGCTTGATGGCACATATGGATGGGACCCAAAGTGAAGAGGTTCACTTGCTATATATGGAGAGGATGGGAGCCTTTGTTATTCATGCTTTGATATTATCATTTGATATTGGTCTGTTTAGACTTGGCTTCCTCTTGCTGTTTAGCAGGATTGCAATGTTTTTTAGCACCGGGTGTTCCCAAGCGGGAATCCCACCTCTTCCCTTGAGAGGCCTCTTGGGAGAGATTTGTACTGTATTTCTCCACATCCAAGCTTGAGGCCAAGCACCATTCTCCAGCTTCAGCGTTAATTCTGTAGCAGAATAGTGTTGTGTCGTAGGGTGTTGAAGTGGAGGTTTGATAACACCACTTCCGAGTCTGTTTCTCAGTAGAGGGTGCCTTCCTTCTCTTGAGAGATCAGCTAAGAATATTTCTGGGCAAATTTCACATCTTGGTAGTTTTCCAGACTATTCCTCATCTCCTACAGTGTAGTCCCTTGCAGGAACTATGTCATTTTTCATAGAGTTGCTGCAGCAAGGTTTAAGCCCTTGTTTTTTATCTAGTTTCCTTGGAAAAGGTCCAACCCTTCTCCCGGAAAGCTAGAGGAATGGATTCTAATCCCTTTGTTGTATTATTAAAATATGTTTATGTCATGTTTCAGTAATACTGCATTATTTTAGAGCTGAATATTTATATCTTTACTTTTGTACATCAAGCTTTCAAGAAACAATTGCTGGGTTATCTTTTTAATGTAATAAGGAGGCCAGATCTTTACTTTCTTATCATATTGTTCCATAAAGTTATATATCTATGATTTTATATCATTATGTTGTAGAAACCCTCATAAAATAATGCTATCATTTGCTTCAGTAAATTCTTCATAGCTTAAGTCATGGGGTTTGGCCATTTTTAAGTTGATTTGAGGCTGGTAGGTCTGTTTAACTTATCTAAAGATATTTGTTTTTGTTCCTATTTTGTATTTGAGGGCTTAAGTCTATATGCTAAGGGATCCAAGCACACCAAAGCTCAATATGACCAAAAATTCCACCCTCGTACCTTCCACGAAGGCAATCTTGTTCTAGTGTATAACCAAGCTCATGATTTCCTTAGTCATGGGAAGTTCGACTCATTATGGCTAGGACCTTACATCATTAGTAAGGATTTGGGTAAAGGGACATACCTTCTAGAGGATTTCGAAGGCCACCTCCTTCCTAACCCTCTTTTACCCCTAGCATATCTCATCAAGATGTGTGTTTTATTTCTGTCATGCATTTAGGTAGCTTGCATTGTTCATCATCTCATTTTTTGTCTTGTGGTGCCTTTCGTATGGATCCATCATCCACACTGTGTATCGACTATGTCAACGGTGCAAGTCACTATTCACATAATCTAACCTCGGCAACCTAGGCCATTTTTACCCCCATGCATTTTTTAGTCCTCTCCAATGGCGTATGCATTGGATCTCCAACCAATAATCAGGCCAAATATCATGTAGTGACAGGTTTGTTAGTCGATGCCCTTGAACATCACATCCTTCATCTTCATGTTTTTTTAGATTCCCTATTTCCTGTCATGCAATTGAATGGCGTATATCGTGTGAATAACCATGTCCTTTTTAGAAGATATTTACAAGTGAAGTTCTTAGTGCGTGAATTTGAAACCATTACATTAAGTCATGTACCTAGACCCCAGAATCACTATGTTGATAGCATTAAAAACAATATTCTGGATTGGAACTTATCACATGAATTTAACACAAGACAATAATCATAAATAAATGGTGAACTAATACTCATCATATATAAAATATGCATATCCATAATATGTGTCCATAGAATCATAAATTTTTTTGAGTCCTCTGCTCTAATACATATGACATTTCCATAGCATGTTACAAAAAAAAAAACTAGGGGCACCACATGCCCCAACATCTAATCACTATCTGGAGGGTCCCAAGCCAATGGCTCGGCTCTTGCAACCCACGGATCCTGCATACTCTTCCTGGCCATCGCCATGCACCACATGACCCCTCGCCACTCTGAGGGTAGCCTGACACATGCCTCAATGTAGCGGTCATCTAGATCATGTCAGTCGCGCTCTGATACCTCGGTCATCAAAAGCTCACATCTATGGCAGACATCCTCCAATAGTGCCTCTAAATCTGCTCAATCATCTCCTCTAGTGTTGCTAGACTCTGCATCCCCTAGCGCTGCGGGTCGTTCCATATACCCAGCCGGTCTCACTAGTTCTATATATTCATACCAAAAGTAATGAATCGGTACCATATATATAATTATAAAACTTCAAATGCACCATAAAATATAACAACTTTTCACTTACGATCTATTCCCCATGCTCAGCTGGGCGGAAGTGGTAAGTCTAGGTACCCCTGATAGCTCATCCCACTGTATGGATAGTCATCTATATACAACGGCATCTGGTCCCAATGTGCGAATAACTTAGGTTAGAACACTCGTCTGACTCCCGCACCTCCTCTCTGCAGTAGCTTCCCCCAGCAGTGCATCATGGGCTCTCGCGGGCCCCCATCATGGATTTGCACATGAGGTCAAAATTTAGGGACCTTATCAAAGAAGAACGAGCATAAAGTTGTACCAAAAGCATATCATGGTTCACTTATCGCTTGCATAGCGACAACTATCATTTCGACGATAACAGCATCATTTGGGCCCACCCCTAGTAGGTCCCATTTAACACACTCTCAACCATCATCATCTACCCTCCAGTGATGTGGTGGAAGCCCTGGTTACCCAAGGTCCGCAGCACTGCTGCAGTGACAACCGGAGTCTCAAGTCTCTCTAGATCTCCGATCAGTATAGTCATTCCCTTGACATAGACATATGGTTGAAAATGGCATTCCATGAACTCAGATATATTCTGCCTACACGGTAATACTAGCTGGATATTTCCCACCACCCCCAGTGGTAGGAGACCAGTTAGGAAATAGATGTCTTGAATAGTCAGCTCAATCTGGTGCTCCTACATGAAAAACTAGGTCTGGGTCCCAATAGCTCACTATCCTGGATAGCAAGGGCTTCCCTGCCCTCATAAATGTGTTCTCAACCAACTTGAGAACCCCATATCTTGTTAGTGCACCTCTAACCACCTGATCCCCCTAGATCTTGGAATGAAGCACATCCAAGTCTCTCTCCCTCTAGTTTATCTTTAACTCTCCCATACTTGCACAAAAAAAGTAATTTTTCAATCAGAGGAAGGAAAAAATGCATAAAAACATCAAGTCCCAGTTCCCAGCAAAAAAAAGACAAAACCCAACTTTTGGTAGCTCGCACTTTTTTCAACCATGTCCCTAAAAGGTCATAATTTTTCCTCTGAAACTTGATACCTAGCTCACAGAATAGGCCCCAAAAAGTGCGAGTCAAACATGAGGAGGGGCAGAGTGTTGTTCCCGGGCTCTAGGCACCTAATGTAAAATTCTAAAACTAGTAAAACTGAAGTGTATGGTTAGGCCACCTACCTACAACTAATGGATCTTGATTCCAATGGTTATTTTGTCCGCTACAACGCCGCAACATTTAGGGCATTTTCCTCCTCTCCACGTTCAGCACCTCTCCACTAGAAAATGAACCAAATTGGAGGGAAATCACCCTATTAAAAGAGAAACCCTAATTCTTCTTTTTCCAGTTGCAACCAAATCATAGCTCCATTTGACAAACTGTCATCACCGTTGGAAAAATTTTACCGAGATCTAAAATGGGTATCCCTTTTTTTTGGTGATTTGATACTTCATCTAGAGGCATTTTTTTCCAAGAAGGGTCACTTTGTCGCCTCTCAAAATCGAATTTCTTCACCTGTGCCACTTATACTTGGAGCACCACTTAGCCTTCATACTTGTCGATGCATGTGTCTATTGTCATCGTGAGTAACCATATTTTACTCATGTTTTTATGTTCCCAACCAGTCCTATTCTATGTTTCATCATGATCGAGTCACCCTTGATCAAAGAATCTGAGTTGAGTCTTCATCACATTGATGGAGTCTTTCATGAATCCCTTTGCCTCCTGTTACAGTATTCCATCCACTCATTCCTTGTCCCTCTCTCATGTAGCCCATTTTTGCCTCTAGTCTCACTTTCCCCCATCCCCTTAGGAGTTGAGCCAGCCATTGTCAGGTGATCCATGATTTATATGCTTTAACAAGATAATTTGTATGTTTACTACTCAGTATCCCCCATTCCATCATCATCCCTGTTGTCAGTCCATCAGTCTCTCTACTATGATCTCTCGTGCCTAAGTTGAGGACCCTCATTACCTCACCTATGGCAGACCTCCTTCTGTCGACATCAGTACATTCATTCCAGAAGACAAGTCTAGAGGGTAGTGTATCTTGGTTCCAGCTTCCATTCTTGTTTGATGCCTCGGATCAAGCAAAGGGACTCCTTATTTCCCTTTGACTTGATTGTTTCTCATCCGCTCCACTTAATCATGATCAAGATTCATATACTTGATAGTTTGGTGTTCCAACAGATTGATCCAGTGATTCTCAGGTGTGTGTGAGATGTTTCAAACCTCATGAGGGGGTGGCCCTTCAGGTAGCCCCCCACATGCCCGAATGACCTCATTTTATGCTACATCCTTATATGCAGCTCCACATATTTGATGGGTTTGGTTCCAGCCGCTTGAAGCGCCTATAGCATGCATGTATCACTTAGATGATCCATTCATATTTTCAGAGCCCTTTCCTTTTTATTAGGACTTCTTTGGTTGTTATTATATCTCATGTACTCAGATATTATTATATTCCCAGGCGCAATATGTATGTGGGATCCATTATATTTTTGGCTGGCCCATTTTATGCCATCATATCATGTACTTTATAGCTCAGTCTCATTTTACTGGGTGCACCATTATTTTTTGTATGTTTTCACCTTGGCAGGCATAGGTATGCCTCCCCTACCTCACTGAGAACAAGTAACCATGCATTAAAGGAGAGTTATCTCACTTTTAGGTCTCGCCCCCTTAGGTTATTGTCCTCTCTCACTTCACTCCATCTATGTATCTCTCACTCTCTCTCTATGACTCCCCTTTGGTGTCTAGTGATTATGTTCTTAGAATTTACTTCAGTCATACGATTAGCTCCTAACACTTGCACATTGGGGGGCAATCAGTTACACTAATTTTTGGTCATATAACCATTTACAATTACATGGATCAAAATACACCATGTAAGACCAATTTCACCATAATAAAATTGCTTTCACTATAAGAAATAATTTAATAAACCTTAGTTTATTAAGTTATTTCTGGTCCAAATAGGAAACTGCATGAGGAAAAATTAAATAAATCCTTATTTATTTGATTTTCCTCTAGGAATAATTAATTAAGCCATTGTTTAAATAATGTTCCTGATCATATTTAACCCAATTAATGAGAAATAATTAGATAAATCATTATTTATCTTATTATTATCTAGGAATAATTAATTAAATCATTACTTCATTAATATTCCTTGTTAAATTTGACTAAATCATTCAAGAATAATAAAATAAATCATTATTTGTTAAATTATTCCTTAACCCCAACCTTGAAATGATAAATAAATCATTTATTTTTTATTATTTCTAAATAAAATGATTTAACCAATTTAAATTCCTTTTCCCTCTAACAAAATATAATAAAACATTCCAATCAGTTAGATCTAGATATTGGTTAATAATATTTTATTAAGCACCATTATCAAGGATAACTCAATATTTTGTTATAAATAAGAGGGTTATCCATTCATTATTTACCTTTGATCCTTTTATCATGGTTAGACTTTGATCATTTGACATTGTCATACTTTGATTGCTTTTTATTATTATTTTGCTTCTTGAGCTCCCACAGAGTTCAACACATCTTTGGTTTTCTACACCATTAAGAGAGAGAAACTTTGGATCTTGTAGGTTTTAACCCTGTATAGAAATTAACTACAAACGAATCTTAAAAATAGAAAATAAACAATAGCGAGAGCACAAAACATAAAATAGATATACACAGAGATTTTCCCCTGGATCCCAAATTGGGACGACCAGCTTGATTTTTCATTATATTCCTTTTAGTGTTACAACACATATATATGCATGTTGAAGCATACATAAACCCCAATTCATTAACCCTAGATTAGAACATAACCATAGTTCCCTTGACCGGATCTACAAAATACCAGGGGCCAAAAACCATGTGCAAACCCATGCACAAAACCATGGGCGGGTCCGCCCACCAAAAAATAAGGACCAAAATTTTTTCCCCGGGGCACTGCCCCAGACCCCGACAAGGGGGGCTATTACCCCCCCACACGTGACTAGTCATGGAAAGAATATAACACAAACCCAACATTCTCCCACTTGTTGTTTTCTTTCCGCAGGGGGCCATAGGAGAGCTGAGTCATTAGCCCAGCTTTGCAGCACCCATTGTTTCTCTACACCAAGAGAACTTTGCAACATTCTTCAAAGTGTCCACCTTTACCAGCAACACCATTTTAGCTTCAACCATATATCTCACAAAGTGATATTGAACATCAATGTGCTTTGTCTTTGAATGATAAGCAGGGTTCTTAGCCAAGAAAATTTCACTTTAGCTATCACAATCTATCCGTATAGCTTGCTGCACCAACCCCATACTTGAACACAATCTCTGCAACCAAACTGCTTCCTTGCTTGCATGATTGGTTGCCACGTGTTCTGCCTCTATAGTTGAAATAGCCACTACATACTATCTTTTACTCATCCAATTGACTGCACCTCCAAATAGGCTAAACACATACCCACTTGTAGATCTTCTTTGATCTAGATCTCCAGCCCAGTCTGCATCAACAAAACCACGAATGTCCAACACTCTTTCCAAACCCGGTCTTCCCTGGTAGAACAAGCCATAATCACTAGTGCCACACAAATATCTGAAAAACCACTTCACTGTTGTCCAATGCTCCTTCCCTGGGTTTGACATAAACCTGCTCAATACTCCCACTGCATGTGCAATGTATGGTCTAGTATAGACCATTGCATACATCAGGCTACCCACTACACTTGCATATGGAACACGGGACATATCCTCCTCTTCTTCTTGTGTCTTGGGACACTATTCAGCAGACAGCATTGTACCTACAAGAATCGAAACATTCACCGGTTTACTATCCTACATATTGAACCTCTGCAATATAGTCTCGACATACTTCCTCTGGTTTAACCAGATCTTCCTCTTTGCCTAATCTCTCTTAATTTCCATGCCCAAAATATAGTTTGCAGCACCAGGATCCTTCATGTCGAATTTGGAGAATATTTGGGTCTTCAAATGATAATTTCTTTGTCATTTCCAATCAACAACATATCATCCACATACAATACCAAATAAATAGCACAATCACCAATTAATTTAAAATAAACATAGTGATCCTCCTTGCTTCTGGTGAAACCAAGTCCCTGTATATAGGTATCAAATTTCTGATACCACATCCTTGGTGACTCTTTTAACCCATACAGAGACTTCTTTAACCTGCATACCAACTCTTTCTTCCCCTTCACCATAAATCCTCCAGGTTGTTTCATGTAGATCTCCTCTTCCAGATCCCTGTGAAGAAATGTTGTCTTCACATCCATCTGTTCTACCTTAAAATCAAATGCAGCAGCAATAGATAAAAGTAATCTAATAGAAGTAACTTTGGCAACAGGAGAAAAAATATCACCAAAATCAATTCCCGACACCTAGGAATAACCTTTTGCTACCAACCGAGCTTTGTATTTCTCCACCTTTCCTTCTACATTTATCTTCTTCTTAAATAGCCATTTTCTCCTGATGGGCTTCCTTCCAGCCGGTAACTCCACCAGATCCCATGCCTCATTTTTATGCAAGGATTCCATTTCATCAACCATGGCCTCCTTCTAGAGTTTTCCATCCTCTGAATATATTGCCTCCTTGAAGGTTCTGGGATCATCATCAGTTACAGTTAAAGAAAAATTTGAACAGAAAGCAGATGGACAATACCTTTCTGGTTGTCTTCTTTCCCGAACTGATCTTCTCACAGCTGGAGTTAGTGGTTCTTCCTCTTCTGAGTCTTCTTCTGTTGTAGAGTCTGATTCATCCTCCTTTAGCTCAAACTCTACCTTCTCAGGTTCCCTTGGTATGATTTCATGTTTAACAACATCTTTCACCTCTCTAAACACTATATCTCGACTCTACACAACCTTCCTTGTTTCCGGGTTCCAAAGCTTGTAACCCTTTAAACCGTCCTTATACCCAATAAAGATGCACCATTTAGATTTATTATCCAACTTGCTCCTTTTCTCGTTTGGAACATGTACATATGTATCACATCCAAATACCCTCAGATGTGAAAGAGATGGTTTCTTACTAGTCCATACCTCATGTGGAGTCTTATCCTCCAACACTACTGAAGGTAATATGTTAACCAAGTAACATGCAATCTCCACTGCCTCTGCCCATAATTCTTGTCCTAACCTGGTATCACTGAGCATGCTTCTTGCCTTTTACATCAACGTTCTATTCATTATTTCTGCAACTCTGTTTTTCTGAGGTGTGTATGGAGTAGTACTTTTCCATGCTATACCACACTTCTTACAGAACTCTTCAAATTTGCAGAACTCCCCACCATTATCTGTCCTCAGCACCTTTATCTTCTTATCTGTCTGGTTTTCCACCAAAGCCTTAAATTCTTTAAATCTGTCAAAGACTTCAGATTTCTTTCTCAAGAAATATATCCATGTATTCCTTGAGAAGTCATATATGAATGAAACATAGTACACAGACTTACCCAGTGATGGAACCGACATCGGTCCAAACACATCACTGTTCACAAGCTCTGATATCTTGTTCCCCCTCTTAGCACCAGAAGGAAAACTCACCCGATTCTGTTTCCCATATACACAATGTTCACAGAAATCAAAATCCAAAGAGCTATTAGACATACCTTCTACCATACCATTTCCATGCAGTATTCGAAGGCCCTTCTCTCCAATATGTCCAAGCCTTTGATGCCATAGCATGGTCTTTTCTCCAGAGACCGCTAGGCTTTCCACTCCACCTTCAGGAACCACAGAACTATTGCACCCATCAATAATAGTGTTGCCCTGAAGCTTGTACAAAGTTCCAATCAAAACTCCCCGCATTAATACCAGTGCTCCACAAACCATCTTACAGGCATCTTTCTCGAACACTATTTTTACACCTGCATCATCCATCTTGCTTACAGAAATCAGATTTCTGGCCAATGTAGGAATGTGCATAACACCAGGAAGTGTTCTAATCCTTCCACGTTGCAACTTCAGCTTGACTTTTCCACGTCCGATGATTCTAGCCTTCCTATCATCACCTAAGAGGACATCACTGCCATCATATTTCTCATACTCGCAGAACCACTCCCTATGGGAAGTGAAGTGAAAGGATGCACCCGAGTCAATCAACCATGACTCATGATCTACATGTGTATTTGAAGAAGAAGCCAAATACACATCCCCACCTTCATCCGAGGTGGTTTTTGCTTCTGTAGAAGGAGCATCATCAAATCCCTTTCCTTTCTTATGAGCTTTAGATATGTAGTCCTTTTTTTAGTGCCCTTCCTTTCTGCATTTCTAGGACACCTTTACAAACTTTCCAGGAGATTTAAAACTCCCTCTAGACTTATATCTCCCACTCGAAACCTTATTCTCGTTTCTGTTCTGGGACCTTCCTCGTACAGATAAGGCATCTCCACTTTGACCCTCCATATTTCACCGTCTCATTTCCTCCAAAAGCAAGGCTGAGACAATTTCATCAAAATTCAAGGTAGTTGTATTACTACCTATTGCAATAACCAGACTATCCCACGAATATGGTAGAGAACACAACAAACTGATGCACTTATATTCATCTGAGATTTTAATATCAACAGATGACAGTTGACTTACCACAGTATTGAAGGCATTCAAATGCTCTATCACCATGTCTCCATCCTTCATCCTCAGGTTATACAGCTTTTTCTATAGGAACAATTTATTCACGATAGACTTAGATTGGTACAAAGTCCCTAGCTTGTCCCACAAGGTCTTCACCATAGCTTCCCCAGATACATTCAACAATACTGAATCTGAGACACACAACCGTATTGTGCTCTTTTCCTTCCAATCTAGTTTCTTCCAGTCTTCATCTAACATTACCATTGGTTTAGTACCTGAATCTACCGCGATCCATTGGTCCTTATCCACTAGAAAATCCTCCATCTTGAGCTTCCACAACTCAAAACTCTGACCATTAAATTTCTCGATCTCTATCTTCCTACCTTTCACCATCTTCTTTCACCGCAATAATCGATCCCACAGATCTCCCACTGAACAGGGTCTACCTTAGACCCGAGCAAAAAACCCCTCAGCAGCAAAGGCGTCCCCTTGAAGCTACAACTTCTCTGATACCAAATGTAGGTTTTAACCCTGTACAGAAATTAGCTGCAAATGAATCTCAAAAATAGAAAATAAACAGTAGCGAGAGCACAAAATATAAAACAGATATACACAGATATTTTCCCCTAGATTCCAAATCGGGACAGCCAGCTTGATTTTTCATTATATTCCTTTTAGTGTTACAACACATATATATACATGCCGAAGCATACATAAACCCCAATCCATTAACCCTGGATTAGAACATAACCATAGTTCCCTTGACTGGATCTACAAAATACCAAGGGCTGAAAACCATCATGCCCCAAAACCATGTGCAAACCCATGCACAAAACCATGGGTGGGTCCGCCCACTGGAAAATAAGGACCAAAATTTTTTTCCCGAGGCACTGCCCCAGACCCCGACAGGGGGGGCTATTGCCCCCCTTGTTACCCCCCCCCCCCCCCAATGCGTGACTAGTCTTGGAAAGAATATAACACAAACCCAATAGATCTAAAGCATTGAGGACAACCAAGAACCCATCCCATTGAGGGGGACAAGCAACATCATTCTTTGTTCCCTTCCCAGGTGATAACATAATATAATATTATTTATATATCTTGTCTTTTCCATTGGATATTTGGAGAAACTTTTATTTCATTTTACTGTTTAGTTTCTTTTACTGCATAGATATGGGTTTGTTTTGCATTTTTTTTTATCATCTATTGCAGATCTAAATAAATTAGATACCCATATCTTTTGTTAGGGCTATTTATCATGTGCAGCTAAGGTGATCTCTTTTCACACACTTGTGTTAAGAAAAAGGATTTCAAACCTGTTAGTGTCGGTAGCTTCATCCCTTCGTCAGTGATCAAAATTCTCTTGTTGCATTGCATATTAGGTGTCTCACTTGATCAGCTGCATTCCATTAGGAGCATGGATCATCTGACGATAGTGGCTTTTTATACATTTTCCCTCATGACGTTTACCTGCTGGCCCATTTTCATTCATCCACATCATCTACACTCACTTTTTGTACTTAAAATTGTAAGAGTCATTTCTAGGGTTTTTAGTCCCATTAGGTCTAGGGTTTCATCAATAAGGTCTTAAAAATTTCCAATAATGGTCAGCAGGTGCATGAGGAGGTTGAATAAAGTTCCAGTATTAAAAATTTTCATCATCATATGCCTAAAAATGTATTTTTTCTCAAAACTCTGTTTTGAGAAAAATTGAGTATTTTACCTTCATTTGTATAAATTTAATGTAATTTCATGTTCTCTCATTTGTAAATAATTTCAAAGGCAACCCTGGTCACCTTATCAAATTTCAACAACCCTGCAAGGAAAACAAGAAGCAAATCATTCAGTTAGTCAGAGGCACGTGAAGCAAACTGCCTAAAACAGAGTTTAAAAAAAGTTTCAAAGGTAACATTACAAAAGTGGGTTTTTGGAACGAAAATTTATAATCCTTTGGTATGTAAGTCAATTTTATGTTTCAAAGGGCTCATTTGTATTCCAAGAAGAGAGAGTGAGCAAGAAAGGACCGTGTTGAACAAAGAGAGTGAAATTGTAGCAAATTCGTGCAAGTTTGAGGGGCGCGGCGCATTGGCTGAGTGGCGTGGCGCATTGGACTAGCGTGACGCATTGGGTCGGCCTCCACAGTGACGAAAATACACCAGCGCGACGCATAGAGCCAGCACGACGCGTAGGGCCACAAAGCATTTTTACCACGATTTCATCAAAACTTCAAATTTTCTCAGCTGCCTCCAGTCCAAAGTAAGTTAAGTAATCCCTCCAACACCATAAAACGTGTGTCTTATGATGTGTATGAGGATTTAATAAAAAATTAAAACCCTATTTCCTTGCTCAAGAAATGTTTCCTTAGGGTTTATACATTGGTTATTTGTGCCATCACTCCCACATCCTTTAGTTCTTCATTGTTTTTCTAAGTTTCATCAACCCATTTCCCTATTCCTAATATCCCTAAATTCACTCATTCCCTATCCCAATTTTCATTATCCCAAACCCTAAGTTACAAGATTCCCAAACCCCAATTACTATCCCAAAGCCTAGAGATTGTCCCTAAAACCCTTCAATTCCCAAAATTCCAATTGGAAATATTCCCAACATTCCCCTTACCCTCTCCCTCCATAGTCCCTCACATATTTTCATACATTTGGCAGCAAAAACCAAAGACACCTAAACTCTTCATACTCATCTAAGACAACACATATTTTGGCAAACATGGAGACAGATTCCTCTTATGACCGAGACAGTGACTCTACAACCGAATTGCATGTGCCGAGAAGACCCCACAAGAGTGGTAAGCATGTTAGGGAAGAGCCTACTTCACTTGCTAAGCTCCAGCCCTGCCCTCTTGCTATTACATGTTTCCAACAGAAGTGTTGTTATCAATTTTGTGAGATGGTTGCTAGAGTCTAGTATCATCATGAGTTGGCCAGATTGTTTGTTCTTCATCTACATAATTGCCAAGTCACTCTTGCAGGTGTGACATTCACTTTGACACCTGAGTCTATCTTCCTAGCAACCAGTATTCCAAATTTCGAAGAGCAATGGAACAAAAGGCAGCAAGTTGACAGGGAACACTATGAGCCATACATTAAGCCTAGTTTTTTGAGACAACTCAGCAGAGTTTTTTCCTTTCGGTTCCTGAAAGATTCATATGCTCCTTTGATGAAGCTCATTATCAAATATTTCGGTTGTGAGGGCTGGTTTTCTCGCTTATATGCCTATCATATCAGATTGTTGATGCACTTTACCAAGGTGAGAATGATAAACCTCCCCTACTTCATGCGCCGAAATATTGAGAAGATGACCACCCTAGTGCAAAGGAAAACTCTTGAGCAGCAGTATAACAATATCTATCATTTTTCACTCATCAAAATTGTGGTTTTGCAGGATATTTCATGGGAAAATTTCATTTATCATGAGTTATTCATAGCCCCTCAGGTACCTCCAGAATTTTTTCATGAGGCAGGTGAACCTTCACATCAGTATGAGGGTCATGAAACACAGACCGCTAGTGTGTCGGTGTTTGTCACCTATCATAAGGGTACTAGAGGGTTGTTTGTACCAGCCAAGCCAGTATTATCTCCACCCGGGGTGGAAGGGGTCTCGCTTCCTTCAGCAGCAGTACAAGTACAAGACAAGGGTAAGAGGCCAATACATGATGAGGGGCCTTCAGGAGAGCAGGAGATAGATTTCATCTTCATTCAGGATGATGACACTGATTTGGGCCCACAAAGCTCAAAGTTCAGGGAGATCATTCAGGAGCATAAGGTGGAGACAGATACTTTGTCTCTCAAATTGCAAAGAGCCCAGTGGATAATCAACTACCTTGAGCAGAGAAAAAAATAGCTAGAGGATCAACAAACCATCTTGTAGTTGCAAAACATACGTGAGAACCGGCAAGCTGCCCAAAGGAGCAAAACCGAGACGACATCACTTGAGCAGGAGATTGAGGCTGATCGTGAAACTTCGCTTGAAAGGGTAAATATTCATTTGGAAAAACTGTTGGAGAAGTCCAACAAGGAAAAGAACATGCCAATCATTATTGGGCGAGAAATCATGTTTGCAAGGCACGAATCAAAATTTTGACGGCCAAGTTGAAGAAGGCCTCAAAGCGTCAGAAAAGGCATGATAGACTTCAAATATTGGCTGAGGCTTCCTTGGCCCAGCATAGCACATAATGGAGGACACTCGGCCCAAATTTCAAAAAATTTGGGACACTTTTTACATTTTTGAAAATTTTGGGCCTAAAAACAGACTTTTCAGCTCTATACACTGCGCCACTTGGCGCGCACTTATGATTGGGAGCTCCTTTTGATGCAAACTCAGCATTTTTGGATTTTTCATGGAAAAATATGCATGCCTACCTATGGACAAGAAATTTTGACAGGTTTTGGGCTTCCAGAAGGGTCAAAAACACCCCAAAAATGACCTTTCTGCCCCTTTTTTGGCACACAAGAAGCAGTGTTGGAAGAAATCATTTTTGGAGGGGAAAATGAAGGCCAAATTCAAAACTTCCACTTGTGTTGGAAAGTAGACAAGAAGACCTTTCCAAAAATCCCACTTAGAGAAAATTTGGACACCGGAAGGCCTCCAAAATCAGCTGCAAACTAGCACGACGCATAGAGAAATCAAACACGGCGCATTGGAGGATTTTGCTCATTTTTGACTCAGTAACTCTGTTTTTCGCCTAGTTTTGGATAGTTTGACTTTCTTACTTATAAATGTCAAACTCATGATGTAATTTGATGTAATTTGATGGATCTTGATGTAATTTTGTTAAATTTTCACTCATGGAGGTAGATTCATCCATCAAAAGGTGAATTGCAACTGAATGAATCAATTTCCTAGTTTATAGAGGCAAGTCGTTCCACTTCCTACTTTCTAGTTCTCAGTTTAGATTTTGTTGGAACAGATCATGAACTTGTGAGCTTGACCCCTAGAGGCTGGTATGAGTGGTTGTTCGTCTATATCTTGTGGTTTTTCAGTCATTAGCATGGTTGGACTTTTGGGAATTCTTTGAGCATCATTGTACATTCATCTCTGCAGTTTGGCAAGGAATAGACTAGGGTTTGCAGCACTCCATGGGATTCTTGTGGTATTTTGGTTTGATAGTGTATTTCTCTCTGTAAATTTAAGTCTACTTTTGTTTCATGTATACCATTTTCCTTCTTATTTCTTCTTAAGTTAAACAAACAAGGATAAGGTAGAATTCATTAGGATTTGCAATGCTCTACCTAGGGTTTGTTTAATTTTCTATGTTTTTAGCTATTTGGAGAGGATCCTTGAAGGTTTCTTGCCCTCTTTAGCTCTTCACCTTTCTAAAACTCTCCATTTCCTTCAAATTGAAAGTGTCAAATCAAGTTCCTACCTTTCCCCATTCAAATCTCTGCAAAATTGGGCCTCATTCCCTAGACCCAAAATCTGCCTTCCCTTTGATCCAAAAAAACACCTTTAAAATCAAATCAATTTTTTTTGCATATATATACCTAGCCTAAAATCAGCCTTCATTCAATTCATCTCAAGCCTCACTGATCATTTTTTTCTAAGATTGACCAGGAGAGAGCCTTCTCCCGATTTGGTAGGGCTAGCTACCAGGTTAAGTGTGGTTTGATGTTACCCTAGATTCTGCCTTTCTCAGCCTGAGGTAGATTTAGATAATAAAAAAACCCACATTTTTTTATGGGGATTTTCTGAGAACAATTTTATATGGAATAACCTCCTATATTTACTCAGAATTACTCCATCCTTGCCTATTACCTCAAGCAATCCTTCTATGGCTGTAAGCAAGATCTTAGGGCTTGGTATGAAAAAAAAGGAATGATTTTTTGTTAACTTTAGCTTTTATATATTTCAATATAATTTTACTATCGACACAAATGAGTAGGTGATTATATTCTCATACTTGTACTTTATTTTGATGACATGATACTCACTAGTAGTAATATCAAACTTTTCACCCATGTGAAACTAGCCTTAAGAAGAACTTTGAAATGACAAAATTATGAAGCTTGCACTCTATTGGCCTCAAATTTTTGCAAACATAAGAAGTAAATTTTCTTTCCTAACCTAAGTATAAATGTGACCTTATTCATCACTTTCACATGGACAATTATAAGACATCTGTCATCTCCCTTTTAGCCTGGAGTTAAATGGTTTTCCCCATGTGCCTCACCCAAAGTGGATGTCACTTTACACCATTATCTATTTGGAAACCTTTCGTATTTAACTCAAGCTTACCCTAACATATCTTTTGATGTTGGAATTATGGATTGGTACTTTTAGTAACCCTATGAAATCCATTGAAAAGAAACAAAGTGGATACTTTTTTATATCCAAGGTACTATTAAATTTAACATAAAGTATAGTTCAAGAACCATTCATTAGTTAGTTGGTTCTACATAATCCAACTATAAATCAATAAATCATACAATTTATTAGGCTGTGAGGCTTTGATAAACCCTTTCAAAGTTTTGATTCCAATAGAAGCATTCAACCCCACATTGGTATGAGAAGTAGAATGCCATTTATCTCTCCAAGGATCTTATTCAACATCAGCACAACAAACACATTGATCTACACATGAAAATCATCTATAAGCTTCTTCAATATCATGTATTTAAAGTTATATATTATTGAAAAAATTATTAGATTGTTGAATTTTTCATGAAGTCCCTCATAATAATTAAGCTCCAAATTTGTTTTCCCATATAAATTGTTTATAAAGTTGACATTAAGTGGGGTTAGGATTTACTTCATCCATCCTTCTCCTTTCGTCACTTTGTAAATCCTCCAATCTAACGTAATATTATATTAAAATGTGATTTTATTTTGTTTCTTTAGTGTGATTTTATACTTTACTAATTTCATGGTCACATCATGTCCTACAGGCGAGTACTACAATGGTTCAAACACCTCCCATATTAATGACACTTGATGCTTAACACTTGGTTATTATGTTATCTCTATTTAAAGAGAAAGGTGGGGGGGGGGGGGGGGGGGGTCATTAAGTAATTTTAATCATTTGTGAGAGATGTTCAAGTACCATATTATTTCTTGCATTAATATATTTCTTCAAGTGGCCATGTCGGTTGGGGCCATAGGATGTTTCCCTTTTTTATTATTTTAAACATTTAAACATCATTGTATTGATCCTTGATCTATGTGTGTGAATGTGTGAGTTTTTATTAAGTTTTTTGACCTGTGTAAATATTCCTTGGTTCTCTAACAGCATCCACCCTTACATGGTATTTATGGTTATCTAGAATTTAGATGGTTTTCTAGGACAAAGATATGATTCCCATTCAAGAGAGTTTTCAAAATAGATATGCATATAGTGATTTTTGGATGCCAATGAAGGAAATGTATAGGATATTTATTTACCAATCTATTATCAACTTTTCAAACTCATAGGGTGTAACCACCCCTCCCACATTTACCCACTTTTACAAGATTTCCAAGGTAAACATGAGAGTTGAGTGTCACTATGATATGACCCAACCTCCAATTTCAATTTATGGAAGTGGGGCCTACAAACCGACAACAAACTGACAACCCTCGGAGACTACTGATCATTAAGGAGCCTACCAAATACCCAAGGTGATGAATCCCTAAGATAGGACTCATTTTCACTAGGTTTACACCCAACCCACACCCTTGACAATTTATGCATTTGATTATGAGGCTCCAACCGCACCAATAAACTTGTGTGCATGTAGTTGTGACCCAAATTCCCTAGTTCAAAGCATGTGTTCACGAGATATGTGTCATTGTTTTCAGGAAAGCCTCTGGACCACTACCCAGAACTTCTTATAACTTTCAAGAATCATGATTAAGATGAAAAAATACCAAACACTCAAACTTGAAAAGGATCTTGACTAGGACATGCCTAGTGCACAACATACATTTTGTAAAACATATGATAAACATGAAAGCTACAATTCATGAATGCATATATGATCATAAACTTCTGATTTTTATCTAAAAATCACCAAGAAGGCTCAATTCCCTCTCAAACGAGTTGAAATAACAATTTTTATCCCATCCATTCATCAACCATCCAGTAATCTTAACAAATCATGAACAAAAGCCATAGTTAGAGAACATCATATAACTAGGTATATAACCAACATATAACCAAAATAGATACCATAAAAAATAAGCCATAATGTCAACATGATAACTATCAAAAGTTCTCATAGATCACAATAGAGAAATAACTCATATTAACATATGAAAAGTCCAACTAAGTCAGGGACTTCCATGCACTACCTGACCATAGATTGATTTGAACCAAATCTCTCTTTCTGCCAATCAGCCTCACGCCATATTCCAAGCATGAATGTGGGATTATATGGGTTAAACAAAAATAAAACCAACCATAGATTCTATGGGCCAAACCACATCAACCCTCAAGCACAGTAATCTCACCTATACTAGCCAAAAATCACTAACATCAACCATATTAGTATCTACCCAAATCTCCCAAGGCTCCACAAAGTAGTAACTCAATCCACAGACTCTATGGAACCTAAGTAGTTATAGGGCTCTGGATAATTTGTCCCGACCCCAAAGCTCCAAGGACTAGTAATTAAACCCACATAATTTATATAAACCCATGTTGTTCCAAGGCTGCAAAGCATGTTTTCCAACCCACGGCCATAGGGAACCTGAGAACCATTTAGAAAATCCAAGAATGGGGAACCCACTACACCATGGCTATCTAGGAAATGGAAAGGAAAGGATGAAACCAATATCAATCCAGGAAAATATCCACGCCAATGATAGCATATAACTAAGTAACCACATGCATATACCATGCACCTAAAAATCAAAAAGGAAATCACACATGCAACATGTAACCTAAAAAGTATCCTTGTTGTATTTGTTAATCCAATTATGCCATTTCCCTCCCTTGCTTTGTTTCTCCAAATCCAAGTGAATACTAGAGTGCTCCAATCATGCTCCAAGAATGCTCTAAGTGTGTAGGAATATGAGAGAATTAGAGAATTAAAGGAGAGAGCCAAAACTGAATTGACAAAAGTTGTGCCAAAATTTGTGAATTGTTTCTCTGATGAATTTTTATCATTGATGTCTTATTTTTCCTTCATTTTCCTTCATTTTTCCTCTAATTCCCCTTTCATGAAAATTTGTGGCTCTTCACCTTCCTTTTCTCTTATTTTCCTTTATTTAAATTATTAAAAGCCAATTATTTCCTCTTTTCCTTTGCCAATTTCCATAGCCATTATTAAACCACAAATGATTCCCACTATAATGTCTGCCCACCATTTAGCTTGGAATATGTGTCCCATGACCTTGGTCCTATTTTTTATTTACATGTAAAATCAACCAAGGGTTATTACAAACCCTTCCACCTTGGAGGAACGTCGTCCTTGCTGTTCAATGATGCTTATTTCCAGCAAAACACGGCTCCCATGGAGATTTATAACACAGCTCGATGAAGCATTTAAATCATACCAAATTGTTGAAGCCATGAACACCATATTTCTTATTGGACCTTTATAAGACAACTCGGTGCAATATTTACAACATACTGCTTATTGGAACTTTATAACATAACTCATTACAGTATTTAAAATACACATATGCATATATAAATATAAAACAAAACACATAAATCAAACACATCTTCTCAACTAGCAAATCAGGAAGGATAAAAAAATGTCATCTGATCATCCATCTTCCATGTAGATTTATTAGGCCCAAAGTGCTTCCACTGCACTTTAACTTGCTCGATTTCTAGGTTCCAGAGCATGAGTTGTTTTCACTATAAAATGTGCTATGGTTATGGTTGGAACTATCCCTTTGGTTCCACCTGCAATACAGACCAGTCAATCACATGATCAACATCCTAGACATATATTTTAAGCAATGAAACATGGAAAACATCATGGACTTTCATTGTTGACAGTAGTGAAAATATGTAGGCCACTATTCCAATCCTCTCAAGGATCTCAAAAGGGCCACAATTTTGATGTGCCAACATGGCACATGACCCAATCCTCAAGGAGATCCTCTTAGGCTTGATGTGAAAATACACATGCTCCCCAACCTAAAACTCCTTGAATTCTCTATTTTTATCTTCATAGATGTTCTTCTTATGTTGTGTTACCTTCAAATTCCTTATCATAACTTGCATCTCCTACTCCATCTTAGTCAACATATCTGGTCCAATCAACACCTTGTTCACTGGATCACTCCAGCTGATAGGAGTATTGAAAATCTTCCCATAAAGAGCCTCAAATGGAATCATCTTCAGGGATTCTTGATACCCATTTTTATATTCAAACTCCACTAGTGGAAGGTACTCCTCCCACTTCCTTTGTTGACCCATGACATACATCCTCAACATGTCCTCAAGAATCTTGTTAACTCTATTTTTCTATCCATCTGTCTGTGAATGATAATTTTTACTAAAATATAACTCTATCCCCAAGCTACAAACAACTCCTTCAAAAACTTAGAAGTTAACTTGGTATCTCTATCTAATATAATCTTCTTGGAAACTCCATGCAACCTCATGATCCCCCAAATGAAGATATGAGCTACCTCACTAGCTAAATTTGTCGACATCACTATAATGAAGTGAGCTACCTTTCTCAACCTGTCAACCACAACCATAATGGAATCATGTTGTATATGTGTCCTCATCAAACCTATAATGAAGTCCATCAAAATGACCTTCCATTTCCATTCTAGAATCAGAATAGGTTGTAATAAACTAGTTGGGTGCTTACACCCATCTTTCACTTGATGACATTCCAAACATATAGCACCAAACTCAACTACCTCTTTATTCAATTTCGGCCAACGATAGAACTCCTTAACATTTTTCAAAGTATTTTGATGTCCCAAGTGGCCCGAATACGGCTTGACATGAAACTCCCTCAAGATAATATTGTTGATCTCACTGCTATCTAGAACATAAATTCTATTCATGAATCTGACCCCAAGACATATTTTGTGAGGTGATACTCCTCATCCCTATCACCCTCACCCTACTACTACAATATTTGTTTTAGATTCTAGTACCTGTCATCATGTTAACCTACATGAAATATTTTACCTTATAAATTTGACCCATATTAACTCACAGCTAAAATATGATTCACTTGCACACTTAAATTAAGGACATTTGCAACCATGTTCTCCTTGCCCTTGATGCACCTGAGCTCAAAGTCAAACTAGTTGAGGATAACCAAACATTTAGATTACCTAGAATTAATATTGGATTGGTCAACAAGTACCTCATCACACTATGATAACTCATCAAGACAAACCTCATGTCATGAAGATAATGTCTCCACATATTCAATGCATGAATGAGAGCTTCCAACTCAAGATCATGAGTCACATAGCTATGCTCATGCTCATTCAACTTCCTTGACTCATAGCATACCACCTATCCTTCCCGCATCAGGACTCCACCAAGTCCTTCCTTTCAATCATATGTACAAACCACAAACTCCTTATCATGATTTTTAATATTCAATAAGAGAGAATTTTTAAGAAAATTCTTCAACTTCTTAAAAATATTTGCACACTCCTCAATCCATTCAAACTTCTTCCCCTTCCTCTGCAAATATGTAATAGGATAGCCAATCTATGATAAGTTCATGATCAAATTCCTATAATAACCTGATATTCCCATAAATTATTTGACTTCATCCACATTCATATGAGTTGGCCACTCCATGATAGCTTTATTTTTTTCCAATTCACTGATATCTCGTCCTTGCAAAAAACACGTCCCAAGTAATATATCTGAGACTGAAAGAAAATACACTTTTTTAGCACGGCATATAACTAATGCTCTCTCAACAATATCAACATTGCTTCCAGGTGCTCTGGATTTTCTTCCTCATTCTTCGAATATATCAATATATCATCAATAAAAATTATCACAAAATTGTTCAGATAAGAACACAACACATTGTTCACTAAACACATGAAAGTGGTTGGAGCATTAGTAAGACCAAATGGAACCACCACAAACTCATAATTCCCATACCTAGTATGGAATTTAGTCTTGTATATATCTTCTTATTTGATACATACATGATGATGTCCTTATCTTAAATCAATCTTCAAGAATATTGCAGCTCCCTTAAATTGATCAAAAAAATCACAAACATGTGACAATGGATACATGTTCTTGATATTAACCTTATTCAACTACATATAATAACACAAATTGATAATACCATCCTTCTTCCTTACAAACAATATCGGTGCTCTCCAATAAGACACACTTGAATTATGATTTTGGTGCAAGATGTTTGGAATGTCATCCCTTATCAAATATTTCCTTAAGTTGCAATTTCAATTCCACCAACTATGGAGTGCTCATCATGTACCATGATTTATATGTTTGTGTTTCACCCAGCATCAACTTAATAGAAAATACCACCTCTCTATTACAATGAAACTCTGAAATATTTTCACCAAACACATCCCGAAATTTTGTAAGACAAGATACCTCTTTAGAAATTCATCATCCTCATCTTCCTTCCCTTTGTCACCGGAAATATGAAGTGCAAAAAATACACATCCCTTCCTACAACTACACTTTTCCTACATAGTTGTAACGATTCTCACTAATGCAAGCTTCTTCTTTCCTTGCAATATTATCCTTTCCCCATCATCATCCAGGAATTCAATAGCCTTGTCATAGCAGTCTACCTTAGTCCCATGAATGAAAAACCAATCCATGACCAAAATCATATTAATTGAACCCAAAGGAAGAACATTTAGATGTGTCGATGTAGGCATACCTTTCAGCTCAAATACACAATATCTTACCAAATTATGAACTCTTCTCTTGTTCCCTGTAGCCAGTTGCACCAATCAAGATTCCACATACACTTATTTATTCAAGAAACAATTATGCACTAGGTCAGGACTGATATAACTATAATTAGATCCATCATCAATCAAAATGGAAACAACTTGATCATGAATATTACCTTCCATCTCTCTAATGGATGCATGATTATCATTCTTCCTATCATCCACTACTGCATAAATCCAAGGAATAATCTACCCAACATCTCCAACTTTATGTGCCTCCTGAGCATTGTAAATATGAGGCCTTCTACCCTGGTGTGATGGAAAATCTCTCCGGCGATACTCTCCACCACAAGTCCAACAGTGCAAAGGATTATTGTTGTCTCCTTTTATCTACTCCTCAGGCTGATACCCATGTCCTTTGTCAACTACATTGAACTTCTTATAAGGTGCTATGTTCTCCTTATCACCTACATCTTGAGGTATTCCTTACTTCTTACCCACTTTCCTTTTGTCTTTTCATTACCTTTCCAATCCCGCTTAGGATCATACTTGTTCTTAGACTACTCATAAAAATACTTCAGCTTCCCGATGACTTCCTCTAATGACCAAGGCTCACCATACTCAATATGGTATTTAAATGCTAACAGAAATCCGCTAATGAACCTTTGGACCTTTACCTTCTCATCCTTTAGGTAGGCAACATACCTCAACAACTCCAGAAACATGGTTGTATACTCTTCATATGTCATAGAACCCATCTTAAGCTCATAGAATTCCTTGGCCTTTCCATCATAATATCCTTGAACAAGTACCTCTTCCTAAAGAGTATTTTAAACTCATGTCAACTTAACTTCTCTACCATGATTCCTTTGGCACACTTCACATCTTCCCACCAAATATCTACTCTTTCCTTGAGACAAAAAATAGCTATCGTTTCTTTCATATTCTCTGAATAATCATGCAATATGAAAAACTTCTCCATCCAGGTATTCATGCTTCTACATCTTCTGGTTTCTTCACATCCCCGTCAAAAGTAGGCAGCTTCTCTTCCTTGATCTCCTCTGGAAAATACTGCTTCTCACTTCTCTTATAAGGATGTTGGTGGTAATGACAATTATGTCTCTCAGAAGCAGAACTAGAATAGAATCCATGAGTGTTAACTCACCTATCAAGCGTATCTAATGATCTTCCACCTCAGACTATGGCATCCCTATCCACCCAGCCCGGGTGATCAATCCCTGAGCTGGAACTAATTTTCACAAGTTTTACACCATAACCGCACCCTTTACACCCTTTTCATGTGGTTATGAGGCTCCAACTATACCCATAAGCATGTGTGCATGCAATTGTGATTCAAATTCATCATTTCAAAGCATGTGGTCACGATATTTGTGCCACTTTTTCAAGCATTAGAGGAAATTTGAGCCTAAAAGTGACGTCCTTATTATACAGTATTTTGTCACACTCCAATTTGTGTAATTGTGGGTGAGCCCTAGTATTGCACCAAGGGTGTTGCAACTCACAGAGGCTATTCTGATTTACTTTATCAACATGGGGTTCATACAAACTTGGAGGTGGCAGTGTTATATACACAACAGATGCATTCTACTCATGTCATCCTCTTCTCAATACTACGATGGGGTGCTACTACTAGGGTTTGTTATAAGGAATGAATTTTTTCACACTTCTAAATGAAATATAAGGCTGGAAATAACTCATTATCATTACTCTATCAGCAAGAAAGAAACTATTCCAGAGCAAAAAGACTCGTCTATTTTTTTGCAAGAAAGGAAATCCACAATTAGGATAATGCAAGAAATAGGTTTAAACTAAGTGGAATTTATAAAGTAAATTGTTGAATTGAACTTTCAGAAAGGGAAAATAATATAAGTACATAGTGGGCCAAATGGTTGATTAAACTCTAGCTACTTCATGCTTGACTACTATGCTTAACAATGCATCTATTAGAGAGCTAACTATGCTTGTAAATACTTTGTTTTTCAGAAAAATAAGGAGGCGCTAACATGTCTTAAGAAGTTCTTGGACTCATGGTTTCAAAACAGAAGGTGTCTTGGAGGTTGTGTCAGGTCTAAGTGAGGTTAAGGAGAGGTTTTTGGTTGAAGAAGTCAGTGACTAGCACTGCTACAGGATGTCCTAAAATTCTACACGAAACAGGTCGAGGGTAGTTTGAGGCCAGAAATGGTGAGGAAAGGGGTAGGAAAGGTGTAATGAAGGTGCACCTAGGTGGATGCAGGAAGGTAGCCAACCCTTTGGCCAAGCTCAAAACTTATTTCAAAGCTCGTCTTGCACCCCCAGGGTGGCTCTTGGTGTTGTGGTGAAGATCTAAAAAAAAACAAAGCTAAAGGTGATTTGGTTGAAGTTTCCATGGTGAAGGATGGAAACTGAAGCTAAGGATATCAATGGAGTCCTCCTCTACTGCTCTACTAAGACCTGCAAGAAAACTACCTATTCATGCATTTATCATTGACAAATCTATGATGAGAATGGTGGAAAAGATGATTTGAATTTAAGCAAAACTACCTATGCATTTGAAACATAAAACTAACTTAGCATTCACAACATGTTCATGGTAAACAAAGCAACCTATCTATTCTTTCCAAGAAATCATAAACTGAAAACAATTTGGGTCTATGGTGATGATCTACCCTCCTCAAGCTCCAATGAAAGAGGTGAGAGAGGGAGGCTTTAACACACAGCTTTGGAGTTTTATATGCTACTATACTATGCCCTACAAGAGTATAACTACAACAACATGAAATGGAAGAAAACTAAACACAGCAAAATAAAATGTAAGCAAAATAACTACAACACATGAAATAAAATAAATACATTGGCATGGAAAGGAAACAAAAATACATAAGAGAGACTGAGGCTAATGGATTGGGCCCTACCCACAAGCTCAGCTCTATGAAAATAAATCATTGAAGGAGAAAATAAATACTCATTTTATTGCATGACTAATCTCATTACATAGCATATGATCAAAGTCACAAATGTCTATTACAAGAGCTAAGAGTTCTCTACCTATCTCCAAAAATAAAATCCTAATGACTCTTGCTCTACCTTATTTATCCTAAAGGGTAGCTACCAAAAACTCCCTAAAAAGTAGGTGATTTTTCCCCTTGTACTACGAGAGAAGTGGAGCTTTGATTCCCTTAATATTACACCTTCTTGTTTGCCTTTGATTTCGAGTTGTTGGAGGAGAATCTAGAGGATCCCTTAGCTGCCTTTAGGAGTTAAGGAGGTGGTCAACCCCCATATAATCACTCCATGTTGTCTACTCTGAGATTTGATTGCACAATCTTCAGCAAAAATGGCATATCTTCGTGATTATCCTGCATCTAAACCATATTAGACATTCTAAGTATGAAAACCCTTAATTCACCATCTACACTAAGTAACATATGACCATAATGTAATTAAATGTAAGAAAGAGAGAGTAATCAGGATGAAAAGGTGACAATTAACCCCTTAAAAGATACCTAATGATGGTGCTCATCATCACCCCCCACCAAATGGTTTCTCATCCTCGGAGAAACTTAGTCCTCCTTATTCATCTCTTTTAGTGCCTTAGTGACCCCTCTGACATCCCAAGGAAGAAGTGAAGGAGTCCCCTCAGGAAGGGAGAATCCGGCATTATTTTCGGCCTCCTCCCATTCTTTGTTTTCCTCAGATTTGTATTTCCCTTCACCCAGTCCCAGCAACAAAGGTGGACTAAGTTTTAATCCAAGCCATTGGATCTTCATTGTCTACATAGCCCATTTGTACAATGGTTCCCTTTCTAAGGCATTTCTCAATCTCTTTGGGGTATGATATTCCATGTTCCTGGGAATAAGAGGGAGATCATTCCATCTTCTCTGACTTTCCATTGCATATTCCTCTCCTAACAGTATATAAATGTCATCAAAGTTTGCAATGGCATGTGCTTGGGTGTTGAGGTACTTGTCTGCTAGGTTGGAATGATTTTCTGTCATGGGGTGATTGTTAATGACCCCCCTAGGGATGAATAGCTCTGCCCTTATGTGTAGAGGCTCTCCCTTCTCTTCTCATCACCATTTTTACCTCCTCTACCCTTGCCTCCTCATTGACCATCCACGAGGCTAAGGCCATCAATTTCATATTCCCCAACCCAGGGTTAGGGTCCCAAATGTTTAAATCAGTCAAAAAAATATTGTGCATACAAAATTATGCCAATTTGGCCTTGTCTCCTATGCTAGACTAATTGAAAAAGTTAATAAACTACCTATAGTTTTGAAAAGGAAATGATACATAAGATGCTAGTGTTTTAATATAAAAATACGGCCACTGTTATTTTAGGTAGATGGCATAGGAGTTTGAAGGGTGCATGTGTGGGATTTCCTCCATGCACAAATCTTCCATGGTGGAAATATGTTTTTCATTCTATTGGAGTTGGCTTTGTAACCTTGCATTTTCTACCTATGTTTCTTGAAGTTTCTCCTTTAACATGGCTTCTCTGAGTCTGACATTAGCCAAATCATTCCCAATTTCAGTGACCCTTTCTTCCATGATTTCTACATATTGCACACTCTTTGTTTCAGAAATTTTCATCCAGTGATGTGTGTGTGCTCTTTCTTTCTCTAGCTAATAAAATAGGGGAACTCTGAGCTTTTGAGGGATCATTCTTCCTGCTTCAATAAATGTGTATTAGGAACTTAGATTTAGCTATGGGATAGGGTGTGAAATTGTTGTAATGTCTTTTGGGACAAATTTTAGGGAGGTAGGCTCCTCCTTTGGTTCCTCCTCTTCCTTCCCTTTTTCATCCTGCACCTCAATTTGTGCCTCTTTTTCAACACTTTTGGCTTCTTTCCCTTCCAAGTGTGCCTTATCTCCCTCCCCCGTGAATTTTTTCTCTTTTTGTGTCACTGCTAGATTTTCCTGTAGCATCGACAAAGTTTCCCTATCGAAAACTATGTTTTTCTTGTAAAAAACCCCCCTTTTATTGCTACCCCTTATTTTCTGCCTCTTCAATGCCTATGGGGATTGGTACTTGTTTAAGGCATGTTAGCCTTGAATAATGCCTCCTCATATAGGTTAAAAGTGTCCTCTTAGGTGAGGTGACCTCTTGAATTTTCCCTTCCTCTAAGCTTATTTCATCTTTATTTTTGGGTGACTCCTCAATTATTATTGGGCTTTTGGTTGGAGTTTTGGGTTTCCCTTGATTCACCCTAGCACTCTTTCTGGTTCTGAAGTACATGGGGATTTGTCTTTTCCTTTTGGCCTTCACTAGTGTGGTTAGAGTGGCTAAGGTGGAAGCTGCTTCTTTTTCTGATGTTCCTGGTGATAGGTTGGTCTGTTGGGGAGAGATGTCAGTGCCCAGAATGGGGTCTAATATTTCTTCCTCCCCTGTATCTTCTTCCTTTTTCTCTTTATTTTCTTCCTCCTCCTTTTCATCTCCTTCTCTTGTGTCATCTTTATCTTTTAGTTCTTCTTGCCCTTCCTATGTTTCTAATTTTTCTGTGTTTTTTTCTTTTATCTCCATCTCCTCTTCTTCCTCTTCTTCATCTTCTCCTTTTGTCCCTTCAGTCTCCCCTTCTTATTCTTCCATTCCACTCTCTCCAGAACTAGACGCAGGGGTTTTTCCAGCTTTTGTACCTATGAATTCTTCCTTATCCATATCTATGAAGGTGGACCAAGGTATAGGGATATTAAATCTATTTAGATCATCTTCTTCTATAAGTTTGATGAGGCCAAGGTGAGCTAAGTGCTAACACTTTCTCTCCCTCACCTTCTGGCTCATGTCCCTAATGAATGTAGGAGGAAATAGGGAATGTTTAGTCTCTTTTCTAGAGGTAGATCTCCTTGGAACCTAAACTCATGCAATCTTCTGAAGTGGTATCCATAAACCACACTGAGTCTGCCCTCACAGGAAATGTATTTCATTATGTGAAATGCTACTTCATCCCAAGGGTAAGGGAGGCTTTCCCTTCTAAATCCATTTTTATCCTTAATGAATTATTCATTTGGTAGAAAGAAACTCTTTTTATATGCAGTGTTATACACCCTATATTCACCATTTCACTTGACTCCTAGAGGAAATGTGGTCACTCTTCTAATCAATTCAAGTGTTATGGTGATGGCTAGACCTCTGACCATAGTGGTGGCCCCATCATCTACTTGTGAGTGTAGGGCCAGTGCAAATTCTCAAGCCACCTCATTATCAAATCCCTTGAGGACCTTGAAGAATCCTAGCCACTAATGATTCCTAAAACTATCAACCACCTTAGGGTGTAATCCGATTCTCTTAATATTCGTGGGTTCCCTTCTGTTAAAACCTCCGCCCATTTTATGGTTGTGTTAAGGAGGAGGTTAAATGGTTTTTTTCTAAGAATATTGGTGAGATGGAGTCTTAGAGGTTACAATTCAACAGACCCTCAGACTTCCTTGATTCTATTTCTTTAAGTAGACTCTTAAATTATGAATTATTGTAGTGACTATGTATAATTTTTCATCAAAATAATTGCACAACTTTGTGAGGTGACAAACACTTACCTCTGAGCTCTGTTGTTTTATTTCTTGGGATATGGTTGTTTTGGGTGTCAATACTATACGTGAGTGGCCCTCATTACAATTATGATCACTTTGCAGCCTTCTCTAGACTTCTTGTAGCATGAGCAGATTTTATGTAGCATGGGTTTGCATGCAGACTTCAACCTTGGTGCGAAGTTCTTTGATGGCTCACGTCACTCTCCTTCTCTAAATTCCTTGTAAATTCTCATTGGAATGAAGGAAAATGATCCAAAACACCCCTTTATTAAAACTTGAACGAATTTGGAGTAGATTGGTGACTTCAAATTTGGCACGGGGTTTCCTCTTTTGGACCATTTGTTCCACTCAACTGAATCCTTGCTATTTTCCTTGGAATCACCTCCATCTCCTCATGATATCTCTTATAACTAATTTTATAGCCTAGGTGACATGCAAAAATTCACTTCTCATTCACTCTAACTTCACGAGGGTGGCCAAGTTAATTGGCCACCTTTTTTCCTTTTTAACCTCCTATTGTTGACATTAATTCGTTTTTGGCCAATATGATGCGTGAGAGGGTGAAGGGGCCATACCTGAGCCTACCTCTTTTTGAGGAGTTGTAGAATTTATTTTATGTAGGGAGCTAGATTCTGATGATATCCATCATTTTTTTTTTCCTTTCCTGTGTTTTTTTATGCATATTTTCTCAGTGAGCATCTTATTCCTGAGTGAGCTGCATAACACTTTTATTTGCTAATATATTTTTTTTGCAGGTGTTGCATGGAGATCCTTAGGTGTTTTTTTTGGTGTGGCCTTCCTCCTAGAGTCTTTTGGTGATCATATGGAGCCATCTCTAACAATTCAAACTCATTTTTTGGGCTTGTTGTGTCATGTACAAGATTGTTATAGGAAGTGATCATTTTCTTGTAGTAGTCCCCTTTCTACATCTTTAGAGCTCTATTTTTCTCATAAATGAGGGGAAACAATGTAGGGATCCTAGGGACGGAGCTATGGAGTGAGTCAAGTGATGGAAATATGAGGGTATAGGTCCCATGCCAGGGTGTAGGTGGCCTAGCTCATAGTGGAAAAAAAGAGAGTTTAGAGAGTGAATAATTATGCATGTAGTGGAGTGAGGGTTAGGAGTGGTAAGTATGGGTAAGAAACGATTTTCATTCTTTTATTGAAGGTTAGGTGTCCATGAGTGAGCTTCATATCTCTCAAATGGATTTATTATAGCAGTATAGGGTTTCCTATAGCAGCCTAGGACATCTTGTATCACTGCAGAGATTACGAAAAACATGGAATTTTTTCTCACTGGAAGGGAGAAATGGGTGGATGGATGCATGATGGGGTTGATCATGGAGTGGGTAGGTAGAAGAGAGAGAGAGAGAGAAGAGAGGAATAAATATTCTCCTCTTTGTTTAAATTTTCCTTGATCAACAACCTGCAAAACAAAAATAAGTGAGTGTATAGGTGTTGTAATCATCTTTTTATCTTTATCTTTTTCTCTTTGTTTTTGTTTTCAAGACAGGTGGGCTGCCTCCACAGAGGTTTTCAACCCACAAGCCTACCTTGGGTGCCTAAAATGGTTTTTCACCCAAGGATATTTTACTTCTTTTTTTTTTCTTTTCTTCTGCTCTAGGATTGCCTCATGGAGGTTTTCAACCTAGGAGTTGGCCTTGGATGCCTTAGAGAGGTTTTCAGCCATGCCTCTTTCTTTTTTTATTTTTTTATATAAAGGGGAGGCACTTGAAACTATGGGGCTTCCAATGACATTCGCCTCCCTTTTATTTAATTAATAAACTCGGACCTAGAAAGGGGCTTCTTGTACACTTTGAGCCCATAGCCATTGACAATCAGTGGGATCCTCTCCTCATCTATGGTTCTGATATGAACAACCCCATTGTCATAGATTTTTTCCACTTGGTAATTTCCTAGCCATATTGTCATTATTTTTCCTTTAAAATCCTTAAACCTAGAGTAATAGAGCAGCTACCAATCTCCTTCTTGAAATGTCTTTTCTTAGATGTGTTTGGCATGCCAAACCTTCCTTTCCAATTGAATTACCTCTGTGTGAAGGAGGGCCTGCATTCTGAACTCATCCAAACCATTTAACTACAATAACCCTTCTTGTTGGGCCTTTTTGATGTCCAGGTCTAACTTCGCTACCATTCTCAAGGTGTGTACTCAAACTTAATGGAAATCAGAGCTTTCTTCCCATAAACTAATTCATAAGGAGTAAACCTTGTGGTTGTCTTCCAAGTGGTATTGTAAGCCCAAGTGGCTTCCACCAATCTGTCTACCCAATATTTTCTGCTGCTGCTGACAACCTTGGTGAGGATATTCTTCAAGGCTTTATTTTTCACTTCTACCTAGCCATTTTCTTGAGGATGATAGGAAGTGGAATTCTTGTGTCACCTCCAGAGATTTTCAATGAGATGAGATGTAAATTGAGCCCCCTGATCAATGACTACCTTTCTGGGGTATCCAAACTTGTAGAACACATTCTCTCTCAGAAACTCAGCTACCTTATCCTATGTTTCTACCTTTACATCCCTTGTTTCAGCCCACTTGCTCAAGTAGTCAGTGTAGACTATGATATATATCTTCTTCCCGGATGGTGGATCAATGGGTCCAATGAAGTACATGCCCCATTTTTCAAATGGCTCTAGAGCCACCTGAGGATGCAAAGGCATTTCATCCTTCAGTGTAGGTCTCCCATCCTTTGGAACTGATCACATCTACTAGTCTACCTCCTAGTATCTTAGTAGAGGGTAGGCCAATAGTAACATATGTGCAAATATTATAAGGTTGTCCCTTTTTAAGCAAAGTGGCCTCCACAAGGACCATAATGACATGCCAAGAGGATGTCAAAAACCTCCTCCTCCCTCACACATATTCTGATGATTTTTTCAAGACCCAACTTGAAGATATTTCCACCAATACAGGTGAAAGGGGCACTTTTCCTAATAATCTTGCTCTTCTCCCTCGACGAAAGGTTTGGAGGGAAATTTTCAGTAACCAAGTAGTTAGCTATGTCATCAAACCAAGGAGAGACTGTTGAGATAGAAAATAGGTGTTTATCTGGAAGCTTATCATCCATCATCCCTTCCTCATATGTAGGTAGAGTTAGTTTAGATAATCAATTTACAACAAAATTCACCTTTCCTGGTTTGTCGACAATTGTTAAGTCAAACTATTGTAATAACAACAACCATCTAATAATTCTAGCATTAACATTAGGTTTATTCATTAAGTATTTGATGGTTGCATGGTCAGCATGTACAAAGGTCTAATAACCAGTAATATAATGCCTAATTTTTTTTAAGGAATGGAGAATGGCTAAAAGCTCCTTTTCTGTGACAGTGTAGTTAAGTTCAGCTTTGGATAGATTCTTGTTAATGAAATATATGGAATAGGGTAATTTGTCTTCTAACTTCCACAAAGATGCTCCCATAGCTTTGTCTGATGCATATGTATGGATGTTGAAAGGCAGAGCCCAGTTTGCACCTCGGAGAATGGGGACTGAGTAGTTAGATTTTCCTAAATGAGCTCAAAATCTTCTTGACAGAGAATGGACTAGAAAAGCTTGGAATATTTGGCCAATAATCCAAATAATGGCGAAGCCAATTTGTTGAAATATTTAATGAACATCCTATAGTAGCTAGCCAAACCTAGGAAAATTCCAACATCTCTCTAATTTTGAGGGAAAGAACCCTTTTAATGATGTTGATTTTGTTCAGGTCAACCTGTATTCCTGCGTGTGATATTGAGTGTCCCATGAATATTCCTACTCTTTTTAAGAATTCAAACTTTTCTGGACTCGGGGAGAGATTCATTTCAATGCACCTTCTCAATACTTTTCCTAAATTGGAGAGAGCTTCCTGGAAATCATCCCCATAAGGTGTGAAATATTCCATGTAGATTTTGACAGAGTCATAGACTAGTTCATAAAAAATGCTCAAGACTGCTCTCTAGAAAGTAGTTGGGGCATTGCATAGCCCAAAAAGAAGGACTCTGTAAGCGAAGGTGCCCCAGGGACATGTGAAATTAGTTTTGTCCTAGTCTTCAAGACTAATTTGGATATGGTTATAATCACTGAACCCATCTAGGAAAGAAAAGAACTTCTTCCATGCAAGACCATCCAAGACTTGATCTATAAGGGGAAAGGGGAAATGTTCCTTCTTATTAACTTTTTTTAGTTCTCAGTAGTCAACACAGATTCACCATTTTCTATTCTTCTTTGGGACTGGGACAAGATGCGACACCCACTCACTATCTGATATGGGATAGATGAAACCTACACCTAATAATTTCTGCAGTTCTTCTTTCACTATGTCCTTTACAGCTAGGTTCATCCTCCTTTGGGTTCGACACATAGACTTGCATCCTTCTTTATTGTAGATATGATGTGTGCAAACTGAGGGATGCACCCCTTTCATGTATTTGTATTCCCAATAAAATGCATCAAGGTTTTATTTCAAGAGCTGGCATAGCTACTCCTCTTCTTTCGCCGAGAGGGATGAGTTAATTTTTAGAGATTTTGATGGGCCAAATTCCTTAGCCTTGGTGGTTTCAAAGGTTGAATCAGTTGAGTGAAACTCCATCCAAGGGTGTCTTTCAGACTCTTTAACTAGGTCATAAATTGGATTGTTGTTAGGGGGTTGATTTTGAATGATGTGGTTGATGAGTTCATCCTCATCAGGTTGTCCCCCAATAAGAACAACATCTATGGTAAAAATAGGGTAGGGCGTGGTGTTGTATACTTCATCTTCTTCTTCTTCTTCATGCAACCACAAAGGTAGGTCATGGTCAATGGAAGGTTAGGCAGGAGGATATAACACCAACTATTTAGGCAAGGGCCCATTATTTATAGTCATGTTTCCGACTCGACAGCTGATATAAGCGTCGAAAGTGGCTAACCAAGTTCTTCCTAAAATGAGAGGATATCCATTAAAATCGGTTTTTGGATGGAGGTGTAGATATTATACAACATACATGTATATCTTGGATTCACCCGATCTAACAATGTACTAAAGTTAAATATTGAATCGCTTCTACAAATATTTTGCGGAATTAAAAACACAATCACATGAACATGAACATGAAGAAGAATCAAATCACACACAACACAGAAAATTTCCCGGGTAAGGCTTACAGCTAAAAACCCCACTATCTTCTATTGTATATTCATCATGGATCATGAAACAATTACATAAAAAAATCTTCTCACAAGAGCCCTTTAATATTCAACTAATTGTCTCACACTTTCATCCAAAAAACTGGCCAATACTTAGCCAATTTACTGCCTCCAGACACCCAGCCTTCGTTGCACAATCCCTAAGAGATAGGAATTTTGGCCTTCCTTGACTGCGCAAGTATCATGGGCACTCCAATCAGTTTTTGGTTGCATGTGTGCAACCCAATAATCCTACAACTGATAGTCAGCTTCCCTTTCACCTAGCCTCTCAATTGGGTCTCCACTGGATCTAACATGTATGCAACTAATAATAGTAAATCCTCAGTTGCATATGAGATCACTGATTGCGAATTCATTAATATTTAATTCACTTGATCTCTCACTAGTGTATCTTCAATTACAACTAGAAAAACTGAGTTTAACTCACTTAACTGAGTTCAACTAATTATAACTTGCATTAACTAATGCACCACTACACTTCGAACTTTGTTACAACTAGAATTACTCTGCATGCCTCACCAACTACCTCTAACTCAAAATCCAAAATCTAACTGAGTTTATCACTCTCAGTTAACTATTTCAAGTCATCATTGAGAATAGATTAAATTTTATTGTCTATATTAATTAAGGGATAACTAAAATAGACATGCACCAAGAAATACAATTGTGGGACCCACCCTAGTGTATGTGCTTAATGCACTAGGTTTGGGTGCTGAAATTTTCTTGTTGAATCTCAACACTCCCTCTCAACAAGAAAGGGTTTATACTTCACCCTGATCCTGTCTCTATGGTATTCGAATTTTCTCCTCATGAGCACCTTCGTCATAATCTCTGCATCTTGATCTTCCGTGGGAATGTACTGAAGCAACATTATCCTTCTCTACACACAATCTCTAATATGATGGTATCGAATATCTATATGCTTGGACATATCATGAAACACAGGATTAATTGAGAGTTTAATGCAACTCTAATTATCACAATGAATCACGGTCGGATCCATCTCAGAACCAAACAAACCAACCAATATCTTTCTCATCCAGATAGCCTCACATGCAGCTTGACTTGCTGCCATGTATTCCGCTTCCACTGAACTGAGTGCCACAAATCGTTGTTTCTTGTTGTACCAGTAAACTACTACCGATCCTATGCTAAAGATCCCTCCTAATGTGCTCTTTCTATCTTATGGATTTCCTGCCCAATCTTCATCCATGAAACCTTCAAGCTTCACTCCCTATGTCTTTCTATACCATAGACCATACTCTGATGTGCCCCTCAGGTATCTCAGGACATGCTTTTCCCCCTTCCAAAAGGGCTTGCTAGGATTAACCATAGTTTAACTCAGTTGGTTAACAACATAGAAAATGTATGGTCTCATGTTCACCAAATACATTAGTGAACCCACCAATTACCTGTAGACAGTAGCATCCACTACCTCTCCGGAAGTAGCATCCTCTTTCCTCCAATTTCCTGGAAGAGGATTATCCATGGGTTTGAAACTCTCCATGTTAAACTACCGAGTATATCCTTTTCATAGTTTCCTTGAGACACAAAAAATTCACCATTGCACTACCATATTTCCAATCCAAGGAAATAATGAAGGAGTCCCATGTCCTTCATTTCAAACTCCCTTGAAAAATCCTCCTTGCATGAGTGTATCAGTAGCTCATCATGAGTCAAAATTAGATCATCAACATAAATAAAAATAATCAATAGCTTACCCTCAACCACAATCTGGTACATGTTTGCATCTACTTCACTTTTGATGAAGCTTAGTCCGGTGAAATAGTTGTCTATCCGAGTGTACCAAGCACGAGGTTCTTGCTTCAGCCCATACAATTCTCTTTTGAGTCGGCACACATGCGACTTACTATTGAATATTTTGAAACCTTTAGGCTACTCTATGTACACATCTTCCTCAATGATCCCATTGAGAAATGCAGTTTTCACATCCATCTGATGAATGCACTAGGCCATTTGAGCTAAGAGTGAAAGGATGGATCTTTTGGAAGAGTGCCCTGCAACAGGTGCAAAAGTCTTATCATAATCTATCCCCTCGATCTGTGAGAGCCCTGGGGCCACAAATATGGACTTTTATTTCTCCACACTCCCATCAGTATCTTGCTTTACCTTATAGATCCATCTTGATCCAACCAATGATTTGTCGATCGGTCTTGGGACTATCTCCCATGCATTGTTCTTGACAATGGAGTCATTCTCCTCGACCATTGCATCAACCCAAGTTGCTTGCTACACTTCTTCCTGAAAGGAATATGGTTCAGTCACAATACATTTTCTCGTAAGAGCCATGTATCCAGTAAATAGGTCACGAGACTATCTTTGTCTGCGTTGTGAAGTAGGGGTTCCTACATTCTATGCAGCATCAAGTCTCAATCTATCAACTTTTGTGGTGCGCCTTCTACTATTTCTGATGGATGGCTCTGCATGAGTGTTTTCCTCCACTCCATGAACCTCCTCATGTGGTTGATCCACATCTTGAGACTCATAATTGGGAACCAACAGTTCCTCCTCTGCATGCAAGTCCAAATCCCTATCAAGGGACAACCGCGTGGCTTTCTCCTCATAAAATTTTATATCTCGTCACACAACAGTCATTCTACTATTTTGAAAATACACATGATAATTATGGGGTGTTTCAGTGTACCCCACAAAAATCTTGATCTCATCTGTCGATTCCAGCTTCTTCCTGGCGTCCTTGGTCACATGCACATAAACAGATGAACAAAAAATCTCTAAGTGTGAAACATTATTTTTCTTACCAGTGAAATCATCTTCAAGTGTACTCATGCCAAGTATCCTATGAGGACAACGGTTTTGCATATGTACCATTTTGTTACATTCTTCCACCCAAAGATGCATCGGTAGGCCTTGATCATGCAAAATCACTCGTACTACACCCATAATAGTTTTTTTCTTTTTCTCTGTGACCCCATTCTGTTGTGGGTTATGAGGTGCTATGAGTTCTATTTGAATTCCTTCTTTGTTGCAGCAGTTCTTGAATTCATTGGAGATGTGTTCTCCAACATTATCGCTCCTAAGAGCCTTCACTTGCTTCCCTGACTCTTTCTCCACCAGTGCCTTAAAATCAAAGAACTTAGAGAATGTATGATCTTTATTTTCCATGAATAAGATCTAACACTTACGAGAAAATTCATCAAATAATATGACATAGTACTTATATTTTGTTTCTGAAGCAACAGATAATGGTCCACACATGTCTATGTGAACTCTCTCAAGGATCCCCAAAGCTTGGTTCTCCTTCTCATGAAAGGTGTCCTTTACATATTTGCCCATAGTAAATCCCTTGCATGTATCTAACTACACAAGTGTACCCCTAGGAAGACTAGTATAAATCTATTGCATGACTGTCAAGGCTCCATTGTGAAGATGGCCCAATCTCATATGCCATAATTCGCCCTCATCTCAGCTCACCACTTGATCTGACTTTCCCATCATTGTTGTGCAGGCATCTACCTCTATATTTTAGAGATTATTAACTTGAATCCCTATCCTCTTGGCTTTTCATGCTATTTTATGTCACAGGAAATCTTTTCCTTCACTAAAAACAACAACATAGCCTCTATCCTCCAACATTGTGACTAAGACTAAAAATTTCTTCAGACCTGGTACATGCATTACATATTTTAATTGAAAGGGTTTACCAGACTACCTCTGGAAGGTAATGGTACCAATCCTGGTAGCACTGTACCACCCATCATCGCCCATTTCAATATGTATCTGGAGATCCTTCTCCTCCAAGTCACTGAAAAGTTCCTTGTCTCCCGTCATGTGAAAGGAAGTGCCACTATCCAAATACCACACAAATCCCAATACACTGGACACCATGCATGAGATCAATGAGAATTAAAGCTCAAATTGTGAGGCAAGGGCCTCACCAGTTGCACATGTTCAAACCTTCTTGTTCTTCTTCTTTTGTGGACAGATAGTAGCAAAATGACCATGTTCGTGACAGTGAAAACACTTCACCTTGGACATATCCTGCTTCTTTCCATTCTTGGACTTGAATTTAGAATGGAATTTCTTCCCCTTCCCCTTCCTCACCTTGGTAGCCAAAGCACAATCTTCTTCATCTTCATTCTTAGATGAAGATCCTTCTTTGGTGTTCCATCTAAACTCCTCTTGCATCAAATCCGACCACAGCCGTTCCAAGTCTGGAAATTTTTCCCTTCCATTGAAAGAGTCTTGATAACTATGCCAACTCTTGGGAAGTCCTAGAAGAGCCAAGATCATCAAATCATCATCAGAAAATGTTATTCAAACGCTCCCCATTTCATCCCAAAATTGGACAAACTTTGTTAGATATTTTGGAATGATGTTTCCCTTTTCCATCTTAATCTTCCTAAGTTTATCTTTGAGCACAAATTTCGTATGGTCGATGCTGCTTTGCAATAGATCTATCAAAGCCTTCCACATTGCATATGGTGTGACTTTCCCCCAGAGGCTTGACACAATGTGGTCTTGTACTCCCTCCAACAGGATCCTCCTCACCCTTTCCACTTTCTTTTTCCATGCATCAAGATTTGCAGCATCTACCATAGCGGGTTTGGGAACATCATTGTCAATGAATTCCTTCAAGCCATTGTCTTCGAGTATTGCCTTCATCCTTTCCTTCCAATAAATATAGTTTGAGGTTCCCTCAAGTGCATACTCCTACCTCAAGCCATTGAAATCCATTTCGATCTTGAATCAATTGTAGCACCAAAAAATTCGTTCTGCAAATTCGAAATCTATCCAATCACAAAATCAGCTCTTGCTTCACTTCTGCAATTTCCTGTGCTCTGATACCATGTAGAAATTATAAAAAATGCATGTATATCTTGGATTCACCTGATCTAATAATGTACTAAAGTTAAATAATGAATCGCTTCTACAAATCTTTTGCAGAATTAAAAACACAATCATTAATCACATGAACATGAAGAAGAATCAAATCACACATAACACAAATAATTTCCTGACAAAAGCTTACAACTAAAAACCCCACTATCTTCTATTATATATTCAGCATGGACCATGAAACAATTACATAAAAAAATCTTCTCACAAGATCCCTCCAGTACTCAGCTAATTTTCTCACACTATCATACAAAAAACTAACCAATGCTTAGCCAATTTACTGCCTCCAAACATCCTGCCTTGCTTGCGCAATCCCCAAAAGATAGGAATTTTGGCCTTCCTTGACTGCGCAAGTATCATGGGCACTCCAATGGGTATTTGGTTTCATATTTGCAACCCAATAATCCTACAACTGATAGTCAACTTCCCTTTCACCTAGATCTCAACTGGGTCTCCACTGGATCTAACATGCATACAACTAATAATAGTAAATCCTCAGTTGCTTGTGAGATCACTGATTGTGAATTAATTAATATTTAATTCCTTAATCTCTCACTAGTGTATCTACAGTTACAACTAGCACAATTGAGTTTAACTCACTTAACTAAGTTAAACTGATTACAACCTGCATTAACTAATGCACCGCTGCACTTCAAACTCTGTTACAACTAGAATTACTATGCATGCCTCACCAACTACCTCTAACTCAAAATCCACTAGCTAAATGAGTTTATCACTCTCAGTTAGCTATTTCAATTCATCATTGAGAATATATTATAGTTTATTGTTCATATCAATTAAGGGATAACTAAAATAGACATGCACCTAAAAAGGCATTGTGGGCCCTACCCTAGCGTAGATGCTTAATGCACTAGGCGTGGGTGCTAAAATTTTCTTGTTGAATATCAACAGGAGGACCAGGAAATATGTAGGGTACTCCCAAGATTCAATTGAAATCATAGCATCCTCAAAAATTCCTTCTAGAGCTACTATGGACCAGTCTGCAAGTTGCAAAATCATTATTCTTTTCCTCAAAGTCCCTTGGAGGTTGAGTTTAAGAATAGTTTCCTTGGTAATTACATTGATAGAAACCCCGAGATCAGGAAAATTATTGGGGAATTAGGTTGCTATCCATCCATAGGTAACTGAGTCAGCCTCCTTGTATACCATGATACACCAAACACAACATTTAGGGATATTGGTTGTCATACGTTAAGTCCTTGGTTCACCAAAGTGTATATTACAGTTCACGATTGCTTAGTAAATATTTATGCCATGCTACCCCTCTTTGATTTTTTTTGTTATTAATTTCTAAAATTAATTAATTGACCGCAAAATAAAATCCTCCCCATGGAAAAAATCCTTAGTGGATCTTAGGTTGAGACTTATGGAAACAGTTCTTGAGTTTACCAATCAATGAAATCCCTCAGATATGAATCTTGGTCCTTTTACTTCTTTTGGAAATATTTGCGCTCCTTATATGACAACGTTGTCCCTTCCTGTATTTATGATTCGTTTGCCATTTTGGCTATTTTCAACCCCTATGGTTCTGAATATTCAAACTTCTTCTCAACCAAGTTTGCCTCCATCTGAATAGTGTCAACCTCATGTTGATCCTAAATTTGACCTTTTTCCTTATTCACCTATTTTTTCTTCCTCCATTTATTCCTCTTCGCCTGGTGAAAGTCTTGATTCTAGTAGTCGGGAAGCTAAGAACAATAAAAAGAAGAGGACAAAGAAGAAGAGGAATAAATGGAGGAATAAAAGTCTTGATTCTAGTAGTCAGGAAGCTAAGAACAATAACAAGAAGAGGACAAAGAAGAAGAACCAAAATAATAAAGGAGGAAACCAAGCAACCATTGATACTGATGCAACTAATGTGGGAAAACCTTACAATCATCCCTGAAAAGTAAAATTCCCTTGAAATTTATGTAAGGGTGACCACCTCCTTAGAGATTTTCCTAATGTTTCCAAGGTATTAGAAGTGTGGTCCACCGGCTCACATCAGCCTTTGTCATCAGCCTCTGGAGATCAAGTTGGTGATAAGCCCTCAACTAGTGATAATAAGGTCCATGGGAAAAAGGGTAAAGTCAAATTTCCTTGTAATTTATGTCAAGGGAACCATCCCATTCACCTTTTTCCTTATATGGATGAAGCCTCCAAAGTATTGGAAAACATTACAGCTTCTCAATGACTTCTTGGTGGTTACCAGAAGCTTTCCCCTGATCCTCCACTAGTTGATGATGTGATTGATAATAATTCATCTATAATCAATCCCACTCTCTATGAAAGTGAATCCTATGACTTTTTTCCCGACCAACCATTGGTTGAGAAAACAGTTGACCCGATTCCAACTTTAGTTGATCGTACATTTCCCGTAGAGAGTGAACTTCATATCGCTTGTGTTCTTCTTGTTTCTTCATATTCGAATGAACTAGAGGGAAATCCTCCCATCCCCGCAGTACATGGGGGTGATCCTCCCATTCCCATAACACAAGGGTTCAGTTATCTTGTTCCCATGAAAACCCCTCCAAGTAGTATGGTCACTTATTTTGATTGGAGTTGACTAGAAAGATATCGTCTTCCTTCTTACATGCCTTTACAGATCATAGTATAGGCTTACAATGTGGTCATACCTAGCACATTCATTGATGAAAGCACATCTTTTTTTATTTTTTCCTCAACTATTTGGAAATATTTAGGTTCTCCTCAGCTTGTTCCCATTACTCAAAATCGGTTTTCTTTTAACAGAGGAACAAGTCAACCGTTAGGAACCTTCCTAAGTTGCCTATCACTTTGGGAGGGAAAATTGTCTACATCGATGTGATTTTTTTCCAAGGCCCTTTGGATTTTGATTTACTCCTTGGTAATGACTATGTTTATGTCATGGGATCTCTTCTCTCTTCTCTCTTTCACGTGATGTGTTTCCCAAATGAAGGAAGAATCATGACCATTGATCAACTTTCATTCATTGGTCCTAATTTTACTCCCAATCAACCAACATCCCTGAATGGTCCTTATATGTAAATGGTATCTTCCCACCACAGATAAATTATGTTCAATTGAAGTCCTCATCTACAAATTCAAACCACTTGTACCATGTTTGAATTTATCTACCTCAATCCTGAATCACTCTTTTCAACTCTCCAAATCCTATGTTTTGTGTCGATGATGTGGGAAACATTATTGCCCTCCTTCGACATATCACTTCCTATTAACTCCAACTCATTATCTAGGAAGATGATCTAGAAATCCCCTTTCAATGCCTTGGATATTGCATGCCTGAATGGCAAGTTATTTGCATTCGACGATATGGTCACATCACTTGCCTTCGATCGAATGATTCTGTGAGTGTCTGAATTTAGCTTCATTGCTCACACTCATGGATTTTGATTTTGTACCTTAATATTGATCTTAAAATGAAACTATTTGTATCATTTGTGCAAAGTATCCATTTTCATTTAATTAAGTGTGCAAAGTATTCTCCATGTCTTGCAAGTTAAACAAAGTGTTTTTGGTAATTCTTTCTGAGGTTATGTGTGAGAATTGGTTATTTAAAGTCACTATTTAATATATCAGTTCAGAAATACACAGCAATAAAATTCACCATAGCATAACACAAAAAATTGATGAGGCAATTCACCCCTCCTGGGCTACATCTGCTAGGTCCAAGGCTCCAAATGGGCATGTCCTTGCTCTATTAAGTTGCTAAAAATGGTTATACAGTGATAAATATGCCTAAATAGGCAAAAATAGCTATGAAATTGACTTCAGAAGATAGAAATAAGCTAAAAATGGCTTTTGTTTCACCTTAAACAGTGAAGTATAGCCCAATACGACTCCATTTCCCTAATGGCCCTAATGCCTCTCCAAGCTTCCCTGAAGCAAAAATGGCTGAATAACACCTTTTTTCGCTTTGCAACCTGTCCCAAACACTCCAGAAAGCTCAAGAAACCCAAAATTGACTAAAATTCCATCCAATTTGATTCAATATTGAGGAAGTTATGATCAAAACAAATTTATGCCCAATGTCACTTGAAAACCCCACTAAATGTGGGCTAACTCCAATTAATCTTGCTAAACTGGTGGAATCTTCAAATTTGGTGGAATGCGCCCCAAATAGGAGGAACCACAAACAGTTATAATAAATTTTATTTATGTGGTCACATGGACCGTTTGAACCACCAGAATTGTCGGGAAAATAAATTGTAACACTAACCACCACATTTAATTTATGTGTTGGCCACATGTAACATTTAACCGCCATGGTTTTGGAGCATTAAGCCCTCAGTTATGGGCTTCGGACCTATGGAGATGTTGATGTGGGGGCTAGCCCTAAGGAGCTGGCCCCCTTTTTCCACCAATTGAACACAATTTAAACTTCAAATATGTATTAACCCCGTTAGATGTTAAGAACTATGACATAGCCCAGTTGGTTGAGCGCTTGTGCTTGCGGGAGCTAGACCCACGTTTGAATCCGGCATAATGCCACAAAAATTTTAACAAACCTTTTTTGTCCGACCTAGGGCCACGTGGTGGCCTTCAGGCTTGCCATGTGGAAGCTCCTAATTGGCCCGCCCAAACAAAAGTCAACCAAACCACAAATAAGCCTCTAACACTTGTCGATAAACCATTCATCTAGATGGAATATTCCATGGAATATTATTTTTTTAATATTTCCAAAGACAAAAGTCAACTTTGGTTAACTATATTTTTTTAAGTTTACTGGAGTCTTCAAACCTGCATAAATTTCACATACGACGTCGGATTTGAGTGTCGTTCATGGCACCAAAATCGCAGCAACGAGGCCTTTCCAATCATTTAGATTGCAACCAATTCTGATCACTTCCATTTTTGAGCATTTTTTCAACTTGGACATGATCACCTAATCACACCTCACAAATGGGAAGCTTTTGGACCCCAAAAGCTCTCTGATTTACAGAAACTGAAGATGAGGAGACTGATTCTCCACTCTTCCAACCTTGAACCATTGAAATCTTCCTGACTTCATCAAATTGTGCTTCTCAAAAAAATACAAATTCTTCCTTGAATCTGTTGACCAATTGTTGCTAACCTTGATTGTGTCATACTGCAATTTTTTGAAACTTGCAGAACAGCAACTGAAATTTGCAAAATACATATTGTTCCTACAATGGTCTAACTCAAAGGAGACTGAAAATAAGATTCACCTTGCCAACTATCCTCATGACGATTTTTTTCCAAATGAGCCATGTACTTATGTCGAATCCCGACCAAGTTTTCTCGCCATACCAATTTTCCATTCTGAAACCAGCATTGACCCATGCTGAACTTTGTGTCCTCTTTTCTTGCATGCTTTTTTCTTTCTTGGATTCTTGCACCACTTTGCACCGACACTTTGTTCTTTGCACCGATTGACACCAAAGGCACTTTCTGCAACATCTTGTCATATTCCAAAGACAGCCTGCTTTCAGACTGAAACATATCATCATTTACATCAGCGATAACATGAAAAGGATTATGTAAAAAATATTTTTGCTTATCCATCAACAAATTCAAATTTTGACTTGCATTGACAAGCCTTTTCAATTGCCCAGCATTCACTAAAGAAGATTCTAGCTTCTTTCGATGTGCTCTCACAATAAACTCTTACCATCCTTGAACAAATGGTACTTGTTCTTATGGCGATGGAAGATCACTTTTCTATCATTTAAGTATGGACTACCCAACACCACACCTGTAATGCCAAGCGGTACCACATCTAATTCAACCAAATCAACATAATGAGCTGTTATTGCAAAGCGCAACATGCACTTTCTTAAGACTTGTAAATTAGCATCCTTGAAAATCGATCCAAGTGGATATGGCTTTGGATGTGGAATGGTCTCAACTTTCAACTTATTGACTAAGTCTTTTGAGATGAGATTCGTTTGTGACCCACTGTCAAATAGTGTGTCTATCTTTGTGTGTTTGGCTATTATACTCACATGAAACAGCTCTATCCTCCTCTCTTCATTTGGAGCTTCTATGTGACATTTTAAAGTGCTAGAACTGAGATTTGTTTCCTTTACAATCTCTTTCCCCTTTATGTTCAAGAGTACCATGGCTATGCTTTTAGTTTCATCACCTGATTCAGACCCTAAATCTTGTTCAGCAGTTGCAGCCATTTTTCCCTTTTCTTTGGCCTTATCTTTGGTTTTAAATTTTTTTGGTTTCAGCTCCGGATGAAGTTTCCAGCAATGGTCTTCGTCGTGGCTTGTTTTAGAACAGTTTTTACAGAAGAAATTTCCTTTTTTTGTCCTATATTTTTCATTCCTTTTTCTTCCTTTGCCTTTAAATTCACTACCCTCATTCCCATCAAAATACTGCTTCCCTCTAGCCTCTAAATGCATGGCTTGGACACAAATCTCGTCTAGATTAGTAGGATTGAACATAAGGATAGTATGTATAAGATAGTTGTGTAAACCACCTATATATTTCAGCAAAGTCTCTTGGCTATGAAAATCAATTCCAAGTAATAAAGACCTTCGTCTAAACTCTTGAGTGTAATCTTGAACATTTTTTCCCTTAAGTTGTCTAAAACTTTGCCAATTCACGATAGCCTTTTGTAAATGAGCTAATGGATAAAATTGTTGCTTAATTGCGGAAATAAATTTAGCCCATGATAAAGTGATCTTACCATGTTTTTTAATTTCATCCTTGGTCTTGGCTTCCCAACATACCAATGTTTCTCCTTCCATTCTCAAAGAGGCTAACTGAATCTTGGTGTCGTCTTCATGAAGGTTTTGTACCCTCAAGTAAACTTCCAACTGCCTTATCCAATTTTCAAGTTTCTTTGCATTGACCTCGCCATTAAACATAGGCAACTCAAATTTAACATCAATCTTTTAAAATGGACTTTTACCAATGGTTTTAGACTTGTGAGATTGATTCACCGAAGTTGAGGATGACGATGTAGAGGAAGAGGATGAAGATGGGGATGGTGGATCACCATTTCCTCTATGTCCTTTCTTTGAATTTTCATCACTTTTATTTCCTCCTGAATAACCCTCTTCTTATTTTTGGTGTCTAGACCCTTCTTCAACAAGCCTATCATTCCTTTCTTAGTAAAGTATCCTCACCATCTCTGTCATGTCTAGGAAAGCTTTTTGTAATACCCATTATTCTTCTTTGGGATCAATGTCTTCAAGAGCTTCTCCTTCTCTTGAAGACATGCTTGAGGATTCTTCAATGGCTCTTGGAGGTGGCTCTCACCCTTCTTGGTTGTGGATTACTTTGTGCACTAACCAAGTGTCCTTCACCTCTCTTGAGTTTAAGCCTAGTAAGCATCAAAACTTGCAAACAATCAACTATATCTTTGCACAAGAACAAATGCTGAGTAAAACTCTATCTCCTAAGGCTCAAATCCTTAAGCTCTGATACCATCTGATCTAAAAATCAAACTATTTGTATCTGTTGTGAAAAGTATCCATTTTCATTTAATTAAGTGTGCAAAGTATTCTCCATGTCTTGCAGGTTAAACAAAGTGTTTTTGGTAATTGTTTCTGAGTTTATGTGTGAGAATTGGTTATTTAAAGTCACTATTTAATATATCAGTTCAAAAATACACAGCAATAAAATTCACCATAGCATAACACAGCAAACTGATGAGGCAGTTCACCCCTCCTAGGCTACATCTACCGGGTCCAAGGCTCCCAATGGGCATGTCCTTGCTCTATTAAGTTGCTCAAAATGGTTATATAGTGAGAAATATGCCTAAACAGAAAAAACCAGCTCTGAAATTGACTTCAGAAGATAGAAATAAGCTAAAAATGGCTTTTGTTTCACCTTAAACAGTGAAGTATAGCCCAATACAACTCCATTTCCTTGATGGCCCTGATGCCTCTCCAAGTTTCCCTGAAGAAAAAATGGCTGAAGAACACCTCTGTTCACTCTGAAACCTATCCCAAACACTCCATAATGCTCAAGAAACACAAAATGGACTAATATTTCGTCCAATTTAGTTCAATATTGAGGAAGTTATGATCAAAACAAATTTCTGCCAAATGTCACTTGAAAACCCCACTAAATGTGGGCTAACTCTAGTTAATCTCGCTAAACTGGTGGAATTTATGAATTTGGTGGAACGTGCCCCAAATAGGTGAAACCACAAAGAGTTATAATAAATGTTATTTATGTGGTCACATGGACCATTTGAACCGCCCGAACCGTCGGCGGAATAAACTGTAACACTAACCTCTACATTTAATTTATGTGCTAGCCACATGTAACATTTAACCACCATGGTTTTGGAGCATTAAGCCCTCAGTTATGGGATTCAGACCTATGGAGAGGTTGATGTGGGGGTTGGCCCTAAGGATCTGGCCCCCTTTTGTTGCCGACTGAACACAATTTAAGCTTCAAATATGTATTAACTCCATTAGATGTTAAGAACTATGACATAGCCCGGTTGGTCGGGCGCTTGTGCTTGCGAGGGCTAGACCAACGTTTGAATCTGGCGGAGTGCCACAAAAAATTTAACAAACCTTTTATGTCTGACCTGGGGCCACATGGCAGCCTCCAGGCCTGCCACATGGCAGCTCCTGATTGGTCCACCCAAACAAAATTCAACCAAACCACAAATGAGCCTCTGACACTTGTCAATAAACCATTCGTCTAGATGGAATATTCCATGGAATAATCTGGAGAATATTCCAAGGATTATTTTTGAAATATTCTTTAGAATATTATTTTTTTAATATTTCCAAAGTCAAAAGTCGACTTTGGTCAACTGGATTTTTTATGTTTATTGGAGACTTCAAACCTGCATAACTTTCACATACGATGTCAGATTTGAGTGTCGTTCATGGTGCCAGAATCATAGTGACGAGGCCTTTCCGGTCGTTCAGATTGCAACCAAGTCTGAGCACTTCCATTTTTGAGCATTTTTTCAACTTGGACATGATCACCTAATCAGAGAGCCATCGTCACCATTGGTGGTTTCTCTCTTGCATGTTAACAATTTACATCATTGACCAGTAATCAGGTGGTTTCTACCATGTTCTACCTCAACAAATCTATTCACATGGTCAAATTTGTACTTTGGTCGGATCGGGACAGAGGTGAAGACCATGGATTTAATTTGATAAATCCAGGCTGCATGGAGTTATTTAGTATTCATGATTTTACACATGATCCTTTCTAGTCAAATGACTTCACCCATACCATGGATACATGTATTCTTGATTGTAAACATTATCCTTTCTAGTCGGATGGATGTGTCCATGTCGTGGATCCATGTATTGTTAGATGTCTACTAAGAGATGTATTGTTTGGCATACTTACATTAGAGATGTCATATATATTATATTATGTTTGATTTTTAGGTCTCTTGAAAGTGGTTCTCTCAATCCTTTCCTTTGCTTGTAATCCACTTCAGCCATCACTTCCCATTTTGAATTCATGCTTTCGGGGGCATCTGTTATATAGTATTTTGTCAGTCTCCATTTTGTTTCATCATACAACCAGTGTCACAAAATATTTTCTCCTTGAAACATGTCTAGAACATCCCTGAATAAGTGGAAAAATAATTGACTTGAAAATATTATGAAAATCTTGTCAAAAACCTTGTTTTACAAGCCCAACGTGTTCTACACTATTGATGACCCGCGTTTGTCACCTTTTGCAACACTTATGTCTAGCGATGGCATCGCGACTTTTTTCAAGAAACTTTTTGCTGGTACTCTTCAGGAACTTCTTCCCAAAATGGAGGAGAAGGTTCCCTTACTAGAAGTATCAAGAATGGCGATATGGTTTTAGGTTGTTGATGATAGGAGTGAGACCTCCCATTCATGGCCATGGATCCTTTTTCCATGGATCTTTCCCTTAATATGTGGAACTCCTCCCACCTTTTATGGATTCTCAAATCCCTCTCTTTCTGTATAAATGAAACCCTCACCACCCACTAATGGTTGGTTTCCATCCAATGAGCCGAAACAAGCACAATTGTTGCCCATTTGTGAAGGAGGGAGTTGCTTGAAGAGTTGAGGCTAGGCCTTGGAGTCTCACCTGAAGGAGGCATCCAACATCAAAGCTTCTAGTTTTATTGCTCCCTTTATAATTCTATTAATAATATATTATGTGTTTCCTTTCCACAAATATGTCAATTATTGTCTATTTATTGTAGTGTTCCTTGATCTGCTACATAACTTCTACTAGAAACTATTATTCTTTGTATATGTTTGGTGTATCCACTGATCTTTCCTTGCATGCATTCATCTTCACCAATAAATAGGAGATCATGAGCATGCAAACGAAAGAAGCAAGGTTGAAACCAATTAAGACAGGCATTATCATTAGAAAGAGGTAGGACATCTATCCGCCTTCATGTTTTTCTAGCATAAGTTAGGAAAGGTTGCACATATTTCTCTCGTTTGTTGATAGCTCCTCCCATAGGACTAGAGGGATTATTTTTGTCTGTAGGAAGGATTGTCTGCACAATACTCCTAAGGAAAAATGATAAAATAATAGGAAAATAATAAAATACGAGTTATGAATTTTGGATGGAAAAGTCAAAAACTACATTTTTTTACTATATTTTTGGCTTATCCCATTATAGGATTACTCAAATTTCAAGTGTAGACACTTGGTGGATGAAGAATTAAATACCCCATCCAACAAGTGTATACACTTGAAATTTGAGTAAACCTATAAGGAGATCAGCCAAAAATACAATTAAAAAAAGAAGTTTTTTTTTTCCCTCCAAAATATTTACATGTACCTATTTTAAAATTTAAATTATTTTGATTGGTTTACATATTATGTACATGAAATTTTCATGGGAAATTTTAGGCTAAAATTACCTCTTAAGGAAGCCTCCATGCCACTATCCAGATCTACCTGTAATGTTCCAGAATCATGATTAAGATGAAAACAATTCCAAACACACAAACTTGAACAAGATCTTGACGAGGACATGCCTATTACATTACAAACATTTCATCAAATATATGGTAAGAATGAAAGCTACATGTCATGAATGCATATATAATAAACTTCTAATTTTCATCTGAGAATCACTAAGAAGGTGAAATTCCCTCTCAAACGAGTTACAATAATACTTTTTACCCATGCATTCATCAACCATCCAATAATATTAACAAATCATGAACAAGAACAATAGTTAGAGCACATGCTATGACTAGGTATAAAACCAACATATAACCAGAATAAATACCATAACAAATCATGCATAATGTCAACATGATAACAAGTACAAGTGCTCATAAATCACAATAAAAAAATAACTCAGGTTAACATATTAAAATTCCAACCAAGTTAGGGACTTCCATGTACCACCCAACCATAGATTGAACTGAACCAAATATCTCTTTCATCCAATTATCCTAGCACCATATTCCAAGAACGAATGTGGTATCATATGGGTTAAACCAAAACAAAAGCAACTAGGGCTTCAAGAGTCCAAAACACCTCCATCCTCAAGCATAGTGATCTCACCTATACAGTCTATAAATCACTAACATCAACCATTTTGGTCTATACCCAAGTTTTTCAGGGCTCTAGGAACTAGTAAATCAACACACAACCTCCATGGAACCTGAGTTGTTCTAGGGCTCCAAAGTTTTTGTCCCAGCCCCAAGGCTCCAGAGACTAGTAAATAAACCCATAGACTCCAAGGAAACCCAAGTTGTTCCAGGGCTCTAGAGAATTTGTTCCAACCCACATCCATAGGGAACCTAAGAATCAATTAGAAAATCCAAGAATGGGGAACCCACTACACCATGGTTATTCAGGAAATGGAAAGGAAATGTTGAAACCACTTTCAATATAGGATAATATACATGCCCATGACAACACATAACCAAGTAACCACATGCATATACCATGAAACCAAAAATAAACAAGAAAATCATGCATGCAACATGTTACCTACAAAGTATCCCTATCTTTTAACTGTTGATACAACTGTCCCCTTGCACTCCCTTGCTTTTCCTTTTCTTTCTTTCTAAAAATCCAAGTGAATTCTAGAGTTCTCCAAGAACAATCGAACTTTGCAAGAGTATGAGAGAATTATAGAATGAAAGGAGAGAGCCAAAATTAAACTGAAAAAAGTTGTGCCAAAAGCTATGAATTGTTTCTTTGATTCATTTTTATCATTAATATCTCCTTTTTTCTTCATTTTCCTTCATTTTTCCTCTCATTTCCCTTACATGCAACTTTTTGCTTATTCACCTTCCTTTTCTCCTATTTTCTTTTAATTTCTTAATTAAAAACCAATTATTGCCTCTTTTCCTTTGACAATGCCTTTTCCAATTTCCATATCCCTTATTAAGCCACAAGTGATGCCCACTATAATGTTTTCCCATCATTCAGCTTGGAATATGTGTCCCATGACCTTGGTCTTATATTTATTTACATGGAAAATCAACTAGGAGTTGGTACATAGGGGTTCTTTGGTGGATTTTGTTAAAAAATATTAGGCGCTTGTGGTTTAAGTGGAACCTTATTCATGTCCAAGACTTGTTATTTCACCTTGAAAGCTACCAGGGGTCAAGAATCCAATAACATTTTGGAATTTTTTGCCTTGTGTATTTTACTCAATTTTTAAATTAACAAAGTGGTAGTTACACTTCAAATATCCGAAGATAGAAAAATTATTGGTTGGGCCAATCAAAAATTGAACTTATAAAATATGTTGTTGGTTCTAATAATGGAGAAGGCTAATTAAAGATGGAACCACCTTGAAATCTTATAATTTAATCATGTGTACAAATAAATAAATCAAATGGAAAATAATACATCTAAGGAAGCATTGAATCTATAGGAAGGTTCACTAATCAAACCTAATTTTTCTAAAAGTGGATTTCCTCTAGAATATATTTTATTCTTATTATTATGTCACATAATTTCAAGGAGTCCTTCCAAATTTTTAAGTATATTTTTGTAGTTATGATTTATAGTATTTTTTTTTGTTTAAGAAATGAATTTACAACTTAATTTTGAAGGAATATTATATATATATATATATATATATATATATATATATATATATATATATATATATATATATAATGTGTTCCCAAATCTTGAGGAAGCCTGTGTAAAAATTTCAGAGTTTGGTTCGCAATAATTTCGGAGATATCATCTGTGGAAGTCAGGTATTGTTTCAGGCTCCTAAACGGGTCATTGGAATTTGCGCTATAAATTTTTTTCTACGAAGGTTCAGAATCAAATGCATATGGTGCAGAAACTCATAAATCCACAGGAATAATATAAAAAAAATTTCAGAGCTTGGTTCGCAATATTTTTAGAGATATGATCTGGAAGGTAGTGCTTTTTGAGGCTCTGAATTTTATCTTAAAGAGGTGATCATGGGAAGAGTTCAATAACTCTCTCTCTGAGTTAGGATTTGAGGATTCAAATCAAAATTAGTTTTCAATTACACGGCCTGTAGTTTCTTGGCTATCAATTTCAGAGACAAAGAACAAAACAATGACACGTGGCAAGTCGTACAAGTTCGCTCTACTGAACCAGTCCAAAATTAGGTCATTGTGGGAGATTGGACACAAATTTGTCTTGGAGAATCCAAATCAGGTCAGACCTGTGGCATTTGAAAGAAGCTTCAGAGGGATACCACAGGGCTGAATTTGAGATATCGAAGATTTTCAATTACAGATATAATTCAATTTCAATATCGAGCTCCTAAAAGCTAGTAAAAGGTGTGTATTTTTTTTTCCGAATTACATAAGTCTTGTTTGAAGAATCAAGTTGAATTGATTCCAAGGACAACTTGTAGAATAGATATCAATATTGGATTTTAAAATGGCCCCTAAAAAGAATTCAACACCCATTAAGCCTTCAGAAGGCTCTACTATGACTCATGAAGATGAAGAATTGCAACACGATCTATCAAAATTACAAGAGCAAATGCAACAGTTTTCACTCTCGCAAAGAGCAACAAAAAATGAAATGGAAGTTTTGAAGAAAGGCATGGAAGTGAAGATGGACGGTTTGAAGAAAGGCATGGAAGCTAAAATGGATGGCGTGGAAGTGAAGATGGACGGTTTGAAGAATGACATGAAAGACAACATGGAAAACATGAAGAATGATCTAAAAGAATACACGGAAGGCTTGATGACAAGCTTAAAACCAGAAATGATTCCTAATGGTGGAAATATAGGAGAAGAACCTCCTGATGAGAACAAAATAAATGTTAATCATGATTTCATAAACTCGAATGTTGGCAGGAAGAACCACCATATTCCCAAAATGGATATGAGGAAGTTTGATGGAAAGGATCCTGTAACATGGATACTACAGATGGAGCAATATTTTGATCTCCATAACGTGCAAAACACACAAAAGGTACGCATTGCAACTTACATTTAGAACAAAATACATTTGTATGGTATCAATGGCTTTGCTCCCGTAAAAAAATTGTCACTTGGTCAATTTTTACGGAGGAAATGATAGCACATTATGAGGATACAAAAAGCAACACCTTCTTTACCCAATTGATAAATCTCAAACAAAAGGGTTTAGTGGGGCAGCACATTGAGGACTTCCAAAAATTGAATATAAGGGTAAATGATCTTACAGAGGAACACGGGATTGATCTCTTCCTAGGCACTTTAAAGGATAACATCCAACATGAAGTTCGCGTTTTGGAACCTGATTCATTGGAGAAGGCATTCAGGTTGGCAAGAAAAGTTGAATGTAAAATTATGGCGACAAGGAAGCCTACCACTCAATTCTATAAAGAAGGAAGTGTTGCTGCGCCTAGATTTCCACAACCTACAAGGTTGACACCACAACAATTGGAAGAAAAAAGAGCAAAAGGGCTTTGCTACAGTTGTGATAGCAAATACACTAAAAGTCATCATACTTCCAAAAGAGTGAAATTGAACGTATGATTGCAGAAATGTTAGATGCGGGTATAATTCAACCTAGTCAAAGTTCTTTCTCTACTCCTGTAGTTTTGGTACACAAGAAGGATGGGTCATGGCGAATGTGTCCGGATTATAGGGAGCTCAATAAGCTCACCATTAAAGACAAATTTCCCATTCCTGTGATTGATGAATTATTGGATGAATTACATGGAGCAATTTATTTTACCAAGTTGGATCTTCGTTCAAGATATCATAAAATTAGAATGAAGACTGAAGATATTCCAAAAACAGCATTTCGAACTCATGAGGGTCATTATGAATTTTTGGTCATGCCTTTTGGCCTTACCAATGCACCTTCTACATTTCAGGGTTGATGAATTCCATTTTCAAACCCTTCCTTAGAAAATTTGTGCTAGTATTTTTTGATGATATACTAATCTACAGCAGGTCTTGGAAGGATCATGTTGAACATGTTGACGGGGTGCTCAAACTATTGCAGGAGAAACAATTATATGCAAAAAAATCCAAATGTTTCTTTGGAGTACAAGAGGTGGAATATCTGGGTCATATTGTATGTCACGAGGGTGTTAAAGTAGACCCTAACAAAATTAAAGCCATTAAGGAATGGAAAGTCCCCACAACCATAAAGAAGTTGCGAGGATTTCTCGGGTTAACAGGGTATTATCGCAAGTTTGTTAGAATTATGGGAGAATAGCAGCACCTCTAACAACATTATTGAAGAAAGATGCATTTTCATGGACTCCTGAAGCAACTAAGGCCTTTGAACGTCTTAAAGAGGCAATGTGCCTAGCACCGGTCTTAGCTACACCGGACTTCACAAAAACCTTTATTGTGGAATGTGATGCCTCAGGAAATGGAATTGGTGCAGTTTTAATGCAGGAAGGAAGACCCATTGCTTTTGAAAGTCGTCCGATCAAAGGAAAGTATTTACAGAAACCTATTTATGAGAAGGAAATGTTAGCAATACTACATGCACTAAAGAAATGGCGAACTTACCTAATGGGAAGACACTTCAAGGTAAAAACTGATCATGATAGTCTTAAACACTTTTTTGGAACAAAGACTATCTTCAGAAGAGCAGCAAAAATGGGTCACAAAGATGTTGGGTTATGACTTTGAAATAATCTACAAAAAAGGAAAGCTTAATGTTGTTGGAGATGCACTCTCAAGAAAGAATGAAGAGGTGGAAGCATTGCTTTGTGCCATTTCTATTATCCAACCAGATTGGATAACCGAAGCAAGAGATGAATGGAAGAGGGACAAAGATGTATGGACACTCATTCAAAAGTTGCAGCAAGATCCTAGTACATCTGATACATTTAGTTGGAAAAATGATTCCTTATGGTACAAAGATCACTTATATCTTTGCAAGAATTCCCAACTAAAACAAAAGATTCTTCTGGAATTGCACACTTCTCCTTTAGGAGGACACTCAGGATTTTTAAAAACTTACCAGAGGGTGAAGAAAGAATTTTTTTGGGATGGCCTTAAATTCGATATTCAAAAGTTTGTGGCGGAATGTTTGGTTTGCCAGCAGAATAAAGTGGAAACAATTAAGACCCCGGGACTTCTACAACCTTTATCCATTCCAAGTCAACGTTGGGAGGATATTTCAATGGATTTTATCACAGGTTTACCTAAGTCTGAAGGAAATAGTGTCATCATGTTGGTAGTTGATAGACTTACCAAGTATGCACACTTTTGTGCATTATCTCATTCATTTAAAGCAAGTACAGTTTCTACTACATTTATGGATAGAATTCAAAATCTACATGGAAGCCCAAGGGTTATTGTGAGCGACAGAGATCCCATTTTTACTGGAAATGTTTGGACGGAGTTATTTTCTTGTTTGGGTACTCAATTAGCTCATAGCTCATCTTATCATCCTAAATCTGATGGTCAAACTGAGATCGTAAATAAATATTTGGAAGGATATCTTCGTTGTTTTGTATCTGATAAACAAACACAATGGGTCAAGTGGTTACCTCTTGCTGAATGGTGGTATAACACTTCCTTCCATACTGCAGCAAAAATGACCCCATTTATGGCACTTTATGGATATCATCCACCATCCATCACATAATATTTAAGAGAAAATTCGAAGGTTCAAGCAGTGGAAGATCACATCGAGCATCAGCAAGAAGTTCTCCAACTCTTAAAGGATAACCTGAATTTGGCACAAAATCGAATGAAACAACAGGCAGATCAACATCGTAGCGAGAGAAGTTTTGATGTAGGAGATTGGGTATTTTTACGGCTACATCCATACAAACAAATGTCCCTCAAGCAAGCAAAGAAGGATAATAAATTATCGCCAAAGTACTATGGTCCTTACAAGGTGTTGCAAAATATTGGTACTATGGCATACAAATTGGAGCTTCCTGCTTCTTCGCGAGTACATCCAATTTTCCATGTTTCATGCTTAAAGAAGGTTATAGGTGAAAATCTTCCAGTTCAAACAATATTGCCAGAACTTGATGAGGAAGGAAAAATCATATTGGAACCTGAAGCAGTCATGGAAATAAGAACTCGACAGCTACAAAATCAATCAATTTCAGAGTATCTCATCAAGTGGAAGAACTTACCCACTGAAGATTCTACATGGGAGGATGAGAATTTTATACAGAAGCACCCGGAGCTACTCAAGCGTTGAGGACAACACTTTTTTGAAGGAGAGGGCTTTTACCAGCTATTTCACCTCTAAAGAGAGGATGAGAACCGGAGGCTATCTGGCCCTTCCTCAGACTCTGCCTATAGCTATGCAGATATTTCTTCCTTAAGAAGATCTTGCTCAAGGGAATGAGCTACAACAATATGCAAAACATAAGCATGAAGAGTAACTTGCTCATAACTTCAAAAAATGTCGAAGAACTCATAGCCATCTCATTATAATAATAGAAGCTACAAATGTATACAAAATCTTGAGGGAAATGATGCTCAAGATGAACAATACCAATCCTCAAGGCGAAAGTACAAGAGAACACTGCTACACATGTGAACCCTAGCTATGACTGCGCAGTCATATGGAGACACTACAACATGTAAAATGATAATAAAATGATATTACAATAATATCTCAAGAAATGAGGGGTAGCATGCTCTCAACCCCTGAAAACACTACTATAACACTGATACACAATCCTTAGAAGGATTTGTTGCAATACATGTACAAAATATGAAAATACAATAATGTCGGAGTTGCTGGGTAGCTGCAGCAACTCAAAATATACAATACAAGGAGGAGAATGAATATGACCTGCAAACTGAAACAACCTCCTCCAATGGATTCCTTGAGTGTAAGGCTGATCCCGACACAAGAAATCTCTTCCTCCAAAATGGTGGATCAAACCCCCACTGTAGACAAACTCTGAGATAACGCAGTCTATGGAAGGAACTGCGCTGATGAAGGTGGGAGAAGCTTGGCCTTCTGCAAAAATATGCAAATCACCTCTAGAAACCCTCCTTGCTGATCCTCCCAAAGAATAGGAACTCCTTCCTATGAGAAATGATCCAAGGAATGGTGTTATGGAATCTCCTCCACAACAACACCTGCAACACAACCTAGTGACTACGTTGTAGATGAAGAAGTGGCTATTTCCAAATGCCTGAATATGGAGAAATGAAGAGCAATCCTCCTTGAGCTACTCAAGAGAGGAGAGGAACTCCTAAACAAGAATCCCTCGTGCGAAAGGCACTGCAACTCAGCTGAATAGTGGGAGACTGCAAATAGACTTGAAGTCCAAATCTTCAATGATGATCTCTATGGCTGCCTCATACTCCTTATATGCAAAGTGATCTCTCTATGCCATGGACCCCACCCAATTAGGGTTTCCTTCCTCTAGAAGTTTCCTCCCTTTCTAACTCCGCTGACTTCCCAAGCAAGTTACACCCTCTCAAGATGCGCTGTTGACTTGATCAACATGGCCTCATCCTCATGTGTTTGCCCCCTTTTCATACTAGGAGGTGCAAAAGTGGCTACTCCATGGATCCCTTTCCACTTCATGTGGAATTTTATTTATGCAAATGGGTCTACTCACCCATTTTATTTATCTCCTAGATAATATGAGAAAAAATTAATGTTCCAATTTATTTGCAAAAATTTGGAACATTACAACTACAATTCACGTAACTCTCCCTATACATTAGTTGGGCAAAAAGGAGATGACTATTCTCTTGATATAGCAGATACATTGAGGAGTTTGAGGGAAAAGATCAGAAGCTGCAAGGTAGACATTGGCAGGTTCATTGAGGCTAAGGAAAGAATTGCAAGGGATTAGGAAAAGTAGGTAGAGGTCAATGCGATCATGCTAATTTTTTTTTAGACTTGCAGAGACAGGGACTGTTGAGGATTAGTCAAGAAAATGAAGATAAGACTAATTGAGGTTACGGTAGTAGGCCTCGATTAGGATAAAGGTTGGATATAGGGTACACAGTGAGAGGTGGAAAATCATTGGATGCACCTGATAGGAGTACTGGTATGCATGGGTATCACTCTAGTTCCTCATCCAGGAGACATTGTCATCACCACCATCATCCTTATAGGAGGAGTGATTAATTTCCTAAGGAATTCAAGAAAGTCAAGTCGCCTAAATTTGATGGAGAGATGAAGAAGTTAGAATATGCATAGGCATGGTTGCTTGGGATGAAGAAATTCTACAGATTGCATAAATACTCGGAGAAAATGAAAGCCAAGATATCCACCTCTAGTCTTAAATGGACAACAAATATCTGGTGGGAATATATGACGAATGCCAAGGGAATTAGAGAATATGAGTTTATTTGGGATGATTTCAAGGGACCCTTCAAGAAGAAGTACCTATCTGAGAGGTACTATGATTACAGAGCTAAGGAGCTTCATAAGCTGCATATGGGTTCTATGACGAATGATGAGTAGACTAGTAGGTTCCTAGAGTTTTTGAGGTATGTGCCTTACCTCAAGGATGAGAAAGAGAAGATTGAAAGGTTCATCACTGGGTTGCCATTATCATATAGAGACTAGATTGAGTTTGATGAGCCACATTCATTGGAGGAATCCATGAGGAAAATGAAGCATTGTTATAAGCAGTCAAAGCGTAAAGCTGAGCCTAAGCATGATTTGAAGGGGAATGATAAAGTTAAATGAAATGGACATTGAAGCAGGGTATACCTCAAGATGCAAGTGATAAATAAAATGTCATTCCTTTCAAGAATTTAAATGCAATTGAGAAGGGGCATGGATCGCAACTTGGAGAGAAGAAAAATAGAAGTGATGGTAGGGTACCGTTGCAATGTTGGATATGTGGAAAATATCATTGCAAGAATGATTGCCCATTGTAAAAGGGTGGTAGGACTCAAATTTATTGTGCTAAGGAGGTGCAAACAGTTGGGGATGTGGGCCATAACAATCATCATATTTATGCAGTTGTGGACAACAAGCAGGTAGGTCACCGAGCATCCATTATTGAGATGGAAGGTAAGCTATGTGGTCAAGTTGTTTATATTTTGATTGACCCTAGATCTAATTATAGTTATGTTAATCCTTTCGTGGTGGATAAGTGTGGTATGAGAAAATAAGTGCATGCAGAGCTTGGTTGGTGCAGTTGGCTATATGTACTAAGTTTTGGGTGTGTGTTATATTCATTCCATGACTAGTCGTAGATGTGGGGAGGCCACAAGGGCATTTGAAATTATTTTTTGGACCCTATATCAGGTGGGTGGACCTACCTATGGTTTTGTGCATGGATTTTTCACATGGTTTTTGGCATGATGTTTTTCTACCCATGGTATTTTGTAGACCCGGTCAAGGGAACTATGGTTATGCTCTAATCCAGGGTTAATGGATTGGGGTTTATGAATTCTTCAACATGCATATATATTTATTGTAACATTGAAAGGAACATAATGAAAAATCGATCTAGTAGTCCCAGTTTTGGCATCTAGAGTAAAATATTTGTGTATATTTGTTTTATGTTTTATGCTGTCACCATTGCTTATTTTCTATTATAAGAATTCGTTTGTAGGTAATTTATGTACATGGTTAAAACCTACAGTAAGAAGAGAGTTCGTCATTGGGTAAGAGCTTGTGAATTTGAGCTGAATGGTATGTCTACATCAACACATCTGAATGTGCTTCCATTGGGGTCATATAATACGCTTTTGGGTATGGATTGGTTGTACCTTCATGGGACCAAAGTAGATTGCTATGAAAAGGCTATTGAAAGCTTGGATGATAATGGGGAAAAGAGAATCTTGTAGGGAAATAAGAAGGCTACATCAGTGAGGATGATTATAGCTACGCAAGCTAAGTGCAACCACAAAAAATTGTGTGTACTATTTGCAGTCCATATTTCCAATGACAAGGGTAAGGACGTTGAGGATGCATAAATATTCAGAGGTACTTTGTATTGCAGCAGTTTCATGATATTTTTCTAGCAGAAGTTTCAGATTTATGTCCTCATATAGAAGTGGAATTTTCTATTGATTTGGTTCCAAGACTAGCACTAGCATAGAAGGAACCTTACGGGATGAGCCTCCAGAGTTGGTAGAATTGAAGTTGCAATTGAAGGAAATGCTTGATAAGGGATACATTAGGTAAAGTGTATCGCCTTGCGGTGCACCAATATTTTTCATGAAGAAGAAGGACGGTACTCTTATATTGTGCATTGATAACAAGCAATTGAACAAGGTGACCATCAAGAACAAGTATCCATTGCAAAGAATTGATGACTTGTTTGACAAGTTGAAAAGAACGAAAAATGTTCTCAAATATTGATTTGAGATCAGGATACCATTAAGTACGCATTAAAGAAGAGGACATCTACAAGACTTCTTTTAGGACCAGGTATGGACACTATGGGTTTTTTGCAGTTCCTTTTTGTCTAACTAATGTTCCAAATACTTTTATGTGCTTGATGAATAGTATATTGCGTCCTTATATGGACAATATTGTTATTGTATTCATTGATGATATATTGATATATTATAAGAATGAGGAAGAGCATGCTGAACACCTAGCAACAATGTTGAGATAACTAAGAGAGCATCAGTTGTATGCCAAGCTTAGCAAATGCAGTTTCTTTCAGAAAAAGGTACATTAATTGGGAAATGATGTCTCCAAGGAAGGAATATCAGTGGGCCCATAAAATATAAGGGTTATCATGGAGTGGGAAGATCTTGAGGATATAGATGAGGTCAAATCATTCACGGGACTAACAAGTTGTTATAGGAGATTCATCGGGAACTTCTAACAGATCACATATCCTATTACATCATTATAGAGGAAAGGAAATAAATTTGAATGGATAGAGGAATGTGCAACAAGTTTTGAACAATTAAAGCAATTGTTGACAAATGCTCCAGTGTTAAATATCGCAAAGTTAGATAAAGAGTTTGTGGTGTGCACAAATTCTTGCAAGAGATGACTTGGTGGAGTCCTGATGTAGGAGGGACAAGTGGTGTGCCACGAGTCACGAAAAATGAATGAGCACGAGCATGAATATGTGACACATGAACTAGAATTGGCAACGATGATTCATGCATTGAAGATGTGGATGCACATCTTCATGGCAGGAGGTTTGTATTGATGAGTGATTACAATGGGCTGAGGCACTTGTTTGACCAAACGAATCTGAATGCCAAGAAAGCTCGATTGTTGGCTACCCTTAGTGAGTTTGACTTTGAGATCATATACATTAAGGTAAAGGAGAACTGGGTTGTAGATTCTCTCATTAGGAGAGTGCAAGCGAACCATGTTGCAATGGTGAGCTCTTATCGGACAAATTGATAGGGTAAGATCTTGCTGGAAAGAAAACAATATGGCAGGTATCAACAACTTAGGCGCAAGTTACAACATGGTACAGGTGGTTAGGATGTGGACTATCATCTCACGAAAGATGGCTTGGTCAGATTTAGGGACAAGATCTATGAGCCAGATGACAATGAGCTCAAGAATATTATCTTTAGGGAGTTTCATTTCAAGCCATATTCAGGTCACCCAAGATATCAGAAGATGTTGACAGCTGTGAAGAAGTTTTAACATTGTCCAAATCTAAAGAAGGAAGTGGAAAAGTTTGTAGCTATATGCTTGGACTATCAATAGGTGAAAGTTGAGTGTAAGCACCCATTTGGTTTGTTATAGTCTATTTCGATTCCAGAGTGGAAATGGGAGGTCATTTCCATGGATTTCATTACAAGTTTGTTGAGGACATCAAAGCATCATGATTCCATCATGGTTGTGGTTGACAGGGTGAGAAAGGTAGCTCACTTCTACTTATTCAGCTAGTGAGGTAGCACATGTCTTTATTAGAGAGATAGTGTGGTTGCATGGTGTTCCGAAGAAGATTGTGTCAGACAAAGATGCTAAGTTCAATTCAAAGTTTTGGAAGGAGTTATTTGTAGGTTTAGGTATAGAGTTGGCCTTAAACACAACTTATCATCCACAGACAAATGGATATATAGACATGGTCAACATGATTTTGAAGGATATGCTAAGGATGTATGTCACGCATCAGCAATGGGAGTGGGAGGAGTGTCTTCCATTGGTTGAGTTTTCTTACAACAATGGACATCAAGAGTCACTGAGGATGAGTCCGTTTGAGGCACTCTATGGGCAAAGTTGTAACACTCCCATCAACTGGAGTGATCTAGTGAACAAGGTACTTATAGGACAAAACATGTTGGCAAAGATGGAATATGAAATGAGAGTGATCAGGTGATCATGTCCTCAATGGAAAAATGCTCAAAAATTTATTTGCTCAGAATCAGCTCAAACTAGAACGACAGGAGAAATCTTGTCAAAACGATCCTGTAGCCGCGAACGACACTGAAAACCGAGGCTGTATGAGGAAGATATTCAAATTTGAAGTTTCTTAATTTCAGGCAAAAAGCCCAATTTGACTCAGATTGATCTTATTAAAAAAATTATTAAAGAAAGAATATTCCACAAAATATTTCTGAAATATTCCATAGAATATTCTGTAGAATATTCCACAAAATATTCCATAGAATATTCTGCAGAATATTTCGAGTGGTCCAATGAGAGGGTGCCACGTGGCCAGCCCGGAGGCCGCCACGTGACCCCAAGTGTCAAACGAAATGGAGTGACAAAATTATATATGGCGCAGACGAGATTCGAACCAGGGTCAGGGCTCTGCTAGCTGGGCGGCCCGACTGGGTGAGCCACAGGTAGATCTTAACTGTATAGATTGCAAAGTTTATATAAAGTTTGAACTATAATCAAGCGGGGCCATAAGGGGGCCAGCCCCCTCGGCGATGACCAAAGTACTGAGAACTAAGAGCCAATATAAATAGCGCATATAATAGAATTTGGATAAGGTCACATGCACCTTCAGCGGGGTTAATGCAGCGCATATCTTATAGTTCAACTTTAATGCAACGGTTTATTTCCCAAGGTTTATGCCGAAAGTTTCGGTCACATGGAGATAAGGCCCTTATCCCTTTAAGCACTCAAAAAATTGGTGGGATTCTTGGCAGATTCCACCTTTTATGGTGGCCGCCCCACATTTAGTGGGTTTAACTAGAGTATGCCCAGATTTGGTGGAGCTGTTTAGGGAAAACTTGGACAAAAGTTGTTTGACCATAACTTGAGCTAGGAAAGTCCAAATTGAGTGATTTTTTTTGTTTTTTGTTTTGGGGGTATTGGAGCATTTTGAAGCTACTGGAATAGGTTGTAGAGCCACCAGGGCATTTCTTTAGGTGTTTTATCAGCAAGAGAGCTTGAAGAGCCACTAGGGCTTTGGGAATGGAGAGCTGTATTGGGTTATATTCATCTGTTTGAGGTGAATTTGCTGTCATTTCTTATTGTTTCCAAAACTCTGAAATAATATATGCAACTTTTTATGCTTGTTTAGGCTTTATACACTTTGTATAACCATTTATTAAGCATAATAAGAGCAAAGGCATGCCCATTTGGGGCCTTGGACCCGACAGATGTAGCCCAGGAGGGGTGAACTGCCTAAACATATGCTGAGTTATATTTTATGTTAATTTTGCTGCTTATTTTCAGAATTACATGTGTTAAATAGTAAATTGGAATCAACCTCCCATTCACTAAAGGACTAATACACTTAAAAAAACACATTTGTTCCATTGCAAAACACTTCTAAAAGCTTGCACACATCTATTAAAAGTTAATGAATACTTTGAACTAGCAGCAAATGCTTTCATAACCAGATCATTGAATGATTACTATTTATTTCTTTAGGCAAAGTCTACTTGTGGGCCAGGTAGCCTCTGGTTTCATCCTTTTCTTTGAAAGGTGAAATAACCAGTTAAAGCCCCAACAGTCAATCTATGTATGAGAAATAATTAGTTCACACAGTTCTGATCAGATTGGTATTAGAGCTTAGGTTGAACTCAGTTTTTGAGTGTTTCTTTTGTGCAAGATATATTTTCCTATTTTGCAAATTTGATGCTTACTAGGCTGAGATTGAAAAGAGGGGAAGGACAATTGGTTAGAGCATAAGACAATCCTCAACCAAGGAGGGCCAGGGTGCCATTATCTCCACCTTCTATCTCACCCTCAATAGCCTTAGAAGCAGAGACAAACATGTCTTCAAGAGAAGAAGAAGCTCATGAAGAAATGGATCCCAAGGAAGAAGAAAGGGTTTTTCAAAAAGCTTTCTTGGATATGACTAAAATGGTAAGGATCCTCTATCAAGAAAGAAATGATAGAATTGTTGGAGAAGGATCTAAAAACCAAAGAGAAGGAGGAGATTCTTTAGGAGGAAATAAGGAAAAGGATAATTATAAGAAAGGGAATGGAGGAAATGGTGATCCTTCATCTCCATCGTCATCCTCTTCCTCAACATCATCCTCTTCAACTTCAGTAAATCAGTCACATAAGTCAAAAACAACTGGTAAAACTCCTTTGTTAAATCTTGATGTCAAATTTGAGTTGCTAATGTTTAATGGTGATGTTAATGCAGAGAAATTAGATAATTGGATTAGACAACTCGAAATCTATCTAAGGATTCAAAATCTGCATGATGATGACACCAAAATACAATTAGCCTCATTAAGGATGGATGGAGCAGCATTGGTTTGGTGGGAAGCCAAAACCAAGGAGGAAATCAAGAAGCATGGTAAGATAACTCTAACATGGACTGAGTTTATTACTGTTATCAAGAAACAATTTTATCCTCTTGCTTATCTTCAGAAGGCTATAATGAACTGGCAAAATTTTAGACAGCTTAAGGGACATAATGTGCAAGATTATACCTAGGAATTTAGGAGAAGAGCACTCTTACTTGGGGTAGATTTACAATGCCAAGACACTTTGTTAAAGTACATAGGTGGTTTGCACAGTTACCTTCAACACACTATTCTTATGTTTAATCCTACCAGCTTAGATGAAGTCTGTGTACAGGCTACACATTTAGAAGCTAGAGGAAATAATATTTTTGATGCTTTGAATGAGGATAGTGATTTCAAAAAAAAAGGAAGAAAAAGAGTTGCAAATTCAAGAAAAGAAAAGGAAAGTTATTTTGTAAGAACTGTTCAAGACAAGTCATGATGAAGACCACTGTTGGAAGCTTCATCCTGAGCTAAAACCAGAAAAATAAAAAAACAAAAACAAGACCAAAGAAAAAGGGAAAACTGTAGCAACAGTTGAGCAAGACTTAGGGTTAGACTCAGGTGATGAGACAAAAAGTATCACCATGGTTTTAACGAACATTAAGGGGAAATAAGTGGTGCAAGACACAATTCCCAATTCTAGCTCTTTAAATTTTCACAAATATACTCAATATGAAAAGAGGAGGATAGAGCTCTTCCATGTGAGGGTAATTTCAAAACATACAAAAATTGACACATTGTTTGATAGTGAGTCACAAGCTAATCTCATATCCGAATATTTGGTCAAATAGTTAAAACTTGAGACCATTCCACATCCAAAGCCTTATCCACTTGGGTGGATATGCAAGGATGCAAACTTACAAGTATCAAGAAAGTGCATATTGCATTTTGCAATAACTACACACTTTATTGACACAGTTGAACTTGATGTGGTGCCGCTTGATATCTCAGGAATTGTTTTGGGAAGTCCTTACTTATTTGACAGAAAGGCAATCTTCCATCGCCATGAAAACAAGTATCACTTGTTCAAGGATAGGAAAGAGTATATTGTGAGAGCACACAAGAAGAAGCTGGAATCTTCTTTACTCCATGCAGGTCAATTGAAAAAACTGGTTAATGCAAGTCAAAGTCTAACTTTGTTGACGTTGAAACGACAGGATTTTGTGCATTTACCTTTTCATGATATTGCTAATGATATGTCTAAGTTTGGTAACAGTTTGTCTTTGAAAGAAGATGACATTATGTTGCACAAGTTACCTTTGGTATCAGCTGGTGTAGTGAACGAAGTGTCTATGCAAAGCAGTGTAAGAGCCCAAGAGATGAAAAGGCATGCAAGCAAAAAGGGCACACAGTTCAACATGGGACAAAGTTGGTTTCAGAATGGTGGAATTTTCCATGGTAACAATTTATTTTCTGCAAATTACAGTTGCTGTTCTGCAAATTTTAAGAATTTGCATCATGACTCAGTCAGTTTTAGCAATGGTCGATCAGTTAATTCCAGAGACAATTTATCATTTTCTGAAAAGTTCCATTTGATTGAATCGGGTAGATTTCAGTTATTAAAGGGTGGAAGGGTGGAGAATCAGTCTCCACATCACCAGTTTCACTAATCAGAGAGCTTTTGTGGGTCCAAAAGCTTCTCATTTGGGAGGTGTGATTAGGTGATCATGTCCTTGATGGAAAAATGCTCAAAATTTTATTTGGTCAGAATTAGCTCAAACCAGAATGACAGGAAAGATCTTGTCAAAACGATCCTGTAGTCGTGAACGACACTGAAAACCGATGCTGTATGAGGAAGATATTTAACTTTGAAGTTTCTCAATTTCAGGCAAAAAGCCCAATTTGACTCAGATTGACCTTATTAAAAAAATTATTAAAGAAAGAATATTCCATAGAATATTCTGGGAGTATTCCATAGAATATTCTGTAAAATATTCCACAAAATATTTTGGGAATATTCTATAGAATATTCTGCAGAATATTCCGAGTGGTCCAATGAGAGGGCGCCACGTGACCCCAAGTGTCAAATGAAATGGAGTGACAAAATTATATATGGCACAGACGGGATTCGAACCAGGGTTGGGGCTCCGCCAGCCGAGTGGCCCGACTGGGTGAGCCACATGCAGATCTTAACTGTATAGATTGCAAAGTTTTATATAAAGTTTGAACTATAATCGGGCGGGGTCGTAAGGGGGCCAGCCCCCTCGGCGATGAGACCACAGTGCTGAGAACCAAGAGCCAATATAAACAGCGTGTATAACAGAATTTGGATAAGGTCACATGCACCTTCGGTGGGGTTTAATTCAGCGCATATCATATAGTTCAACTTTAATGCAACAATTTATTTCCCAAGGTTTATGTCGAAAGTTTCAGTCGCATGGAGATAAGGCCCTTATCCCTTTAAGCACTCAAACAGTTGGCGGGATTCTTGGCGGATTCCGTCTTTTATGGTGGCCGCCCCACATTTAATGGGTTTAACTGGGGTATGCCCAGATTTGGTGGAGTTGTTTAGGGCAAACTTGGACAAAAGTTGTTTTGACCATAACTTGAGCTAGGAAAGTCCAAATTGAGCGAATTTTTGTTTTGTTTTGGGGGTATTGGAGCATTCTGAAGCTACTGGAATAGGTTGCAGAGCCATCAGGTCATTTCTTCAGGTGTTTTATCAGCGAGAGAACTTGAAGAGCCACTAGGGCTTTGGGTATGGAGAGCTGTATTGGGTTATATTCATTTGTTTGAGGTGAATTTGCTGTCATTTCTTACTGTTTCTAGCACTATGAAATCATTTATGCTGCTGTTTATGCCTGTTTAGGATTTATACACTTTGTATGACCATTTATTAAGCATAATAAGAGCAAAGGCATGCCCATTTGGGGCCTTGGACCCGGCAGATGTAGCCCAGGAAGGGTGAACTGCCTAAACATATGCTGAGTTATATTTTGTGTCAATTTTGCTGCATATTTTCAGAATTGCATGTGTTAAACAATAAATTGGAATCAACCTCCCATTCACTAAAGGACTAATACACTTAACAAAACACATTTGTTCCATTGCAAAACACTTCTAAAAGCTTGCACACATCTATTAAAGGTTAATGAATACTTTGGACCAGAAGAAAATACTTTCATAACGAGATCATTGAATGTTTACTATTTATTTCTTTAGGCAGAGTCTGTTTGTGGGCCAGGTAGCCTTTGGTTTCATCCTTTTCTTTGAAAGGTGAAATAACCAGTTAAAGCCCCAACAGTCAATCTCTGTATGAGAAATAATTAGTTCACACAGTTCAGATCAGAAAGTTATAAAGAAGAATCTAAAGGCATCACATGATAGGTAGAAAAGTTATGCAGACTAGCACAGGGCATTTAAGGAGTTTCAGGTTGGGGAAAATGTGTAATTTCATATCAATCCCAAGAAGAGCTCCTTGAGGATTGGATCATGTGCCAAGTTGGCACCTCAATTTTGCAGGCCTTTCAAGATCCTTGAGAGGATTGCACCAATGGCCTACATACTTGCACTACCTCTAACAATGAAAGTCCATGATGTTCCCAGGTTTCATTGCTAAATATATGTAAAGGATGTTGATCATGCTATTGATTGGTATGAATTGTAGGTGGAGCCATAAGGAGAATTCCATCCAAAACCTTAGTGCATATTGCAGCAGAAACAACTCATGCTCCGGAATAGAGCAATTGAGCAAGTTAAAGTGTAGTGGAAGCAGTTTGGGCCTGATGAAGCTACATGGGAGATGGATTATCATATGCGAGCTATCTATCCTTCATTGTTTGGTGGTTGAGGCAAAGTGGTTTTGGTATATGTACACATTTATGTATGATTTTCATTGTAAATACCGCAATGAGTTGTGTTATAAAGCTCCAATAAGTGGTATGGTTGTCATGTTGTCATGATGTTTTGCTTTTGAGTAGGATGTTCATTGTAAATACTGCAACGAGTTGGGTTATAAAACTCCATGGGCAGTATGTTTTAGTTTTCAGGAAATTTGCTGGTTGCAGGTATCATACTAAACATCAAGGACAATGTTCCCCTAAGGGGGAGGAGTCTGTAACAACCCAGGGTTAAAATTTCATGTAATAAATTTAATAAAGGCAAAAGAATACCAAGGTCATGGGACACATATTCCAAGCTAAACGCTGGGCAAAGTATCATAGTGGACATCACTTGATGTTTATTATAGCTAAGGGGAAATTGGGAAAGGCAATGGAAAAGGATTTGAAAAGGAAAAAAGGCATTATTGGCATTTATTTTTTGAAAATAAAGGGAAATACGAGAAACAAGAGGTGAAAGGTCACACGTTGCATGCGAGGAGGAAAATTTAGGAAAATGAAGAAGTTAGAGGCATCAATAATAAAAAGACATCAAAGGATCAATTTACAACTGTTGTCATCCTTTTCTCAATTCAGTTTCAAAATTGGTTTTAGTGAGGAAAATAGCACCAAGAGGATAAGGAAAGCAAGAAAGTAAAGGAAGGACAAGGAAAGCAAAGGAATGCAAGGATCAAGTAAGGAAAGGTTGGATCAAGTGGTTTTAGCGGAATACTTGTAGGTAACAGGTTGCATGTATGATTTCCTAGCTGGTTTTGGCATGCATGGAATATGCATGTGTGTATTTGGTACATTTTCTATCATTAGCATGGGTTTTTCCAGGTTTTGACAACGGTTTTAGCCTTGCCTTTCCATTTCTAGATAGGCATGGTGTGATGGGATTCTTTCTTGGTTGAGCTTTGTATTGCCATAAGGTTTTGGCTCTGGGTGAGGTAGTCTTAGGAAAATACCAAGGGTTCGAGGTGGGGACAATTTTCTCTGGGAATCCCTCAATAGGTGGGTGGAGACCGAAAAATTCCTCTAGGGATGGTGAAGGAATTCTGAGGCATCCAAGCTCAATTTTGTTTTTGTGATATCGGGACTGATTTAGGTGAGATAACAGTTTGGTAAGGGTGGAGGTAGTTTAAATTCTAGATTCCCTTGGTTTTTTATGGATTGGTTTATCCCATGAGATCCCATATTCATGCTTGGAATATGGCATGGGGGTGATTGGCTGAAAGAAATATTTGGTTCAGCCCAATCTATGGTCGGGTGGTACATGGAAGTCCCTGACTTTGTTGGATTTTTCATATGGTTAATAAGAGATAATTTCCTCGTCTTTATGAGTAAATTTACTTGTTATTATGTGGCTTTACAGGTTCTTCTATCATTGTTAATTATCTGGTTATATGTTGGTTATAAGCATAGTTTTGTGACATATTTAAGTATGGATCTTATCACCTTTTAATTGTTGAATGACTAGTTAATGGATGCATGACCTAATTGGTATCATGGAAGCTATTGTGAGAGTACATTAGTCCTTCTTGGAAAACCTCAGATAAGATTCAAATCTCTATGTTCAGATATGCATTCTTGACCTGTAGGTTGCATGTTTATCATGTGTTTAATGGAATTTCTGTCATGGTTAGACTAGGGTAGGTCAAGTCCTTGAGTAATTTTTGTGTTATATGCTTTGTCTCTGTGTCATTTATCATTTTTAGAAGTTTCATTAAGTTCTGGTCAGGGGTATGGATCATAGCTTGTAAAAATTCGCTTAAATATTGCAGTCACTGGCACAAAACTACCTGAGAGAGACTGCAGTCACTGGGAAGGAGACATGTGGGAGTGGTTGGAGGGTCACATTTTCTTGGAGGCCTTGTCATGGGAGCGACTGGGGGTCTAGCTCACTGAAAAATAGAGTTATCTCAAGGTTGGATACCTGGAATGAATGGTTAGTTCTTGGGGGTCCTGTAGCACCTGAGGGAAGTCAGTAAGGTCTTGTTTTGTCGAGTCCATTTCCTTAAGGTCATATAGGAGGTTGAGTCATGTCATAGTTGCACATCAACTCATGTTTACAAATGTCGCAAGACCTGCGCAATCTCCTTGGATGACCAACCAGAATACAAGTAATTGTACTGATGATTTTTTTGTTTTTTGTTTTTTTTTGTTTTTTATTTTTCTTTGTAATGTGCCTCCTCCCATATCTACCCACTCTCACCGGATATATATGTGTGTGTGTGTGTTGAGGGAATGCAAGCCTGACAACAAAAAAAAAAGAAGGCATTTACGAAAACCAAAAGTCGTTTACGAAAACCAAAAACAGTTAAGCATGACCCCCTTGTAATGGTTTTGAAAATTTAAGGGGGGGGGGGGTGTTCCGCTTTGATCTCAGCCATTGATATTTCCTATTGGTGTTTTTTCTCAAAATATTTAATGTGGAACCCCCTACATTAAACTTCAACGAGATGGGATCCCTCATACCATAGATTTAGATGATTGTTGGGCATTAACTAATATGATACGTCGACCGCTCCAATATTTGGAAGAATGATAAATATTGGTCTGTGTTTTCCTGCACTTCATGTATAACCAGTCTCTTGCACCTAACTGTTTATCGATATTCCTCAAATTTGGCAAGTGTGCTTTCATGCATGTTATTCACCTTAATAAATCTCTCAAATTTTCTGCATTCAATTCGAGACTCAAGCCAATTTTTTTTGAAGATGCATCCAATAGTTTGACGAGTTAAGTCAGAATCAAGATATGTAACAAAATGGTTAGCCTGATGATGAGTTTCCATAGTTTCAAAAGTCGTGAACTCTTAGCTACAATAGTTTAGGAAAAGTTTAAAAAAAAATTGAAAACCGAAAATTTTCCCCAAACTTGGTCTATCTTTTTTTCAAGAGAAAAAAACCATCATGCTTTCATTATAAAGAAGTAGATAGATTTTAAGGAGTTCATATCTCATGACCTTGCATCTCTTTGTCACATATAAAGTCTAAAATGACTGAAAAGGTATTAAAACTTTTACAACTAATACTCTATGTTTCTACCAACTATTTTGAAATACCATATCAACTTACATATTACTTTCCTTTAGAACCTATTCTTCACAACATATTTTCTAGCTGTTCCAAACATCCATCTTGATGATATGAAATAAACATGACATGTGAAATCAATACAAAAAACATAGCTAGATTGCAGGGAACTGTCCTATACAAACATTAAAAATGGATACTCCCTAAGCTGTAGAGAATATTGTTATCGATGACTTGGTAGAAGATTATTCCTGGCAATTAGTGGCATCCCCCAAACTAGATATTTTAGTGTCATGCCTTGGCACTACTAGACCTGAAACCTCCAACGGATCTGACTAATGATAATAGACCTGCAACTTGATCGAAAAGTAAATCATATGTGATCAAAGACAATCAACTAAGTACAATTCACAATAAATAGATCACAATGTAATTAAGAACCCTCTCGGCTTTGAAATCTTGTCCCATATTGCTATGGATGGTGACTTTAATGTATCCCCTAACATCATAGCGTTGTCATCAACGATGATCTAAATGGTAGTACTCATGCTCGACATGTGCCCTCCCTCTCTAAGTAGGTCAATATTTGTACAAATGAAGGTTATTTAATTGCTAAAAATTTAATATTCGCTCAAGCTGGTAGGAGGCCGGTCACAAAGCTGGGAAATTCATTGCAATTGAAGGCTAAATCGATTTTTCAAGCATGGGAAATATTTCCCTTCAAGATGATATCCATGCGAGGATCATTATGCACTTTACCTATGATACTCTTTAACCTGTTGTTTTGACTGTGTTACTGCTTTAAAAATATGTTTTTACTGTGTAAAACATCAACTTTGTTTTTTCATCCTCTTTTACTGCAAATTGTCTTTTTACAGTAAATCTGTGAGCTTCTGCCAAAACTCTTCATCTAGTAATTTAATATTTGTAAGTTTTTTGAAATTCTCATATGCTTCAGTGTATCTAACAAAGGTTGGCTTGACTACAAAGAGGTGTTTTATATCATGCTGTAAATAAAACAAGTTTTCAACACTCTTATGCAAAACTTTACTTGTGGGAACTCCTTGCCAATCTGCCTTGTTCACTTGATCTCTAGCAAAGTCTCTTATCTTCTTGTTTCATCAATTTATCATTGATAACAAGAATGTTTGGAAAACCTTTTTGTCTTAATATGTCAAACTTAAACATGAATCTAGATATGTCCATGTCCATATTTTGACATTTCTCTTCCAACTGTTTCATTAAGTTTTTCTTTGAGAGTACCTTTCTTACCTCAAGAATTGTCTCTGTCCTATCAGTAATTCCTATCTCATCCAATTCTTTCTTGTTTTTATATTGAGAAACTTGATTATTTCTTGGGCTTCTTCAGGTTTGGCACCTAGTTCTTCTTTAGTCTTCAATATTTATTCTTTGTCTGCCTTAAGCAAGTCCTTCTACTCATAAATCACTTGAATTGATGGCCAAGTATCATTAATTGACTCAATGGTCTTGGACCATAGCTGATTTTTTATGTAGGCCATGGGCTCTTTTAAGGTTAATTCTCTTTCTACCTTTTTAAGCTGTTCACTTAACCTTTTGGCCTTTTGTTCCTCTGTTTTAGCATTTATATGTGCTAATTTCTTAGCATATTCCAAGTTCTTGATTTTCTCTTTCAATCTATTGATCTCATTATTCTGTATTGACATATCTTCCATGGATTTAATGAGTTTACTGGCCTCATCTAATTGTTGAACTGCTGAAGTGGAAGATTGACTGGCAGAAGTAGTGGAAGAAGTGATTGGCACTGCTGTGGTTAGTGGGACTTTTGGTTCTAACTCTTCTGCTAGAGTTGAAGGGACTGCTGTTGTTACCATGGGAATGACTATAGGAGGAACACTTTTAGTCTTTGTAGCTTCTTTTTCTTGGACAAGCTTGTCCATCTCAATATCCATCTCCTTGATCTGTGCTGTCATTTGTAGTATGAGACTCATCATCTCATATTTTTGATTTGCCTCTTGGAAAATCTCCTTAGCCTGTGGATGTTCTGTTGGAGGAAGTTTCAGTTTCTTTCTAAGTGCTGCAATATCAACATTTTTCCTCTTCACCAATTCCTCTGCAACTTTCACATTTGAAGGGTCATACCCTACTTCAATCACCAGTTCTTCTAAAGACTTGATTCTAGTGTCTTTAGCATATGAAGAGGCCTTTTCAAACCTAAGATGATCTCTTATATTTGTCAAAGTGTTCTGGATTTTCTGGGCACTCATTTATTTTGTGGTCATGGTAGAATAAAGCATTTCTGAGCTTTGCTTGTGAAACTCAATCTAATCCAAGGGATGGATGTTCTCTATTGGAATTTCAATATCAACTCTCTTGTAATATGATGCTGTTGTAGTTTTAGGCACTGTTGGCTGTAGCAGTGTCATTAGAAACTTTTTATTTGTATAATCAAAGGCTGAAAGCAACCTATTTTGAATCCCTAGAGTATGCTTCAAATATTTTGAATAGATCTCATTCTTGATCTCTTCATTTTTGGCTTTGATCTGTTTATACTTTTCACTGATATCCATGTCTTTATCATTTGTCTGCTGTGATGAAGATGCTTCCATGCTTTCTTGTTTTTCAGTCATCTGAGTGTTAGAAGTAGAAATTTCTGGCTCATTTTCAATTACCGTGTGAGTCACAGTGTCCTTCTCTGGGTTTTCTTCATCTAAAACTTCAATTGTTTCCTTCTCTTTATCTGCTAGATTTATTTTAGGTTTCTTATTGTATATGAGCTTGAATCTAGTTTCTGTTGTTGTTTCAGCTGTATATGTGCCTTCTTCTACGATTCTCATTGTGGTTTTGTCCTCCTGAATAGGAGTCTGCAAAGTGTGACTAGTATCACCTTGCTTGATAGATTCCATTAATGTGTTTTCCAACCATTCAGTTTGGTTGGCAACATTTTCAATTTCAGGATTTTTATCATGATTATATGGTGTTAATTTTCATTTCACCCTCATCTTACTGATTATTCCATAAGGATCATAGTTCCACAAGAAACTTTCATCAAACTTATATTCTAGCAACTGTTTTTCTGTCTCTATACATGCTTCCCTGTTGTTGCATATGAAAGGACCCACTTGGTTTTTCAATTTGAACTGAGTCTTCTTTTTAGCAACCAAAATTTTTATAGAATCCGAGTTTAGAATTTGTCTTATATACTCTAAGGCAAACAATCTCATTGGAAATTACTTTGGTAATTTATAGGGCAAGAGGTTTGACCCATAGATTCTAATATCTGTGTAGTTTTGGTAAAGATACCAGTCACCTGTTCTGCTCTGCTCTGATAGTTGTAAAAATTTCTTAATCTCATTACTTATCCTTGGTTGTACACTTTTTATAAGAATATTTATCAATGGGTGAATAAAATAGTTCGTGAAATCTACATAAGTGAACTCAGTTGATTCTTTTCTAATTAAAGAAGTCTAGAAAATAACTTACATCAGATTTCCTTCTATATCCAGCTTTTGAAGGGCTATTGGGAATTTATCTGCCTGGAAGTAGAGGAACATATGAAAGAGGAATGAGGTGTATCTGAAAACACCTTCAGCAGGAAGTTTTACAAGCTGATCATGGATACTATCAAATATATACTCAACATAGTTATAAATGACTATAGGGGGCTGACCAGGAACAAAAGTGGATAGAAAACCAGGTATAAACTCATCAGTAAAGTAACCAAGGATAAACGACAACATTGAAATAACATGTCTTGATCCTTCAAGGAATTTGGAGGATGAATACAGAGGGTTAATCTTTTGGATTTCAACATATGAAGGCATGAATATATGAAATATTTGAAATCTTTTAGGAAATTCTAAATCCAGATAAAGGTTTGTAAGAGCTTCTATAGATAATGGGACTGCATTAGGATCTGCTTGCAACTGAAACATTTGGTTTATGGATTCTGCAGTGATAGTAAATAATACTTCTTTCTCAGCATTAAAAATGGCTCTTAGGTCAGGGGAAAGTGAGCTTGACACAGTATAATGACCTCTGGACACTGATGGGTATGGGGAACTACATATTTGGGCAAATTGGACTCCCAAATTTGAACTTCATCTCCCTAATCCAAATATTTTTCTAGGCTCCAGTAGTGGAGATCAAGAAGATTGAATTCAATTAATGGATCAGTGATCTTATAATCTACATAAGCTAAAGGGGTGTGCTCAACATCTACAACAAGAGGTTGTAGTGGATTGAGGACAATGGTGCTTTTAGAAGCCATTAGTGGATTTGTTTTTTGACAATTTAGCCCTCTGGATGTTACAAACTCTGTTTTTAGGTTTTTATACACTTTTGTAAGCTTAGACTGTTTATAGAAGGTCTTTATGGTATGACAGAGGTCTCTTTTTAACAACAATAGGTAAAATTATGCTTTCTTCTGCTTCAAACCCTAAATTCTTCTCCCACAATCAAATTTTAAACTTCTTACAGACTCAAGAAAGATTTAACAAGGGTTTATTGTTATTTTCTTGGATAAAACAGAAATAAAACAATCTAATTTATGCACAAAGGGCTTCTGAATATTTGCAAAGGATTTTGAATCAATCATAGGATCTCTAAGCATCTGTAAATATCTAAACTTATTCAATTTGCTTAAAACATGTTACAATCTTCAAAAATTGCGAATTTATCAAGGTTTTTAAAGCAAATATGAATTTTGAAGGAAATTAGGGTATTTCTTTTGGGAAAACAGGCTTACAGAAGGTTTAAATTTAGTAATATATCTCTTTTTAGATGTAAGATGGGTATTTTTCTTGAAAATATACCTGTTATTTTAGGTATTTGACTTGAAAAGCGGTTTCTTAGACGTCTGGGAGCTTTCGGAAGCTTTGTTGAAGACTTTAATTGCAAATTTGGAAAGTCTGAATGGTCACAACAGTGAATTGGGCCGAATTCTGGTTGTTTGTGCATGAAAGTAGGGCGACAGATTCTTTCTTCAGTCAGGAACAATCAAATGAGTAGAAAATGTAGTGAAAAGGTTTAAATGCACATAAATTTGCTGTTTATAGGAAATTTAGTTGAAACAGTGTCTGCAATCAATGCCGGTGATTTTAAATGGGAAGTGGTTTGGCGTGGGAAGGTTAAATACTGCCAAGTGGTTATCGCATGATCTGAGGGCGGTAAATGGTTTTTATCAAACATATGTGATCCAATTACATTATGCTGTGTGGAGGAGAGATAATGGGGCAATACTGCCCATATCACAAATCCGAAAATAATTAATCGTCATGCCATTGAAATTGTGATATGGGTTATGGTTTGTTGGATCGAGCGGAAGGAGTGCGAATGGTCCAGATTGAGTGAGAAGTTGCTAGGCATATGGGCGTGAGGCCTGAGATACTTTATGTGGCGGGGTTCAATGTTATTACGTTAAAACATAGTTTTAAACGTAAAATTTAATTATTTAAATGGATAGACGGATAGGCGGATTACATAGCGAATAGGTTATATACAGGTGTATTGTAACCTTTGGCTGATTAATATAAACCAATGTTAGTTTAATCCTATGGGGGAGCGGAAAATATGTCACGTGGGTATTAAAATCATAGGGTAAACATTAATAAAGTGGGTTTGGGCTATTAAATGTAAAGGAATTAATACATTACGGGATAGGGTATTATAAGGAGTTAATAAATCAAATTAAAGTTAATATGAAATGGATAGAATGAGCGGGGATACAAAATACCCTATGTAAAGTGTGTTTTAAATGTTTGGGCGCAGTGGTGGCCCCATTTTAAACATTTTACACTTAATACTTCAGATAATGTATTTTAATGGGTTTTTTGAATATTTTTGTATGAAATGAAAATAGTTAAGGGGTTTTTTTACTTTTCTTAAGCAAAAAATATGTTTTAACTAAGGAAAAGGGTGTGATGTTGAGGAAATGGGTTTTTATGAAGGGAATCCAATATTTAGTGCCAATCAGTGATTAAGCCTTGGGTCCGGTCCCAACAAATGTCAGAGAAATGCTCTGAGACTTTATAATTGAAGGTTTTGAATAATGGAATAGTTTGAGGGAAGGGAAATTAGTAATTTTCCAGATGATGTTTTATTCATGCCTTTATGCAACTACTTTCTACCTACCCATCATTTATTCTACCATTTTTTCCTTTATTTGCATGGGTGCATTTGAGCTTGCAACCCTAAATCCATTTTTCTTTTTAAAGCATACAACTATCTAATTGTAACCTTATTTAATCCGAGGACTCAGTTTAAACTGTTGAGCTCCTCATTTATTCTCTAACTATCTACTGATTTGTCAAATTTAAACTGTTTGACAAAATATTTATTCTCTATCTATAAACATGAAATTTAAAGCATGAAAAAGTTAAGATTAAACTATTTAACTCATCATGGATTATGTCATTTTGAACAAGCCACACATAATCATTTATTTGCAGTAAAAGTAAAATGTAGTGGCATTTTGACTTGCATCATTTCCATGTCTTATTCTTATCTCTTTTTTGTGTTTGGGGTCCATTTTTCTATTCTTTTTGATCTTTTTCTTTTCAAGTCCTTTGATCTTTATTTTAGGACTTTTACCCTCTTTTCATTTTTTTATTATTTTCAAATATGGGAAAACAACTTGCAGAAAGCAAGGCATGTACATATTTACAAGACTTATCAAAGTCAATTAAAAAATTATGAACCCTATTATGGTAAATACATTTTATGTCAATTTTTTTTTGGGGTTAGTATGATCTATTTGACATATGTAAATTCTCATTTTATTTAATAAATAGACGTTGGTTTTTTTCTTCCTAGAAAAAAATATAGCTCTCAGATTGTATGTTTACAATACGTTTTTAGAAGAAGGTCTCTGGCGTCTGTCCATGTTCTCTCTTGTCGAATTCTCTCTGGTTTATTTTTTTTTCCTGTTGCATATTGGCACATAATTTATATCAACCTAATCATTTGTGTCAAAAAAAAAATCTTCAAATATATCATATGAAAACCAAAAATATATGAACAATTTTATATTCATAACAAAAACATTTCCAAAACAGGTGCTACATAGTATCTAGTCCCTGCCGCTTAGTTTAAATATAGCTAAATTAAAATAAAAAAAACAATTAAAAACATTAAGATTACATGAATAATTTATATTAAAAATGTAGTTGTTATTTATTAGATCAACAATTGTATCCATACAAAAAAGCAAAGACACTTTGCAAATATATAGAAGAAATGACATGGCGTGAAATACAATTTGACTGGGACATGGATAATCATTACCAACAAGTAAAAAATATGTTCAATAGTTCTAAAGATGTATCGATGTACGAGTTGATTAATTTCTACTTGTCAATTTATTTTTCTCATTCTATATGGAAATTTCGTGGCACCAAATCAAAAATGAATCTTGATGTATTATTTAAAGAGAAATGAACCTATTGGAGGGGCTAGTCAACTTAGTCGAGTCAGGAATCTGCATTCAAAAGCCAGTCGAGAGTCTAAGTAAGGTAGGTTAAGTAAGTTGACTATCCAAGTCAAGTTGGGAATATGCATTGTAAAGGTGGTCAATTCTCTAATCAGTTGAGAGTATAAGTTGAATAGGTTAAGTCTATTATGACAGTTAAATTGTTGTAACTGTCTCAAATGAATATATATATAATAATATATGTATCAATGTACTGGTTATGATTATCTTATGAAGATATCATAATATAATATACTTTTTTGCTATTTCTCTGCTACTTTGTGTCGCTTACATTAATCTTATGTTGCATATGTTCATGTGAGTTCTTATGTCCTTTGTACTAGTAACCAATGGGAAATATTTTCTAGACTACAAGCCCAATGTACAAAAACAAAGAGAGGGGATGTTAGCAACTGGTATAATATACCTTATTGTCAAGTTAGAAGGGACAATTCCAATGGTCATGCAAGCGAAAAAGCATGACCTCACTAGATTGAGAATATGCATCGATTTCTCTTGGCTTAACAAATTGATAGTTGTTTATCCATTCCCAACTCCTTTTGTCTACAAAACAATAATCGAAGTAGAAAGACCTAAATAAAATAGTAGAATTAATGAGGAGAGAGAAAACACACATAATTATGTCATGGGAAATAATAATAGACAACATGTAACCAAAGCAATCGATTAGACAAGTCCAATAAGTGCATGCACACAATCGTGGGGTCATACTGCAGTCTAAACATCGTCATCCATCAATATAAATTATATAACGAAATCAATTGTCAAATTTTTAGAAGCAAGGCAATAACATGGTTCTTACAAACCAAATGGTATGGAAAAATTAAATTAGCATGCGATGAGACATTTAAGGATGGTGGTAGCGGAAAGAAATTCTGGCACAATTAATTCGAATCGAGTGAACCATCAGAGACATTGCCAATTACTCTTATAGAATTTTCCACTAATACATATTTTTATCTTGCAGAAATCCCATAATTTCCAAGTCTATTTATTCATATATCTGTGTTCCACTAAATCATTTAAATCTCTGACACTTTTTGAACCTGCTAATGTCCTATTATTTTAGAGTAGTCCAAATTGATTGAGTATCCAAGAACTAAATAATTTCAAAAATATTTCAGAATGACTAAGAGATGGGTTCGATTCGAGGATGGAGTTACAGTGGAGCCAAGAATTAAAGCAAGATTGAACTTGAAAACTGGAACGAAATTGGAGATTCGTTTCATAACATAAAATGAGCAACTATAGATGTACCTTCTAGTGAGCCCCAATATTGCACCAAGAGTGCTGCAACTCCCAGGGGCTACTCTACTTTACTTTATCAACCCGGGGTTCGTACAAAATTGGAGGTGATAGTGCTATATAAATAGAATATGCGTTATGTTCATGTCATCCTCTTCTATTTTATGAAAGGGTGCTACTTCTAGGGGTTCTCAGTGAAGTTTGTCACACTTCAATGAAACTAAAATAAACTACAAAAAAGAAATAATAGAAAGGAAGCTAAACTAAATTGTTGAAAGGAAATGAAAGGAAAGAAACTAATTTAAATTTCAGAAAGGAAATGACTGAAAGGAAACTAAACTAAATTGATGAAAATAAATGACAGGGAAGAAACTAATTTAAATTGCAGAAAGGAAATGGTAGAAAAAACTAATTTAAATTGTAGAAAGGAAACTAATTTAATCCACACTTAACTTAGATAATCAACTAAACACCCTACTTATCTTATGCTCTTTCTATACAACTATTCATGACCTCATTCTAATTTGAAAAGGCGTTGCTTGCAGTTTGGGGAAAAAATGGCTAAAGATGCTAATGGAGGGCTTGAACACATGAGACAAGGCTTAGATAAGTGAAAAGAGGGGTTTAAACATTATTAAAACTTTATATTGCAAAAATTGTTTGGAGTGGGAGGATTTAAAAAGTGCGATGGTGGAACTGCGATGGAGGGACGGAAGTGCGATATGCGATATCACAAAGTTGGAGGAGTAGCGGAAGTGATGTTCAGGAGTGGGAGCGAAATGCGATGGGGTAAAAACTACAAAATGCGAAATGCGATGGGTGACGTGGTGGTGGGATCGGTGGCAGAGTATGACAATGATATCACAATCCGCGTTGGGAGCGGTAGGTGTTAACGGGAACCAAATAAAAACTGCGATTTGCGATGAGTCAGATGACGTGGTGGTGGGACCGGTGGCAGAGTGCATGAAAATATCACAATCGACGTCGGGAGTGATAAGTATTAACAAGGAGTGGATAAAGATTGCAAAATGCGATTTGCGACGAGATAAAGATTGCGAAATGCGATTTGTAGTGTGGCATAGTATAGAGCGATATCACAATCAGTGTTGGGAGTGGTAAGTCTTTAAAAGAAAAATGAAAAAGATGCGAAATGTGATTGCGATGTATGGTCGCGGGAAGTTTGAGGAGCAAAGGCAGAGGTCCAATTTGATGGTTTTTCAAGCATTTTGTAAATGAAAAGGGCACAAAATGCAAATAAGAGGAAAAGGAGGGAAACAAAGGAGTAAAATTGAGGTTCATAAGTGTAACATAGAGGTGGATAGGGACTGGAAAATGAAGCGGAACAACTTAATAATGTCTCTGGGGCTTTTGATGCTTATTCGTGCAAACAACCATGCAGATTCATGCATGGAAGAAACATACAAAATATGTGATAAAAAAACACTGAACAAAAAGCATTTTTTGGCTTGTGGGAAGGTCAACCCTGCTCGAACTCTATTGATAGAGATGAGAGGGGAAGGCTTGACCACAAATTTTGGGTTTTTTCTCTACTCTATTAATCTCGTAAGCAAATGAAGAACTACAACAGCAAAGTGAAAGAAAAAACTAAACAACAATGAAACTATCAGAAGAAGAACTAACTAAATGAGAGAAACAAAACTAGCTAAATGACAAAAAGGAAAGAATGAAAACAGCAGAGAAGCCGAGACACATGGGTTGGGCACTAACCCACGAGCCAAGCTCTCTGGAACTAGATAAATAAAAAGTCATATGAATACTCATTGCATTAAAAATACAATCTTATTACATCACGAAGGTCTTAAACAACAAAAGCCTATTAGAATGGAAAATGAATGGCATGGGATGGAATGGACCAGAATCCACCATAATCGACCCTAATTAGCTCTTGATCACCTTTCTTTATCCTTAAGGGCAGCTACCAAGAACTCCTAAAAAATAGGTAATGATTCCACTTGACTCCAAGTGAAGTATGGCTTGAGTGTACTTGGTCTTGAGTTACTTGGATACCTCTGGAATTCGAATTGTTGGAGGGGATCTCATGAGGATCCTTTGGATTCCTTTGAGAGTTAAGGAGGGTGGACACCCCCTTGAATCTCTCCAAGATTTCTCCCTAATTTCCTGATATTGTGCTCATTTTCCTTCACTCTTGATCTTCCAGTGGCAGGGATCAAGTCCCTAAATTATCTCCTTCTCCAAATATGCATAATCTGCCCAATATTATCACAATATTCTACAAAAATAACGAATATTAAGCACAAGTATGAAATTACCTTTAAACATTCCTAAGAAAATATTAAAGCATAAGAAAACATTATTAAGTGCAGAAGGAGATATTTAATATATATTTTCATGCACATAAGAAAGGTAGATCGGCCTAAGAAATGTTAGATGGGCCTTAATTTATGTCTAATTTAGAGGCCCATCATTACCCCCCTACTAAAACTGTTTCTCATCCTCTGAGAAACCTATTCATCCTCCTTGCCTTATGGTTCTTCCTGCAAGCTCGCTTATTCCATTTTCGGTTTATTGGCCCATGCGCTGCTCCCCCTGCTAATCTTATTGTTATTCTTCTTGCATTTCTTTTAGTAGGTGCTTCATGGAGGTCCTCATATGCCTTAAGAAAATCTGTTTCGCATGCCAAGAGGTGGTTGATCCACATTTTATTTTATTTTATTTCTTTCTTTCTCTTTTTTTTTTTAAATCGCATGCAGAATAAACTCACAGTTCCTTTTTTTGTGAACTGAGTTCACCCTTAGTTACCCCTTTGGCACTCTTTGTCTTCCATTACATGAACTGCTTACTCCCCACTTTCTCAAGTCCTTTTTACTTTTGTCTTGTTCCTCTTCTTGGTGGAAAAAGTGAGGCTAGTTGCTAGATAAGGCTGAGGTTGCTCTACTACTATTTTTGGCTATATAAAAAACTTTCCTTCTCACTATTTTTAATGTTTTATTAAGCTAAACTAGATTCGAAGAAAGGGTTAGATGATTGCATACCTGAGCCTTAATAATTTGAAAGGACTGCATTAGTTTGTTGTGCTAAGTGTCCTTTGAGTAATAAAAACATGTACAATTTGTCTCCATTTGTTTGCTTAAGGAACGAGTAATTTAACCATGAAACATAGATGAATTAGTGAGTTTTAAGCATGAAAATAAGCCTAAAAAACACTGAACAATAGTGTATAACAAAGAAAAAGCATCACACATAAGTTTTACACAGCAGACATGATGAAGCAGTTCACACCTCTTGGGCTACATCTGCTGGTCCAACTCCCAATGGCATGTCCCTCTTTGTCATTATGCTCAAAATTGCAAATACATGTGTTTATAAGCCTCTAATGGCTGTTTTCTCTGCACTTCCAGAATTCCCAAATTAGTCTACATAGACTCTTATTTCACCCAAAATGGTTGAAAATTGACCTCCCTATCCATTTTTCCAATCTTAGCTACAGTTGCTCCACTAAATGTGGAGAACTGCAGTTAACTGCAGCTAATTTGGCCAAAATCCCAAAATTTGGGGTGCGCTAAATTCTCCGCCAGTTTATGACCGTTTTCATTTAACATTTTTGGTTAGGGGTGGGGGTGGCCACATGCCGACCCCCTTAAACCCCGCTGTCACGGTTTAAACTCTTAAATTCTACGCTAATGAATTTGAAATGGAACCGTGCTTGGAGGTAGAGTTTCGAACAGTCGACTAACCGTCGGCTAGTGGAGGAATTTCCATGTGATAACCTTGAATTAAATGTCGCGGGATTTAAGGACTATCAAAGTTAAGTAACTGCCAGAACATTTGTAACGTGAATAGATGGGGGTTAAGTTCGCGGTTCGGTCAGAATGTTTGAACACCAGAGGATAATATGCCACGATTATAACACTTTAACGTATAACCATTTTCAATGGGGCCGTCGGTGGGTTGGGACCGCTAGCTGTCCCCCCCCCAAAAAAAAAAAACTGCTGACCATTACAATTCAAATAGAACCGCCACTCTATACATGGTAAGTAACACCTATAACCGAGTTAGTCAGAACCCTTGTGGGCGTGGCGGAGGTCACCGGGTCGAACCCCCTAGACCCAACAAAATTTTGGTCCCCAGTACAGGGGACACGTGGCAACCTCTGGGCTATCCACGTGTCACCCATCCATTAGTGCATAAAAACACGTACAAATTCAAATCAACGGCCCATAAACTGACTCTTGGAAAAACCTTACTGGTCCGGAGGAAATGGAATATTCCTAGAATATTCTATTTTTGCTGACTATACCTGCATGTTGACTGGGCTTCTTAGTCACTTTTGTTACAAAATTTTAGCTATTTAGGAAAACAATCAGAACACGATATCTTCCTCATATGACATCGGTTTTTCGAACCATTTGTAGCGCCAAAATCACAACGACGAGATTGACCCGGTTGCTCAAGTTCAATATAGTTTCGAGTACTTTCAATTTTGAGAAAAATACATGATCTCCTGAACACACCTCCCCATTGGGAAGCTTTTGGACCCCAAAAGAATTTAATTACCTGTTCAGTAGATGAGGGTACAACTCCCTCACCTTTCCAACTTCCATCCACCTTGCCTTGCTTGGTTTAATGCCCTTGAGCCCAACTCGAAGGTAATCGAAACTTCCCCTCTTAGAAGTGTGTGTCCTCCTATCAAGGATGGTATCCTCCTTGAGCTCATCCAGAAATTCTAGCAAGAAATATTCTATATACGACAACTGAACATCACTCCCTTGATCATCAATCAAAGGAGGCTCATACAAACGTAAATTTTCAACATTGACAACTGAATACATTTGCATATATGAAGGCAAGTCAAGTTGAAATGCATTATTACCAACTTGTTTAATGATCTTGAATGGACCATAGCAAATGGGGTTGAGTTTTTAACCTTCTCCTTGCATCCTTTATTTTCTTATGTGCAACCATACCTCATCTCCTTCTTGAAACTTGTGATCAACTCTATGTTTGTCATGCCTATCCTTGTATTTACTTTGAATCTTCTCAAGCTGTTCTTGAACTTGTTGATGAATAATCTGAATTTTCTCAATGAAATTTCGAGCCTTGTAAATATCACTATGCCCATCAATTGCAACATCCATTTCAAAGATGAAGTCTAATGGCGATTTCGGAAAATACCCAAAGCAAGCTTCAAAAGGTGAAGTATTTGTAGAAGAGTGCTTGGCCCGATTGTAAGTGTCTTTTGAATGTATTCGATTGTTCATTGTTCGAGGCATAAAAAGGTATCTTTTTAACACCTAATTATCTCACATTAATTATCAATCCGGGAGCGACTTTTTATTTCAAGAGTGTACTCTGTCTGAGGCTACAATTCATCCAAGAGCAATGCTATGAAGATGTAGTATAAAATAACAAACAAAAGTAACATATGCTTCGAAAAGAAACCTAATTACAATAACAAGAATGGAAAGATTAAACTACTTCAATCTTGTAGAACATCGATCAGGGATGCAGTAGCAATAACTCTTTCCCTTAGAAATCGATGCAAGATTACCAATTTTGGGGACTTGGAAACAAAAGCCTCTATCCTCGACAGTTGGAAATCTTAAATCAAATGAAACACAAGCAAGTTAAACAAAATTAATTTAAAAGAAACACAAACTGAAAAGGAACAACAATCTTTATGCTAATCAAAGACTTGTAAATGCGTAATGAACAGAAATGAAACAGCATTGTACAAATGAACAGTAATTGAACTTCTACTCTTTAATTCTGTCGACAGCCACGCAATAATCAACTATAGCAATCCATAAACAAAAGGAACAACAATTGAAATCCAATACAGAACAGCAACGCTTTATAATAACAACTGAATACTTGAACAACAAATCGTACTTCTTGTAAAGAATAACAATGACTTTGTATTTGATCCAATTAGCAATAAACCGATTCTGCAATTCAAACAAACATCAAACACACTTCACACAACAGAAATAAAAGGATAGAAATACAAACAGCATAACGATTCCACTAGGGTCGGGCCCTCAACCACCGGTGAAATGCTGCTATGCTTTACTCCAGCGTTTGAGAAATGGAACGAGAACAAGCTCTTTATTAATCAGGCATGAATAATGTTTACAAACAGCTCATACTCTCTTAACAAGAGTCGATGCACAATTCTGCAAATTACAACAAGAAAAGTCTCTCCATTCTCTCCCCATACACAATACATGCTTCTCCTTTTATAATCAGAAGGAAGAGAAATTAAATAGCAAATACAATCTCCCATAACAATATTGGATTGTTTCCAACAACTTGATCAACCAGAAAATACATTTCCAACAGTCTTTCAACAAGAGCAAGGCGAATTTGGCTTTGCAGCTGAGATTTGGAGGACGGACGCAATAACAGAACTGAGAAAATCGTGTTCAAAGAACCCTGCGTATCTCTCAATACAGGCCGAATTTGGGCAAACCATTTTACATTAAAGTTAATTGGGTCCGTTCTGGACAAAACCCATGTTCCGGATTTTCCGGATTCTTCTTCATTTGCCCATAATCGTAACCACAAAACTGTCACTTCTTATTCCAACGAATTTTTGAGTTGGAATATTTCATAATGATTTGGAAATCAAATCTACAATCTGGAAAATATCTTGGAGGCTAAAATGATAAATGATATTAATAAACCATCATTGATAAAATTATGCATAATAATAATCAATTTATTACAAATAAAGGAGAAGAATTAATATTCATCCATAAGAGCATAAATCATTATAAAATGGATTTATATGATAAATTATAATAAATGACATGATAAAGAAGAGTGAAAATGGATGAAATAAGTGTTAAGAAGTGGTCGTATTCACGGCCCAACATACCCCCAAACTAAATATATTGCA
>CM076571.1:691960538-692170605 GCA_034641835.2 Pinus albicaulis | reverse complement strand
AGTTCTTTAAAGAATTATAAGTCAACTTATCTTATGCAGTCAACTTATCTTACATTTTTGATAAAGTTCAAGAGAGATACTATTGCCGGTGTTTTGTTACAAAATTTTAGCTATTTAGGAAAACAATCAGAACACGATATCTTCCTCATATGACATCGGTTTTTCGAACCATTTGTAGCGCCAAAATCACAACGACGAGATTGACCCGGTTGCTCAAGTTCAATATAGTTTCGAGTACTTTCAATTTTGAGAAAAATACATGATCTCCTGAACACACCTCCCCATTGGGAAGCTTTTGGACCCCAAAAGAATTTAATTACCTGTTCAGTAGATGAGGGTACAACTCCCTCACCTTTCCAACTTCCATCCACCTTGCCTTGCTTGGTTTAATGCCCTTGAGCCCAACTCGAAGGTAATCGAAACTTCCCCTCTTAGAAGTGTGTGTCCTCCTATCAAGGATGGTATCCTCCTTGAGCTCATCCAGAAATTCTAGCAAGAAATATTCTATATACGACAACTGAACATCACTCCCTTGATCATCAATCAAAGGAGGCTCATACAAACGTAAATTTTCAACATTGACAACTGAATACATTTGCATATATGAAGGCAAGTCAAGTTGAAATGCATTATTACCAACTTGTTTAATGATCTTGAATGGACCATAGCAAATGGGGTTGAGTTTTTAACCTTCTCCTTGCATCCTTTATTTTCTTATGTGCAACCATACCTCATCTCCTTCTTGAAACTTGTGATCAACTCTATGTTTGTCATGCCTATCCTTGTATTTACTTTGAATCTTCTCAAGCTGTTCTTGAACTTGTTGATGAATAATCTGAATTTTCTCAATGAAATTTCGAGCCTTGTAAATATCACTATGCCCATCAATTGCAACATCCATTTCAAAGATGAAGTCTAATGGCGATTTCGGAAAATACCCAAAGCAAGCTTCAAAAGGTGAAGTATTTGTAGAAGAGTGCTTGGCCCGATTGTAAGCGTGCTGAATGTAATGCAGTTGTTCATCCCACAAATTGGGATGTTTGCTGCAATATCTTCTCAATAAATGCACAACGGTTCTGTTCACAACCTCGGTTTGGCCATCAGTTTGTGGATGAAAAGCAGTACTCTTTTTCAACTTTGTGTCCATCATCTTCCAAAGATTGGACCAAAAATTCCCAATGAACCTGGAATCCCTGTCACTAACAATAGAATTTGGCAATCCTTAATGAACCCATACATGTTGAAAATAAAGTTCAGCAGTAATGGTTTTCTTACATGGCATATGTATACACATTTTACTGAATCTATCCACAACTACATAAATATAATCATGTTGTTTTCTTGACATAGGTAGACCTCCAACAAATTCCATGGAGACACTCTCCCATGGCCTTGATGGTACTGGTAGTGGCGTGTACAGCCCAAGCTTCCTATTGCTAGGCTTTCTTGTTGCACACATAGAACAACCTCTTATAAAATGTGACACACTATCTATCATGCGAGGCCAATAGCAATACCTCTGTAGATGCGCCACTGTTTTGCTTACCCCGAAGTGTCCAGTAATAAGAGACGAATGAGCCTCTCTCATAACACTTAGCCTCTCTCCTTGTGGTATACACAACTTGCCCAAATGAAATAACAAATGGTTATGCATGTGATAATAATTTTCCTCAACTTGATTCCCTTCACTCAAACTAGCATACACATCTTGAAAATCAACATCATGTGCATATTGTTCTATGTAACTATCATGTACAATAGAACCATTTTGAAGTAAAGTAGAAGCACTTATAATTAGCCTTGAAATAATATCAATAAATTTATTGAAAATACCTTTATTTTACCTTATAACCAAGTGAAACTGTTGAAGAAATCCCATCCACCTGAAATGTCATGATTGCTGCAATTTTGTTTACGACTGCAAGTACTGTAATGGTTGGTGATCGGTATCTATAATCGTCTCTTTACCCATCAAGTAGTGTTTCCACTTCTTGATGCTTTGTACCAATGCATACAACTCTTTGTCATATGTAGGATAATTAGTTACAACACCATTGAATGTTTCAGAATGAAAATCAATAGGCTTACCATGCTGCAAAAGTACTGTGCCCATGGCATAATCACTAGCATCGGTTTGTATCTTGAATGGCTGTCTCAAATTCGGCAATGCAAGGACTAGAGCTGAAATGATCTTTTCTTTTAAAGCTTCAAAGTATTGTTGCTGTTTGCCTCCCCATTGGAAGCCTTTCTTCACACTTGTCACTTCATGCATAGGAGCTGCCATGGCAGAAAAGTTAGCAATAAAATTTCTCCAATACTGAGCTACGCCTAAGAAAATTCTTACCTCAGTTACTGTTTTGGGAGTGGGCCAATTCGCAATGGATTCCACTTTAGAAGGATCAATGCTCAACTTGCCTCCTCCTACAATGTGTCCCAAATAAACCAGATAATTCTTTCCGAACTCACACTTTGACATCTTAAGAAATAATTTGTCTTTCTTCAAAACATTAAGCACCCTTTTCACATGCAAGACATGTTCTTCTCTTGTTTTGCTGAAAATGAGTATATCATATAAATACACAATCACAAAGTCATCAAGAAATGGATGCAAAACATTATCCATAACACGCATGAAAGTCACTGGTGCATTGCAAAAACCAAAAGGCATAACCAACCACTCAAAGAGTCCTTGTTTGGTTTTGAATGCAGTCGTCCATATATCACTTTTTGCAATTATTACTCGATGATATCCACTTCATAAATCTAACTTAGTGAAAAAATTTGCATCTTTCAGCTGATCAAGCAAATCACCTATCCTTGGGAGTGGGTATTGATTCTTTACCGTTATCTTGTTCAAAGCTTTGAAGTCTACACACATGCGCCAAGTCCCATCTTTCTTCGGAATAAAGACTATGGGTGAACCGCATGGCGAAGTGCTTGGCCTTATGAGTCCCTTTTCCAAAATGTCCTTGATTTTCCTGTTTATTTCAGAATTCTCCATTATTGACATGCGATACATGCCGATGTTTGGAAGCAGGAAATCTTGTTGCAATTGAATCTCATGTTGTATCTCCCTTTTTGGATGCAATCCTGTTGGCTCCTGAAACATCTCATGATGTGCATCAACTACATCATATAAATATTATTTCAAATTAGGATCAGAATCCTCAAATGATTCATGATTAACATCAGATTTAGGCTTAATAATTAGACGAACAAAATTCTTACTTGAATTCACCGGCCTCTTTACCTGTCTAGCATTTACCATTGCAATATTTTTCTTCTTGCGATGTGTTCTAACAATGAAACCCTTTCCATATTTGAATAAATGGTATTTTTTCTCATCGTGATGGAAGATCGCTTTCCTATCAGACAATTAAGGATTGCCCAACACAATACTTGTAATATCAAGTGGAACCACATCTAATTCAACTGTGTCAACAAAATGTGCAGTTATTGCAAAACGAAATATGCACTTCTTTGAAACCTGTAAATTTGCATCCTTACAAATCAAACCAAGTGGATATGGTTTTGGATGTGGAATGGTCTCAAGATTAAGTTTCTTGACCAAGTATTTAGAGATTAAGTATGCTTGTGACCCACTGTCAAACAATGTGTCAATCTTGGTATGTTTGGATATGACCTTCACATGAAACAGTTCAATTCTCTCTTCTTCATTTGGAGCTTGTACGTGACAGTTTGATGTACTAGGACTGGGTTTTGTTTCAATTTCTTTCCCCTTCATGTTATTCAATCCCATGGCTGTAATTTTAGATTCATAACTTGAATCCTCTCCTAAATCATGTTGAGTTTTAGTTGCAATTTTCTTCTTCCCTTTGTTGTTGTTATACTTGGGTCTCTTTTCAGGATGTGTTTCCAACAATTTTTATCTTCATGGCCTTCTCTTGAAAAATGTTACAAACTACTTTTTCTCCCTCTTTCTTAACAGATGCATTATTTTTTCCCTCACCTTTTGAGGTATTCTCTTTTTTTTTTCCCCTTAAAAGGTTTCTTCCTACCCTCATTAGTAATGTTTTTCCATGTAGCTTCTAGATGTGTGGCCTAAACACAAACTTCATCTAGACTTGTAGGGTTAAAAATGAGGATAGTATGTCTTAGGTAGCTATGTAAGACTCCTATGTACTTGAGAAAAGTATCTTGGCTCTACAAATCTACCCCTAATAAGAGAGCTCTTCTCCTAAATTCTTGGGTGTATTCTTGCACATTCTATCCTTTCAATTGTCAAAAAATTTTCCATTTCATTATGGTTTTCTGCATGTGAACTAATGGATAAAATTGTTGTTTTATTGAAGTAATGAAATAAATCCTTGATAGGATAATCTCACCATTATTCTTGATCTCCTCCTTTGTCTTGGCTTCCCACGAAACAAGTGCTGCACCTTCCATTCTCAATGAAGCTAGTTGGATTTTGGTATCATCATCATGAAGGTTTTGATTTCTCAAATAGACCTCCAATTGCCTAATCCAATTATCAAGATTTTCTGCATTGACTTCACCATTAAACATTGGAGATTCAAACTTAACATCAAGTTTTAGAAAATGACTTTACCAGTGTTCTTTGACTTGTGTGGCTGATGTACTAAAGATGAAGTAGAGGATGATGAGGATGAAGATGAGGGTGATGATGGTGACTTTACACTGTCCCATTTCATACATTGCCCTTCTTTGATTTATCTTCATCATTGTGACCTCCTAATGATCCCTGACCTTCCTTATGAAGTTTGGATCCTTCTCCTTCTAGTCTCTCATTCCTTTCTTGATAAAGGACTCTGACCATTTTAGTCATGTCAAGGAATGCTTTCCTGAACACTCTTTCTTCTTATTTGGGATCCACCTCTTCATGAATTTCTCCTTCTCCTGGAGGCATGCTTAATGTTGCTTCTACTTCTTTTGGAGGTGAACTAGGTGGTGGAGAATGTGGCAATCTTTCCCTCCTTTGCTGTGGCTCCCTTTGAGAACCTCTTGCTTCCACCAATTTGCCTTCTCCTCTCTTAAGCTTGAGCCTAGTAAGCATGTAAACCCTTGCAAACAGTTAAACAAATATTTTCACACTAAAAAACCAGAGAATAAACTATAGCTCCGATACCAACTTGATATGAAAGGACTGTATTAGTTTGTTGTGCTAAGTGTCCTTTCAGTAATAAAAACATGTACAATTTGTCTCCATTTGTTTACTTAAGGAAAGAGTAATTTAACCATGAAACATAGATGAATTTGTAAGTTTTAAGCATGAAAATAAGCCTAAATAACATTTAACAACAATGTATAACAGAGAAAAAACATCACACATAAGTTTTATGCAACATGCATGATAAGCAGTTCACCCCTCCTAGGCTACATCTGCTGGTCTAGTTCCCAATGACATGTCCCTCTTTGTCATTATGCTCAAAATTGCAAACACATATGTTTATAAGCCTCTAATGGCTGTTTTCACTGCACCAATGGCTCCAGAATGCCCAAATTAGTCTAGATAGACTCTTGTTTCACCCAAAATGGTCGAAAATTGACCTTCCTAGTCATTTTTCCAATCTCAGATACAATTGCTCCACTAAATGCGGAGAACTGCAGTTAACTATAGCTAATTTGGTCAAAATCCTGAAATTTAGGGTGGCGCTAAATTCTCTGCCAGTTTCTGACCATTTGCATTTAACATTTTTGGTTAGGGGTGGGGGTGGTCACATGCCGACACACTTAAACCCCGCCGCAGTCACAGTTTAAACTCTTAAATTATGCATTAATGAATTTGAAATGGAACTGCACTTGGAGTCGGAGTTCCGAACAGTTTATTAACTGTCAGCTAGTGGAGGCATTTCCATGTGATAACCTTAAATTAAATGTCGCGAGTTTTAAGGGCTGTCAAAGTTAAACAACCGTCGAAACATTTATAATGTTAACAGATGGCGGTTAAGTTCGCGCTTTGGTCAAAATGTTTAAACGTCGGAGGATTATATGCCATGGTTATAACACTTTAACATGTGACCATTTTCAATGGGGCTGACGGAGGTCCGCCCCCAAACTTTCAACCATTACAATTCAAGTAGAATTTCCACTCTATACATGGTAAGTAGCACCTGTAGCCGAGTTGGTCGAAACGCTTGCGGGTGCGCCAGAGGTCACGGGGTCGAACCCCCCGAACCCAACAAAATTTTGGTCCTCCATATAGGGGAGACGTGGTAGCCTCTGGGTTAGCCACGTGTCACCCATCTATTGGTGCACAAAAACACGTACAAATCCAAATCAATGGCCCATAAACTGACACAGGGCGAAACCTTACTGGTATGGAGGAAATGGAATATTCCTAGAATATTCTATTTTTGCTGACTGTACCTGCATGCTGACTGGGCATCCCAGTCACTTCTATCACAAATTTTTAGTTGTTTATGAAAATGATCAGAACACGATATATTTCTCATACGACATACATTCTTTGAACCGTTCACGGTGCCCGAATCGCAACGACGAGATCTACCCAGTCACTCAAATTCGGTAAAGTTTCGAGAACTTTAAATTTTGAGAAAAATACATGATCTCCTGATCACTTACCATAGATTTTCTTCTATAGGTGATATTAAAGCTGTTGATATGGATGTTGAAGCTGTCTTCAATGGTTCTAAAGCTGCTATGAATCTGCATGTGATAATCTGCTTGAGGCCCTTTTGGACCTTTTGAGAACAGGAGGAGGAAGTCCAAGTTTGACTATCTTTAACCAGGGTGTTGACCGAATTTTATTTTTGTGTAGATGAATTCATTAGAGAGAGATACATGGAGAAATGCAAATATATATATATTTGAAGGCCTACTAGTTGCCTCAATGAGGTTTTCCACTAGTAGGTCTGCCAAGGTGCCTCAAAGGAGGTTTTCACCCATGATATTTTATTTATTTATTTATTTATCAACCCAATGACTGCCTCATGGAGGTTTTAAATCAGTGGGCCAATATCAAATTCCCCAAAAGAGGTTTGCACCTGAGATTTTATTCTTCTTCCTTTTTTTTCACTTTCCTACTCTACTTGAAAAAACAAAACCTTTTTCAAGTACAGGAATACTTCCAATGGAGCCATGTACACATCAAGATGACATATAAAATCAGGTGCACACTTGGAATACATGATTTGACATGTACCTGAATATAAGAGATGAATTGCTTTGACTGGGATTGTATCAAGTACTGTTGGAGAAGAGTGTGTTGCTGCAACTTAATGACTGTTTGGAACCATATGTCAATATAGTTGTGATGTCCCCAATCCACTTGTTGAGTTGGATCACCTTGGAGGTCCTCTTCTATTATGACAATCAAATCTTCCTCTTTTTCCTGATTGTTCTCTTGAACACATGGAGGAAATGCTAGTAAACATGAGGAAAAGTTCTCAGCATTTGATTCTGATGCCGACTCTTCATCAAGTGCAACCATTGATCTTTTGATCTCCTCTTTTGGATCTTCTTCTTCTTGATGTTGTCCTTCAATGACATTAAGAAAATATCTTCTTTGCAATACCTTTATTGAACTAAGATGAATACCATCTAGATCAAGAGGAGATGCTTGGAAGTGTTGTACCTCAACATTGTAAGTGAGCTGAGATACTTCATTTTATGGGTTTGGAAATGGTGGTACAGGTAGTTGAGTGGGGGTGGATATATGAGATGGATATGGTTGAGGTTATGGTGGAGGTGGAGGTGGATGGCAGGGATATCATGGAGTTGGGTATGGAGGATATTGAGGGAAATATTGAGGATACTGTGGATTTTCCAAATAAGGTCCTTGCCAACCATGTTGCCATGATTAGTTTTGGGGTTGAGATGGCTGAGGTTTCCAAGGAGGGAGTGTGTCCTAATTAGTTTGAGATGGATGTGAATAAACTTGAAATTGTGAAGTGGGCCCTTGCATCATATCAATTTGACTAGGCTGCCCGGGTATCCTTGGAGCTACATACATAGCTTCTTTGGTGATTTCCTTGCTCCATTGTCTTCCTGGTAAACTTCTTTAAACCTGGGGAATGATGGACAACATTTAGTAGCATATGATTCTGCATGGATAACAAAAATATCAACATATTATTTTTTCTCATTTTCCATTCTTAAAATTTCTACTTGTTCACTTATATTGCTAAGAATTTCTATTTTAAAGTTGTTAAGAAAATTTCCAAGTTCATCTTGCCTTACCAATGTTGAGGCAGATTTACTTACTCTTTCCCTTCCTCTTGATATGCGCTTGTATGTTTCACAAATTTCTTCAAATCACAATTGGTATACGTATCCTCTACTCATGATATTAAGGAGATCAATCCACTCATCCCTAATTTTTCTAAGTAAGAGGGTTTTTAGTGTGTCAAATCCTAGATGATACAAATTTTCCCTCTTAACATTATACATGAACCTCTCTATTAGATCCTCAAGGCTCTCATTTTCTTCTTGGTTCATTCTAAAAATTTCTTCTCTAACATCACGATCTTTATATTTTTTTAGAAATATCTTTTGCATATCATTCCATGATCTTATTGAATCAGTACCTAGACTCATGAACATTTTACCAGATTTATCCTTTAATGTTGCAGGAAACAATCTCAATTTTTGAGTGTGTGATAAGTAGCCATAATATATACAAAGTATCTCAAATTCAATGAGAAATGTTTCCGGATCCTCTATCCTCATACCATGGAAGTTGGGAAGGAAATATGGAGGGATGTTCTTCATATGTACACTGATGTCCATATATTGAATGGGAAACCCAATAAGATCTTCTTCATTGTCATCATATCCATCCATCTCTTCTACCTTCAAAAGTGTATGGTGTTGTGGTTCTTACTGCACCACGTGGTCAAGTGGGGGGGTTGGTATTAGAGAAGTATTAAAAAAAAAAATCTAAGTATCCCTACTCCTATGAGTCATGAAAATCATATATATATATATATATATATTTTTTTTTTTTCGGAAACAACATGAAAAAGGAAAGCAGAAAAGAATGCTAAAACATAATCAAAGCATCTACTAGACACCTCCTTGTCAAGGGCGCCAAAAAGTGGTGAGCCCCGGTATTGCACCAAGAGAGCTGCAACTCCCAGGGGATGCCCTACTCTACTTTATCAACCCGGGGTTTGTACAAACTTGGAGGTGATAGTGCTATATACACAATAGATGCATTCTTTTCATGTCATCCTCTTCTGCTTTACGAAAGGGTGCTACTTCTAGGGGTTCTCAGTGAAGTCTATCACAATTCAATGAAACTAAAATATATTTCAAAAAGGAAATGACAGAAAGGAAACTAAACTAAATTTCTAAAAAGAAAAGACAGGAAAGAAACTAATTTAAATTGCAAAAAGGAAATGAAGAAAAATAAACTAAACTAAATTTCTAAAAAGAAAAGACAGGAAATAAACTAATTTAAATTGCAAAAAGGAAATGGGAAAAAAAAACTAATTTAAATTGAGGAAAGGAAACTAATTTAATCCACACTTAGCTTGGCCAATCGGCTAAACACCCTACTTATCTTATGCTCTATCTATGCAACTATTCATGACTTAGTTCTAATTTGAAGAGGAGTTGCCTGTAGTTTGGGGAAAAAAGGGCTAAAGATGCCAATGGAGGGCTTGAACACATGGGACAAGGCTTAGAGAAGTGAAAAGAGGGGTTTAAACCTTATTAAAACTTTATAGCGCAAAAATCCTTTTGGAGTGGGAGGCTTTTAGAAGTGCGATATGCGATATCGCAATCGCAATATCACAAAGTTGGAGTATCGAAAATGATGTTCGGGAGCGGGAGCGAAATGCGAAATGTGATGGGGTAAAAACTGTGAAATGAAAAATTCGATGGGTGATGTGGTGGTGGGATTGGTGGCAGAGTATGACAATGATATCGCAAATTGCGTTGGGAGCGATAGGTGTTAACGGGAACCAAATAAAAACTGCGATTTGTGATATGCGATTAGTCGGATGACGTGGTGGTGGGACCGGTGGCGGAGTACGATGATAATATCGCAATCGGCGTTGGGAGAGATAATTATTAACAAGGAGTGGATAAATATTGAAAAATACAATTTACAACGGGATAAAGATTGCGAAATGCGATTTGTGGTGTGGCGGAGTATGGAGCGATATCGCAATCAGCGTTGGGAGCGGTAAGTCTTTAAAGGAAAAATGAAAAAGATGCGAAATTCGATTGCGATGTATGGTAGCGGGAAGTTAGAGGAGCAAAGGCGGAGGTCCACTTTTATAGTTTTTCAAGCGTTTTGTGAATGAAAATGCACGGAATGTAAATAAGAGGAAAAGGAGGGAAATGGAGGCGTAAAAGCGAGGTTCAGAAGTGTAACACAGAGGTGGATAAGGATTGGAAAATGAAGCATAACGACTTTATAATGTCTCTGGGGATTTTGATGCTTATTCCTACAAACAACCGTGCAGATCCATGCATGGAAGAAACAAACAAAATACGTGATAAAAATAACAGTGAACAAAAATCATTTTTTGGCTTATGGGAAGGTCAACCCTGCTCAAACTCTATTGAAAAAGATGAGAGGGGAAGGCTTGACCACAAATTTTGGGTTTTTCCTCCACTCTATTATTCTTGTTAGCAAATTAAGAACTACAACAGCAAACTGAAAGAAAAAACTAAACAACAATGAAACTATCAGAAGCAGAACTAACTAAACGTCAGAAACAAAACTAGATAAATGACAAAAAGGAAAGAATGAAAAAAATAGAGAAGCCGAGGCACATGGGTTGGGAACTAACCCACAAGCCTAGCTCTCTGGAAATAGATCAATAAAAAGTCATCTGAATACTCATTGCATTAAAAATACAATATTATTACATCCCGAAGGTCTTAAACAACAAAATCCTAATAGAATGGAAAATGAATGGAATGGGATGGAATGGACTGCATCGAATGGACCAGAATCCACCATAATCGACCCTAATTAGCTCTTTATCAGCTTTCTTTATCCTCGAGGGCAGCTATCAACAGCTCCTAAAAAATTGGTAATGAGTCCACTTGACTCCAAGTGAAGTATGGCTTGAGTGCTCTTGGTCTTGAGTTACTTGGCTGCCTCTGGAATTCGAATTTCTGGAGGGGATCTCATGAGGATCCTTTGGATTCCTTTGAGAGTTAAGGAGGGTGGATAACCCCCTTGAATCTCTCCAATATTTCTCCCTAATTTCCTAATATTGTGCTCATTTATTCTTCACTTTTGATCTTCCAGTGGCAGGGAGAAAGTCCCTAAATTATCTCCTTCCCCTAATCTGCATAATCTTCCCAATATTCTCACAATATTCTACAATAATAACCAATATTAGGCACAAATATGCAATTACCTTTAAACGTTCCTAAGAAAATATTAAAGCATAAGAAAACATTATTAAGTGTAGAAGGAGAGATTTAATATACCTTTTCATGCGCATAAGAAAGGTAGATGGGCCTAAGAAAGGTTAGATGGGCCTTAATTTATGTCTAATTTAGAGGCCCATCATCACCCCCCTATTGAAAATGTTTCTCATCCTCTAAGAAACCTATTCATTCTCCCTGCCTTATGGTTCTTCCTGCATGGTCGCTTATTCCATTTTCAGTTTGTTGGCCCATGTGCTGCTCCTCCTGCTAATCTTATCGCTATTATTCTTGCATTTCTTCTCGTAGGTGCTTCATGGAGGTCCTCATATGCCTTAAGTAAATCTGTTTCGCATGGCAAGAGGTGGTTGATCCACATTTTATTTTATTTTATTTTTTATTTCTTTCTTTCTTTCTCTTTTTAGTTTTATTTTTATTTTATTATTTTATTTTTTTTAATCGCATGTAAAATAAACTCACAGTTCTTTTTTCTGTGAACTGAGTTCACCCTTGTTTACCCCTTTGACACTCTTTCTCTTCCATTACATGAACAATTTACTACCCACTTTCTCAAGTCCTTTTTACTTTTGTCTTGTTCCTCTTCTTGGTGGAAAAAGTGAGGCTAGTTGCTAGATAGGGCTGAGGTTGCTCTGATATTGATTTTGGTTATATAAAAAACTTTCATTCTCACACTTTTTAATGTTTTATTAGGCTAAACTAGATTCAAAGAAAGGGTTAGATGAATGCATACCTGAGACTTACTGTTATGAAAGTACTGTATTAGTTTGCTGTGCTAAGTGTTCTTTCAGTAATAAAAACATGTACAATTTGTCTCCATTTGTTTGCTTAAGGAATGAGTAATTTAATCATGAAACATAGATGAATTTGTAAGTTTTAAGCATGAAAATAAGCCTAAATAATACTAAACAACAGTGTATAACAGAGAAAAAACATCACACATAAGTTTTACAAAAAAAGGTATGATGAAGCAGTTCACCCCTCCTGGGCTACATCTATTGGTCCATCTCCCAATGGCATGTCCCTGTTTGTCATTATGCTCAAAATTGAAAATACATGTGTTTACAAGCCTCTAATGGTTGTTTTATCTGCACCAGTGGTTCCAGAAGGCCCAAATTAGTCTAGATAGACTATTGTTTCACCCAAAATGGTTGAAAATTGACCTCCCTAGCCATTTTTCCAATCTCAGCTACAATTGCTCCACTAAATGTGGAGAATTGCAGTTAAATGCAACTAATTTGACCAAAATCCCGAAATTTAGGACAACGCTAAATTCTTCGCCAGTTTCTGACCATTTTCATTTAACATTTTTGGTTAGGGGTGGGGCTGGCCACATGTCGACCCCCTTAAACCCTGCAGTCACAGTTTAAATTCTTAAATTCCGCGTTAATGAATTTGAAATGGAACTGCGCTTGGAGGTGGAGTTCCGAATGGTCGACTAACCGTCGGCTAGTGGAGGCATTTTCATGTGATAACCTTGAATTAAATGTCACGGGTTTTAAGTACCGTCAAATTTAAACAACCGTCGAAACATTTGTAATGTGAACAGATGGCGGTTAAGTTTGCAGTTCGGTCGAAATGTTTGAATGCCAAAGAATTAAATGCCATGGTCATAACACTTTAACATGTGACCATTTTCAATGGTGCCGCGGGCGGTCCCCCCCCCAAACTTCCGACCATTACAATTCAAATATAACCGCCACTCTATACATGGTAAGTAACACTTGTAGCCGAGTTTTTCGAAACCCTTGCGGGTGCGCTGGAGGTCACGAGGTTGAACCCCCCAGACCCAACAAAAATTTGGTCCTCCGTACAAGAGACATGTGGCAACCTCCAGGATAGCCACGTGTCACCCATTTATTGGCGCACAAAGACATGTACAATTCCAAATCAACGACCCATAAATTGACACTTGGCGAAACCTTACTGGTCTGGAGGAAATGGAATATTCCTAGAATATTCTATTTTTGCTGACTGGGCATCCCAGTCACTTCTGTCACAAAATTGTAGTTGTTTAGGAAAATGATAAGAACGCGATATCTTCCTCATACGAAATTGATTTTTTGAACCGTTCACGGCGTCGGAGTCACAACGATGAGATATACCCAGTTGCTTGGGTTCGGTACAGTTTCGAGCACTTTAATTTTTGATCAAAATACATGATCTCTTGATCACTTACCATAGATTTGTTTTTGTAGGTGATATTGAAGCTATTGTTATGGAATTTGAAGCTGTCTTCGATGGTTCTGAAGCTCCTGTGAAGCTGCATGTGATAATCTGCTTGAGGTCCTTTTAGAGATTTTGAGAACAGGAGGAGGAAGTCCAAGTTTGACTACATTTAACTAGGGTGTGGACCAAATTTTATTTTTGTGCCAACTTGCTGTTTTTATGCTTATAAAGGTTGGAGAGCAACTGAATTCATTAGAGAGAGATACATGGAGAAATGCAATTTTTTGTTTTTTGTTTTTTTAAGGCCTACTAGTTGCCTCAATGAGGTTTTGCACTAGTAGGTCTGCCTAGGTGCCTCAAAGGAGGTTTTCACCCAGGATCTTTTATTTATTTATTTATTTTTCAACCCAATGACCGCCTCATGGAGGTTTTCAATCAGTGGGCCAATATCAGATGCCTCAAAAGAGGTTTTCACTTGAGATTTTATTCTTCTTCCTTTTTATTTATTTATTTCACTTTCCTACTCTGCTTGAAAAAAAAAACCTTTTTTCGAGTATAGGAATACTTCCAATGGAGCCATGTACACATCAAGATGACAGATAAAATCAGGTGCACACTTGGAATACATGCTCTGACATGTACCTGAATATAAGAGATGAATTTCTTTGACTAGGATTGTATCAAGTACTGTTGGAGAAGAGTGCGTTGCTGCAACTAAATGAATGTTTGGAGCCATATTTCAATATAGTCGTGATGCCCCCGGTCCACTTGTTGATTTGGATCACCTTGGAGGTCCTCTTCTATCATGACAGTCAAATCTTCCTCTTTTTCTGATTGTTCTCTTGAACACATGGAGGAAATGTTGGTAAACATGAGAAACATTTCTCAACATCTGATTCTGATGCCGACTCTTCATAAAGTGCAACCCTTGATCTTTTGACCTCGTCATTTGGATCTTCTTCTCCTTGATGTTGTACTTCAATGACATTAAGAAAATATCTTCTTTGCAAAACCTTTCTTGAACTAAGATGAATACCATCTAGATCAAGAGGAGATGTTTGGAAGTGTTGTACCTCAACATTGTAAGTGAGCTAAGATACTTCATGTTATGGGTTTGGAAATGGTGGTGCATGTAGTTGAGTGGGGGTGGATATACTAGATGGATATGGTTGAGGTTGTGGTTGTGGTGGAGGTGGATGGTAGGGATAACAAGAGTTGGGTATGGAGGATATTGAGGGAAATATTGAGAATATTGTGGATTTTCCCAATAAGGTCCTTTCCAACCATGTTCCCACGATTAGTTTTGGGGTTGAGATGGACGAGGTTTCCAAGGAGGGAGTGTGTCCCAATTAGTTTGAGATGGATGTGAATAAGCTTGAAATTGTGAAGTGGGCCCTTGCATCATATCAAGCTGACTAGGATGCCAGCGTATCCTTGGAGCTACATAACATATCTTATTTGGTAATTTCCTTGCTCCATTGTCTTCCTGGTAAACTGATTTAAACCTAGGGAATGATGGACAACATTTAGTAGCATATGATTCTGCATGGATAACAAAAATACCAACAACTTCTTTTTGCCCATTTTGCATTCTTAACATTTCTACTTGTTCACTTAGATTTCTAAAAATTTCTATTTTAAAGTTGTCAAGAAAATTTCCAAGTTCATCTTGCCTTACCAATGTTGAGACATATTTACTTACTCTTTCCCTTCCTCTTGATATGCGCTTGCGTGTTTCACAAATTTCTTCAAATCACAATTGGTATACGTCTCCTCTATTCATGATATTAAGGAGATCAATCCACTCATCCCTAATTGTTCTAAGTAAGAGGGTTTTTAGCATGTCAAATCCTAGATGATACAATTTTTCCCTCTTAACATTATACATGAACCTATCTGTTAGATCCTCAAGGCTCTCATCTTCTTCTTGGTTCATTTTAAAAATTTCTTCTCTAAGATCACGATCTTTATATTTTTCTAGAAATATCTTTTTCATATCATTCCATGATCTTATTGAATTAGTACCTAGACTCATGAACCATTTAAGAGATTTATCCTTCAATGTTGCACGAAAAAATCTCAATTTTTGAGTGTGTGATAAGTAGCCATAAGATATACAAAGTATCTCAAATTCAACAAGAAATGTTTCCAGATCCTCTGTTCTCATACCATGGAAGTTGGGAAGGAAAGATGGAGGGATGTTCTTCATATGTACACTGATGTCCATATATTGAATGGGAAACCCAATAAGATCTTCTTCATTGTCATCATATCTATCCATCTTTTCTACCTTCAAAAGTGTATGTTGATGTGGTTCTTACTGCACCACGTGGTCAAGTGGGGGTGTTGGTATTAGAGAAGTATTTAAAAAAAAAATGAGTATCCTTACTCCTATGAGGCACAGAAATCATATATATATTTTTTTGTATTTTTCAATATTTCAGAAACAACATGAAAAAGGAAAGTAGAAAATAATGCTAAAACAGAATCAAAGCATCTACTAGACACCTCCCAGTCAAGGGCGCCAAAAAGTAGTGAGCCCTGGTATTGGGCCAAGAGTGTTGCAACTCCCAAGGGATGCCCTACTCTATTTTATCAACCCGGGGTTCGTAAAAACTTGGAGGTGAGAGTGGTATATACACAACATATGCATTATGTTCATGCCATCCTCTTCTGCTTTATGATAGGGTGCTACTTCTAGGGGTTCTCAGTGAAGTCTGTCACACTTCAATGAAACTAAAATATATTACAAAAAGGAAATGACAGAAAGGAAGCTAAAATAAATTTATGAAAGGAAATGACAAGAAATAAACTAATTTAAATTGCAGAAAGGAAATGACGAAAAGGAAACTAAACTAAATTGCTGAAAATAAAAGACAGGAAAGAAACTAATTTAAATTGCAGAAAGGAAATGGAAGAAAGGAAACTAATTTAATACACTTAACTTGGGAAATCGGCTAAATACCCTACTTATCTTATGCTCTATCTATGCAGCTATTCATGAATTAGTTCTAATTTGAAGAGGTGTTGCTTGCATTTTGGGGGAAAAAGGGCTAAAGATGCTAATGGAGGGCTTGAACACATGGGACAAGTTTTATAAAAGTGAAAAGAGGGATTTAAACCTTATTAAAAATCTATAGCGAAAAAATCCTTTGGAGCAGGAGGCTTTTAGAAGTCCGATGGAGGAATGGAAGTGCGATATGCGATATCGCAATCGCAATATCACGAAGTTAGAGGAGTAGCGGAAATGATGTTCATGAGCGAGAGAGAAATGCGAAATGTGATGGGGTAAAAACTGTGAAATGCGAAATGCGATGGGTGACGTGGCAGTGGGATCAGTGGAAGAGTATGACAACGATATCACAATCTGCGTTGGGAGTGGTAGGTGTTAACGAGATCCAAATAAAAACTGGGATTGTGATTTGCGATTAGTCAGATGACGTGGCGGTGGGACCGATGGCGGAGTGCGATGACAATATCGCAATCGGCATTGGGAGAGATAAGTATTAAAAAGGAGTGGATAAATATTACGAAATGTGATTTGCAACGGGATAAAGATTGCGAAATGCGATTTGCAGTGTGGCAGAGTACAGAGCACTTAATAATGTCTCTGGGGCTTTTGATGCTTATTCCTGCAAACAACCCTGCGAATTCATGCACAGAAGAAGCAAAAAAAATGCGTGATAAAAAAACAATGAACGGAAAGCATTTTTTGGCCTATGGGAAGTTCAACCCTGCTCGAAATCTATTGAAAGAGATGAGAGGGGAAGGCTTGACCACAAATTTTGGGTTTTTCCTCTACTCTATTACTCTCGTAAGCAAATGAAGAACTACAACAACAAAGTGAAAGCAAAAAATAAACAACAATGAAACTATCAGAAGCTGAACTAACTAAATTATATAAAAAAAAACTAGCTAAATGACAGAAAGGAAAGAATGAAAACAATAGAGAAGCTGAGGCACATGGGTTGGGCCATAACCCACAAGCCCAAATCTCTAAAACTAGATAAAAAAAAAGTCATCTGAATACTCATTGCATTAAAAATACAATCTTATTACATCTTGAAGGTATTAAACAAAAAAATCCTAATAAAATTGAAAATGAATTTCATGGGATGGAATGGAATGGACTACATCGAATGGACCAGAATCCACCAAAATTGACCCTAATTAGCTCTTGATCAAATTTATTTATCCTCAAGGTAAACTACCAACAACTCCTAAAAAATAGGTAATGAGTCCACTTGACTCCAAGTGAAGTATGGCTTGAGTGCACTTGGTCTTTAGTTGCTCTGATGCGTTTTTAATTTGAATTGCTGGAGGGGATCTCATGAGGATCCTTTGTCTACCTTTGAGAGTTAAGGAGGGTGGAAAAACCCCTTGAATCTCTCCAAGATTTCTCTGTAATTTCCTGATATTGTGCTCATTTATTCTTCACTCTTGATCTTCCAGTGGGAGGGAGAAAGTCCCTAAATTATCTCCCTCTCCAAATATGCATAATTTGCCAAATATTGTGACAATATTCTACAAAAATAACCAATATTAGGCACAAATATGAAATTACCTTTAAACCTTCCTAAGAAAATATTAAAGCATAAGAAAACATTATTAAGTGCAGGAGAGATTTAATATATCTTTTCATGCGCATAAGAAAGGTAGATGGGCCTAAGAAAGGTTAGATGGGCCTTAATTTATGTCCAATTTAGAGGCCCATCACCTTCTTGGGAGAAACATAATGAAAAGTTTCAGAGTTGGGGTAAAATTGTTGATCAATGGTTTCCAAAAGAAGTAATACTAAAAAAATCTCACATCTGACATATGCTTCAAGCTCCTTTGATTGTAGACATGCAAGGTCTTAAAGAGGAAGTTGTGAAATTCCTTGTTAGTCACTTTCATAATGGCTATCTTTGGCTAGAAAACCCATTTCCAATTTCTATATTTGTTGTGTATAATACCACGAGTCTCCCTCATACATGAGAGAAAATCCCGAAAACCAATATTAATGATGCCAATTCTTGGCTTTAGGAATTTACAAGAGGAATGATTTCTAATAATTCTAAAGGATTGATAATTAATTAAGTTCAAAATCCGGTGACCAATAGGGCACGTATTATTTTTGCACTGTGTCTCACCCCTGCTGGGAGGCCATCCAACATGAAGGTATCTATGCTGGAAGAAATTATATAGATGGTCAAGTCAGGTAAATTTTATAATAAGGCAAAGCACATCTCTAACAGGGTACAACAAAAATATTATGAATGCCAAAATTCCAGTAAGGCAATTTGGTTTCTCTCCTTGTTGATTTGGTTACCAATGAAAGAAATATTACCAGCTGGGGAAAAAGAATTTAACAAGAAGTTAGTTCCTTTAATGAGTAATTCTAAAATTTTCTCTCATAGTTGGTCAAGTAGACTTGTGTCACTAATCCTCGCATAATTTTTTTGAAATTGGTTGTTAAATGTAAAAAATATATCTAATAAGTGGAGGGTACCACAACGCATCTGAAGAATGTAACATCCTTCATCACACATTCAATTGTGCCTCAACAATGCCAAGGTATGGTATATCAATTATTCGGATATAGACCCTTAAGGGTTGTTGTATCATCCCATAATCGACAATATATTCACATAACTAGGTCGACAGGGTAACACCATTTTAGAAATTTCACCTCAAGTTTGGGAAGCACCACCAGAGATATTTTTACCCTTAACAGAGTATCATCTCGAAGAGGAAAGAGAATAAAAAATATATACTAGGTCATTTAAAGTTGATCTCTTAGTAGCAGTTACAGAGTCTTCTAAGAAGGCTCCACTCAAAGAGACATGAAGTCCTACTCCAACTCATACATCAACTTCTTCTATGAATTGGAAATAAATTCCGGTGGGAATCCAACTGGATGAATTGCATCAACAACAAAAGCTAGATTCAATTGTTCAAGAAGTTCTTGAGAGCACACAAGCAAAGGGTAAGTCAACCAAGAAGCCTAGTTAGTTGTACCAATTCCTAGCCTCATCTGTAGGACCAGATATTTTGCACTCCTTGGGCTAGGCCAAAGAAATATTTATTGAAATTGTTAAGAAGAAGATGGTGGTGGAACAATAGAAAAAGTAGATTCCATAGTTAAAACCAACCAAAATTGGTTTAAATGGAAATTCAACACTGATGTAGCAGCAATATCAATCGAATGAACCTAGCATGCAAAAGGATCAAACTCCCAACCTTGAATTGACTGTCAATTCAACCAAAATCAGCTCAAATGGAAATTTAGAACTAACACAGGAGCAAGGTCAGTCGGCTAAACCTAACAAGCAAAATGATCAAAATACTGACATTGAATTAACTGTTGATTCACCTCCCGTGTCTCTGAAAATAGTTGTGGAAGAACTGGATAAGAAAGATAATATTCCAACTAACTAGGAATATACATAATAGGCCTTGTCAAAACATACAATGTAAATGCTAGAGGAAACTAATTTGAAAAATAAAGATACTTCAACCTCACCGACGAATAATCAACAAGAGCCATCAGTCAAGCCGACTACATCCAGAAATACTGCTCCTGAGATCAAACAAGAACCAACCTCTCTAATAACCAACTTGAGGCAAGATTTCGACAGACAATTATTTGAAGCCCTAGAAAATTCAGTAAGAGTATTCAAGAAGAGATTCAAAATAAATCAACCAGATAATAAAATTCTTTGATGGAGACATCAACAAGAAAGGGAGATATGGAAAGAATGCAAGAGTCGTGCAACAAAAAATCTCAACATTGAAAAGCTTGCTGGAATTGATGATCCACTTGTTGCAGTTCAACAAATTCTACATAAACTGATCGATTATAATACATAGTTGGTTGCTCAGGTAGATAAATTACAAAACAGGTTATTGACTCAAGGAAATCAAGAATTTTCTAGTGTGATTAAGAATGCTCATTAGGATTTTGTTCAAGAAAAGTGAGAGCTATAATGGACTTTGAATCACGAGGCCACACTCATCATAGTCCTCAGTAACTGGATAACATACATAGCTTCTACATGTAATCGTGTAAGGACTCATGAAAGGATAATTCGAGAATTATGCTTCTAGCAATCAACTGAAGTTCAAGAAAATTCGACCTATGATAATAAAACATAGCAGGAGAAGGAATTTCATGCCCAGTTATTGCAGGAAGAGAGACAATGGATTAGAGAAGTAAAAAAAGGCACAAATAGAAGCCTCTAATGCCACTGAATACTTGCAGGGAATCTTCAGTCAAGTGTAGCAGTTGGAACAAAAAACATCAATTGATCAACTATTATTAGAGCATACTTCCATAACCAACGCAAATGGAACATATTTGATTGACACATTCAAATTATGGCATCTATCATTTATCGAACAACATTCCTTGAAAATCCAACACCAACACCTGCAACAACACAATCTACTCTATCATCCCTTGAAAGTCCAACACCAACACCTGCAACAACATATTCTACTCCGGTATCTCCACCATCATCCAAATTTGGTTATTTTGATCCAACTTTTTCAGGATGTGGTGAGGCCTCAAAACATCATTCGAATAGCTAGGAAATTGAAGTTGAAGGTGCCAATTAGTTATATAGCAAAAGGGAAAGAAGAGGAATCCACACCGTAGATGCAACATAATTGTTTCAACATGCACCAGTTGATATCTAAAGAGGACCAGATGTTTATTCATCCAACCACCTTGAAGAACTGCAATTTAGTTCTTAATCTTTATTTCTTATATTTTGTATCAATCCTTGTATAAAATTTTCTAAAACTCCAAATTTCCCCCTTCTTCGGGATGAAGAAGGCATTGAGGGTGAGGGAGATGTTGGAGGGGCTAGTTAACTTAGTTGAATATCCTATTCAAGTCAAGAATCTAATTTTTAAAGTTAGTCTATTCTCTAATCAGTCGGATATCTAAGTCGAGTTGAGAATCTAAATTTTAAACTCGGTTGATTCTCTAGTCAAATGACTATCCTAGTCAATTTTTGAATCTGCGTTGTAAATTTGTGTCGATTCTCTATTCTGTCAAGAGTCTAAGTCAAATAGGTTAAGTCGGTTCTGACAGTTACACTGCTATAACTGTCTCGACCTAGTATATATATGATAATGTATGTATCGATGTACTGTTTTTGATTGGCTTGTCAAGAGATCATAATATGTTATAATTCTTTGATAGTTCTCTTCTACTTTGTATCTCCATTTATTCTTATGTTGCATATGTTCACGTGACTTCACGTCTTTCGTACTTGTAACCAATGCACACTATCTGATAGACTACAACATAACCATATGAAAAAGGTTTAGATATTTTCAAATTTTTGTTAAAACTAGTGTAATGTTGTATCTTCCTTGGAGATTAATGAATACGAAGGCTATTTGATTCCAGTTTATATGGTGTGTTGTTCATTCTTGAGTGAAGCCCATTCACATGTGTTTTTCATTGTGGATGTTTTAAGTGTTTTGAATGTAACTGTTCCTTGAATATATATTGATTTGTGAAAGTTGTTAAGTGTTCTCATTCAAAGTCATATATCCAAAAAAATTATGCAAGAACTCATTCAAGTGTATTAATACATAAATATGTCATTTTATACATAAAAAATCTCATACAAGTATTTGTCTTATACAATACATTATAACATTGTACATCATCAATTTTTTTTTTCCTCTTCTTATTATGACCTAAAAAATTCTTAAGTTTTTGATCCAATTCTGCATTTTCATCTTCGGCCTAGGGTTGTTCTAACGATGATTATAATAGGCTACTCTAATGCATTGCACCCCTGGTTATGCTGTTCTCTTAGTGTTGAGGATGTTGTGGGGGAGCATCACCTACAAAAAATATTAAATTTATATAACTAATTATTGAATATCATTGAAGTAGTTTTTTAATAATAAAAAATAACTCTGCAATGTATTTATTTACCTGGTGCACTATTAAACACCTTTGCAATGACTACCTCATGCTCCTATTCTGGTTGAGGATCCTCCTGTACGACATGCTCTGCCATTGAAACCGCAAAAATTATAAGTAGACAACAGTAAATGAATGAGTACAAAAGTTAGAAGTGCATACTTTATAAGTACAAAATTAATAAGTATATGAACACTTATTGTATTCTTAGGGATTAAAAGTGCTCACCTAATAATGGAATACTTTAATGCTAATGGATGTAACAATATAAATTTGTCTGCTTTGAAAGCTTATATTGAATTTGGGTTTGGAAGTGCTGAATCAATGATAAGGTCCATAAAACTCAATTAACTTCTTAACAACACCTATCCTCCACTTGTCTACCTATTAACTCAACTTCCACTTGGCATATCTACATCATCACTAATTTCACAGCATGAAAATCCAAAATTTTCATTTTTTTCCTTTTTCTTTTTAATTTTGTAATTTTTATAAATTGTGTCAATAAAGCTTATTTCCTATAATTTTCCATCACCACAAAAATTGCAAATTTTCTCTACAATAACCCATTTTTTAATTGAATTGAAGAATATTATTATTAATTTGATTGCTTTCATTTGTCAAATCCTTATTCCAATTGAATTTCTCCTTTAAATTCTCCTCCCAAATTTGGGGTTTTTTTCCCATTTTTTGAACTTTCGTCCATGGAAGACTTTGCGATTACCGATAACAAAATAATAATGCCGATTCTAAGGCTACAAATTTAAAATTTCTACCTTTTAAATCTCATCTACTATTTAAATTTGATCCTTTTCCATATGTGATTGAATTTTATATTTTCCCTGTTTTCTCTCCTTGAGGAATGATGTTAAATGGTCAACATGTAATCTATAAGTCTTCATTTGCTAGTGAGGTTCTCTCCCATACAACTTGAGTGCTATCACCTTCACTTTGATATCACTCTATAACACCCCCAACCACCCATTAGGGTGTACTACTACCTCTTAATTCTAAATTCCAAAATTTTCTTTAAGCTGGTCTATAATTATCTCTCATACCAAATCTAGTTTTCTTCCTGGTCACTCTACCAGGTCATATTCATCCATCAGGTACCCTTGGTACCTTAATTGGCCTCTATATATACATGTACAATGAAATTATATGCAATGCAATGTGTAACAATGATTTTTCAACAATTAAACATGTACCATAAATATATAACATCAAGCACAGAAAAAAGAAATTTAAACATAATTTATGTTATGAAACCAACTTACAAAATAGAAGAAAAGAGAGATCAATGACTTAGAAATCAGCCTCTTCGAGGGGGAAACCTGTTTTACACTACATAAATGAATAATTCTTGGATGACACAAATGACAAAACCTCTTTTCTATATATAGGAGTCCAATGGGTCACAATATAATCCTAGCCGACATAACAATAACAATGTAAGGGCATAACAATAAAAATAGTGGGCTTCTATGGGGCACAATAATAACAATATGGGGACTACATGGGCACAAAAATAAAAATAATGGGGTTATAACAATAACAATAAGGGGATACACTAGTATTATAGGAACCTAGAATGCCCCTCTCCTTCAAAAAAGTGTTGTCCTCAACGCTTGAGTAGTTATGGATGATTTTGTATAAAATTCTCATCCTCCCATGTCGAATCTTCAGTAGGTAAGTTCATCCATTTGATGAGATACTCTGAAATTGATCAATTTCATAGTTGTCGAGTTATTGTTTCTTTGACTACTTCAGGTTCTAATATTATTTTTCCTTCTTTGTCAAGTTCTAGCAATATTTCTTGAATTGGGAGCTTTTCACCTATAACCTTCTTTAAGCATGAAACATGGAAAACTGGGTGCACTCGGGAAGATGCAGGAAGCTCCAATTTGTATGCTGCTGTCATTCCGTAACTTGTAATATTGTTAAGAAAAAACGACAGAGGACAACATCAAACCACTTTGGAGTCTAGGACCTAGCCTTCCTAGACTCAGAGAGGGCTCTCTCTGTTTTTATGATTTAGCTTGATAATTCTAAATGCTGATATTAAGCTAGTTATAGAAATTCTGAGGGTTGTTTGTTTTGATTGATTGGGTGGTTGGACAGATAGAGCTGTGAGACTTAATACATTGGGCTATGGAGTCATAAAAGGCCGAATTGTGCATCAAATTTTCAAGGGCATTCACAGGGAAAGCTAACTATGCAGACTGGATCTTACTAGCAATGTGGAATGGGAAAGGAGGAGGAGATTAAGGTTTAGCGTAAATTCAAAGCATAAATTCTCTGAATTCTCCATCCAGGTCTCAGAGGAAAACATTAAGTTAACAAACACAGACAGAATTAAGGTGCTCTCTCAACAAACCTTAATCTAAATTTTCTGTTTTGAAATCAGATAAATTGATGCACAACATGAAAAGACAAAGGAAAAACATTAACATAGAGGAAAAACATCACCATTAACATAGCTCAAGAATCCCGTGAACAATCTCTTATTATGGATGCCCAACTCAAATAGTTACAATGTTCCAATACTTCTTACAATGCAAGTTTCCACAGGGTCCAATTTTCCAACCCTTGATAATGAAAATTTTAGAAGTATTTAACTAAAGACTAAGTCAGTTGCCCCTTGAATTGATTACAATTTAGCATAAATGGACAAGTGTGGCCATGAAATAGCAGAAAAATGGACAAGTGTGACCATGCAAGGCCTGATCATAAATCTCTAACAACAAACACGACCTATAGAATTAATGTTGGGCAACTCTTCGTAGATCCACACGCTTCAATGACTCCTTAGAAGATGAAACCATAAGCTGGGAGGTGTCTTTGATGGTCATGAAGAGGTAACAAGTGGTGGCTTTGACATCTGGCCCTGCTCTTTAGAAAATCGGCGTTGAGTAATTAAGTCTGGTGCAGTGCTGGCTAATTTTCATCGATTAGTGACTGTGCTGATGTACTTTTCTTCCTTTTCCATTTCTCCCGTTATAACATAACAATTCTGCATGAACACCCTTTGCTGTCTGACTCAACCTGTGGTGTTTATTTGCTACCCGAGCCCTTTCGGTCGTGTTTAACCCTTTTTTCAAACAAAATAGCATAAAAAATCATGTACCCAGATTTGAAATTGTTTATATTTTAGTTCTAAAGCCGTATCACATCCGCGTCGGAATCACATTTAGCATGTTTTACAGTTTAATATATAAGAATATAATTGACAATGTGATGCGAAGAGGGAGGTGATGTGGAGGGGAGGTGGGACCAAATGCATCGCAAATCACATATCTTAGGTTTTGTTATAAGAAGTGGGGGTTAAATACTAAAAGACACAAAGTGCGAAGTGCGGGGAGAAAGGAGGTGAAGTGACAGGTAAGGTGGGACTGGACCACAACCTGCAGATCACAAATCTTAAAGTTTAGTTATAAGTGGCGGAGGAAAACTCTAAAATATGCGAAATGCGAAGTGCATGGAGAAGGCAGTGACATGAAAGGAAAGTGGGACCGACCGCATCGCAAATCACAAACTTAAAGTTTTTTTATGAGCGTGGGGTTAAATTCTAAAACATGGGAAGTGAAATTTGTGATGATTGAAGGATGATGTGGCAAGATGGAGCCCACTGCATCAAAAAATTTATAAAGCAGCGGATGTTTTATGAGGTAAGGAAAAGTTGATGAGGTTTCATGATATATCATTGTATTTCAAATGAATTGAAGTGGGTGGTAGAGCTACTGTGGTGGGGCCAACTGCATCACAAGTTAAACAAAATACATGCGGGTGATTCAAACGGTATGTTAAAAAACTGCGATGCGATATACTGTAAATCGACAATCAAAAGTGTTAAGGTTTAGTTGCGATGCGAAAAGTTATCTTTGTCGATATGCGATGGATGGTGGGGGGAAAGGGTGACGTTTCAGGGAGGAATGGCCCACTTTAATCACAACAGGGGAAATCAGAAGCAGAGGTAAAACAATGATATAGCCGTGAAACATGGTAAAGTAGCAATATAAAGTGGCAAAGCGGAAAAGGTAAGGTTTAATGTTTTTAAAGGGAAATCAAATGAAAGGGGGGTGTGGCGGGTGAATGGGTCCGAATTCATCACATATTTCCTTTCGAAAGGTTATATCATGAAATTAAAACCCAAGGTTGGTTTTCAGAGGGGTCCCAAGGTGGTAGGCGGTATTGTGAAAGGGGGATGCGAAATCACTATGAATTGACGCGTGGGAGTAGGGCCCAAACTTGAAACTGCAAATTTCGGACCCCCCTTCATGGTTAAAGTTTGAAGGTTAATGGGGGTGCGAAATGCATCTAAAACCGTCAGATGTGGAGGTGGGGAACATAGATGGTTAACGCAGACGGGTTGGGGTAGGTAATGTGAGGTGGAGTTGGGGTATGAGAGCCAAGGGAGTAAAATGAAACTTAAGATAAGAGGAATAACTAGGGGGCGGGGCTAAGAGATATGAAATGTGGTCGAGGACTTAGGATAGAAACATACCACAAGGTCCCAAACTTGAAAAAAATCATCCCTTTTCAGACCTTTAGAGGAAAATTTGAACTCTTTAGTTTGATTTCAAGAAACAATCAGGCAGTTTTTAGGCTGCATACTTATAGCATGAACTTTTCATTTCTCCTTTTTAAATACCCTCTTTTATTTTTCTTCATATTTCTTTGGAAAATCCTCTGAATATTGACATCTATGTACAATATGAAAAATTTACAAAGAGGAATTAGATAGTCACCTTGTGATACTGTAAATTATAGGTTTCTAACATATTCCATAGTACCAATCTTTTGCAATGCCTTGTAAGGACCATAATACTTTGGTGATAATTTACTATCCTTCTTAGTTTGCCTGAGGGACATTTGTTTGTATGGTTGTAGCCGTAAAAATACCCAATCACCTACATCAAAACTTATTTCACTGCGATGTTGATCTGCCTGTTTTTTCATTCGATTCTGCTCCAAAGTGAGGTTATCCTTTAAGAGTTGGAGATCTTGTTGTTGGTTCTTGATGTGATCTTCCACTATTTCAACCTTATAATTTTCTCTTAAAGATGATGTGATGGATGGTGGATGATATCCATAAAGTGCCATAAATGGGGTCATTTTTTCTGTAGTATGGAAGGAAGTGTTATACCACCATTCAACCAGAGGTAACCACTTGAACCATTGTGTATGTTTATCAGATACAAAGCAATGAATACATCCTTCCTAAAATTTTTTCACTATCTCAGTTTTCCCATAAGATTGAGGATGATATGATGAGCTATGAGCTAATTGTGTACCCAAACAAGAAAATAATTCCGTCCAAAAATTGGATCTCTGTCACTTACAATAATCTTTGGGTTTCCATGTATGTAATATCCCAAAAGGGGGAATGCAGTAATACTTAAACACAATATAAGAACTGCAACTAAGTAAACAATAAATCCCAAGACAACATCAGAATTTATAGAGAAGCTGAGCCATTTTATTATATGGAGATGAATTAGTTACACAATGTTCAGAAAATGAGTAGATCTAGCCTAAGAGAAGGCCTAGAATCACCCTACAATGGTGCTACAACTAGCACTGCGTAACTGGTGAACTTATAGAAGAAATACTGCACTATCCCCGCTGATCCTGATATACATGTAAATTATGCAAAGGAAAATGCAGATCTAGGGAGCTCAAGAGCTCTGATGATGCCAAGATTTAAGATCTGGCCAATGTGATGGGTTCTTAAGATAACCAAAAATGATTCTCCAGATCTACAACTGTGGAAAATCACCCTCTTAGGGTTTGATCCTTTATCTGCTGGGATTATAGATCTGAAGCTAGATTTGAAAAATAGATGGCTGAAATATGTCACAAGTTCAGATATAAGCTTGAAGGGATGATCCCTCCTTCAGATCTACAAGCTAGAAGCTCTAGATCTAGCTTCTCAATCCTCTAATGATGATTTTAGCTTCTGCCACACAACTGCTCATAAAAACTAAGGGAAAGAAAGGCTTTATGCCTGCTGAAATATGCTGCAATAAACTCCAGTCTAACAGAAATACTGATGGCAAGGTGAGGGGATGCTCCCTCACATGATTACTAGCTGAAATGCTAGCAACTTCCTTCCTCCTTTGGATCTTCAATATGGACAACGTAATTCTGAATGGAACTATTGCTATTAGGAGGTCAATAAATTTTGGCCTAATGCCAGATCTGAAATGAAGCTCTGGGAATGCTGATCTTCAAGCCCAAGGTGATAGGAATAAACCTTCACCAGTTCTCCAGCTGAAATACTGAAGACAACCTCCACCTTCCAAACTAATCTTCAGAAATCTGCAATTTCTGAATATGAATGTTCTGTAGAAAGTAGAAAAATATAGGTGACACCAATGCCTAATGTAGAATGAAGTACAATACTCTTTCAAGAGCTACTCAATGAAAGAGGTGGGATTCCTGACCAGGAACAATCTATGCTAAACAACACTTGCAATATTGGCTAAACAGCCCAAGAAAGCAATGGAATATCACATGACAATTCCAAATCTAAATAGATCCTCAACATCAATAATCTCAAGCATGTATTCATTCTTGCCTTCATATTCTTTATATAGTGATCGAGCCTTCCCATGCCTTGGCCCTCATCTAAACTGTGCTGTGCATGTGGACAAGATCCTCCATGTTTGACTATGCTGTCTATCTAAGTCATCCATCTTGTCTAGATGCAATGTACACCCTCTCCATCATGTGTGCATTAATTGCACAACTTCCTCCATCATCTCATCATGAATGCTCCATGATCTCCTGTTTGAACTCTTCAAGATCTTAGTTGAATGTGTCAAACTCCATGATCTATCTCATTAATGAGACATGATCTCCAATTCCATTCACATTAGTAGTTTCTCAACTACCTCATTATGTAGATCTAGGCTTAATTAATCCACATTCACACACAAAAAGTGGATATTTATTTATATTGAGGATTATGGGTCCTTCCACCCTTTTATTTACTTAATTCATTAAGAAAGTTAAGAACTCTAATATTCCAAATATCAAGTGAAAATTTGGGAATAATACAGTCCTCCCCAAAAAAATGTTGCTTGACATCAAGCAACTGAAAAAGTGGATGCTACAACAAACATCCTCCCTCCAAATGGCATCCTCATGTGGAAGGTCTTCCCATCCATCACAATATGTCATGTATGTCCAGCTCCAAAGTTGCTTCTCTATAATGTCTAGAACAACCTCCAACTGAAAAGTTAGATACCCTTCCTCATCAATGAATCTCCAAGTGGAAACCATATGATGGCAAAAGATCTCCTCTACACATGAGATACATAAGATAAAGTGATTCATTCCCAAAGTGGAAAGTCCCAATTCATGAACTATCTCTCCAACCCATGATACATAGAGTAGATTACATACATCAATGCCCTCATCATCAACCATGTTGGCCATGTAGGAATCAAACATCACATCAACATAGTGAAAAAAAAGAAGTAGAGACATATGGGAAAAAATAAACAATGTCAAACCATATTATCCTAATAACAACCAACGCAGCAAAGCTTCCTGTTGCCATGCTAGATCATCATGAAAACAAGTAAGAGAGCCATACTCTCTCAAAAGAAGCCACCGCAACAATGCTTCTTGTTTCCATGCTAAATTATCAATGAGAATATGAGAGCCATACTCTCTCAAAAGAAGCCAATGCAGCAATGCCTCTTGCTGCCATACCACATCATCATTGTACCAAATGTAGTGGCCATATTCTCTCAAGAGAAGCAACCTCAATAAGGCATCTTGCTGCCCCATCACATTATCATTATACCATGTACAATGACCTTATCACTCAATAGATGCCAACGCTGTAAGGCCTCTTGTTGCCATACTCCAATAGTGTCATGCAATGTATGGGAAGAATTCAACCCATACTCTCCCAATAGTAACCACAACAAAAAGGATTCTTGCTGCCTCCTTGCATTATCATGATGCAAGTCATGGAGCAACAATAAAGTAATGGACATGTGAAATGTCTCATCAACATGATACAAACAAGCTCCCTTATGCCACATCATGTGAGAGTTATGCTTTCTCCCAAGCCCAAGTAAATTCATGAACGTGAGATACATCCCAAATAGAAATACATGTAAATACATGAGACATATCCCAAAAAGCATTAAATACAAGGACAAGACATAACGTGTGATGTCCAAACTCTCTTCTCAACAACCAAAGTAACCATGCCATTTTCTTATGCATTCTATCATTGAGGCATAAGGCATGAGACAAGAAAATATGAACCTTTGGGTAGTAACCATACTAACCTGTGTCATAGATCTGCAAGTGGTTTGGAAACCCCTTGCTCCATACTATCAACCACTCATCCCAATGTGGATGATGGATCTCATTCTACAAATACTTGGTATCCTCCCATTGTAAGACACCATACTCTTCAAACTGATGAAGAAATTTTGACTCCATGTAATGCTGAGGTGCACCTCCAATGATATCTCTTAATGAGACCTTCTTCTCGTCCATGGCCTTCCAAAACCAATGAAGTTCTGGATCTCCTGCAGGTAGAAGTCTCTCTTTGAGCTATGAGATGCTCATTGAGAAAGTGTCATAAAAAAAGTAGAAAAGATTTCTCACCTCAAGATGTCTACCATTCATCATCTTATCCTCCATTGCTTTATGAGTGAAGGTACCTTCAAAATGCTCCAAGAATAATGGGGCCTCTTGATTATCGCTGCTACTAAGTGACAACGCTGTAGATCTGCAAGGTAATATATATACTGTCTTAGAGCAAGGTACAATACTGATCTCATAACCAGTCATTGTACATAGGATCATGCTCATCCCATTTTCTGAAAATCCACACTTCAACTCAAAGGGTTGAATGTAGTCCATCCATGAAAAATTGGGATATATTTTCATCTCCTTCTTGATTAGATCAAGGGTCCTCTACGCTGTGATATGTTGATGCTTCAAATAGGAATTTTGATCTAACCCTTGGTTATGCATTGCCCCTGATGGCATGTCCCCATAATTTTCAATAATATATATTGAAACAATATGTGATGAATGTGTTTACATACCTTGGATCAACTGATGTGTGGGAACTTGTTGACAGAACACAAGAGTTCCTCCAACTGGGACAATGATGTCTCCAAATGCTAGTAAAAGAGATGGCTGCTCTTGTACCAATGTAACAGCACTGGAATCTTCCTCCTCTTCCTCATGCATCTCCTGAATCATGCATGAGACTCTATATGTCAAGAGCTCAAGACAATCTTGCAAAGTTTCAAGTGTCTCTTCTCCCGATGTAAGTACTCCTGCAGCTAGTGGTGAATGTAGTGACTACTTGTCCAGAGTGACAAGATTGACATCATCCCTTGTCTCCTTAATAAATGTCTCTTTATGGCACATCTCTGCTTTCTTCACATCAAACTTATTTCTCAACTTGTGAAAGAAATCTGAATATTTAGTCACCTTTGCATGCTCCATGTGCCTAAACCACCAATCATTGGCTTCACCTATAAGATGAAGTGCTGCAATTTGGACAACCTCTTTTTTCAGCCACATGATGTAGCACGAAAAATGTATCTAACTCTTTCCTCGAAGCCTTGACAGTTCTTGAGGAAGATCCATCAAATACAGGCAAATAAAACCTATTGGGCCTCTTTCTTCTATTGCTGCTATAGGATCTTATTTCTTCCTTGAGTTCAAAGAATTATTGGAGAGTTAGAATTTCTCTGAATCCTCTAGAGTGTTCCTTGTACTCTTCAAGATACAAAATGAGAGTCTCATGAGTCTCAGGTTCTCTTCTTTCTTCATTTTTATACCTCTCACCTTCTTCAAAAAAAGTGGGTATAGTATATCTATGATTCTCCGGTCTTCTTTTCTGCTGATAGGAAGTGCTTGGACCTTCCTTTTCAAATCTTGTTCTTGGATCCTTCCTTTGCTTTTCTCCCTTCATTTGATAGACCTCCTTGGTGAGATCTTGCTTGGATCTAAAGAGAGGAATGGAAAAAATATGCTCCTTCATGATAGATGTCATCTATCTACTTCTTCTTTTGATGCAAAAGATGAAGTGTCCACAAGCTGAGCTGAAGATCATGCTTTGATACCACTATAATATCCTAAAAGGGGGAATGCAGTAATACTTAAACACAATATAAGAACTGTAACTAAGTAAACAATAAATATCAATACAACATTAGAATTTACAGAGAAGTTGAGCCATTTTATTATATGAAGATGAATCAGTTACACAATGTTTAGAAAATGAGTAGATCTAGCCCAAGAGAAGGCCTAGAATCACCCTACAATGGTGCTGCAAATAGCATCACGTAACTAGTGAGATTACAGAAGAAATACTACACTGTCCCTACTGCTGCTGATATACATGTAATTTATGTAAAGGAAAATGCATATCTAGGGATCTCAAGAGCTTTGATGATGCCAAGATTCAAGATATGGCCAATGTGATGGGTTCCCAAGATAACCCAGAAAGGATTCTCCAGATCTACAACTTTGGAAAATCACCCTCCTAGGGTTTGATCCTTTATCTACTGGGATTGCAGATCTGAATCTAGATTTGAAAAATATATGGCTGAAATATGTCACTAAATCAGATTTAATCTTGAAGGGCTGATCCCTCCTTCAGATCTACAAGCTAGAAGCTCTAGATCTAGCTTCTCAATTCTCCTATGATGATTTCAGCTGCTACCACACAACTTCTCATAAAAACTACGATATAAGGGAAAGAGAGGCTTTATGCATGCTGAAATTTGCTGTAATAAACTCCAGGCTGATGGAAATACTGATGGCAAGGTGAGGGGATGCTCCCTCACAGGATTACTAGCTGAAATGCTAGCAACTTCCTTCCTCCTTTGGATCTGCAATATGGACATCGTAATTCTGAATGGAACTACTGCTGCTAGGAGGTCAATAAATTTTTCCCTGATGACAGATATGAAATGAAGCTCTGGGAATGCTGATCTTCAAGCCCAAGGTGATAGGAATAAACCTTCACTAGTTCTCCAGCTGAAATACTGAAGACAACCTCCACCTTCTAAACTGATCTTCAGAAATCTGCAATTTCTGAATATGAATGTTCTGCAGAAAGTAGGAAAATATAGGTGGCACCAATGCGTGATGTAGAATGAAGTACAATACTCTTTCAATAGCTACTCAATGAAAGAGGTGGGATTCTCGACCAGGAACAACCTGTGCTAAACAACACTTGCAATCTTTGCTAAACAACCCAAGAAAGCAATGGAACATCACATGACAATTCCAGATCTAAACAGATCCTCAACATCAATAATATTGAGCATGTCTTCATTCTTGCCTTCATCTTCTTTATATAGTGATTGAGCCTTCCCATGCCTTGGCCCTCATCTAAACTGCGCTGTGCATGTGGACAATATCCTCCATGTTTAACTGCGCTGTCTATCCAAGTCATCCATCATGTCTAGGTGCAATGTACACCCTCTCCATCATGTGTGCATTAATTGCACAACTTCCTCCATCATCTCATCATGAATGCTCCATGATCTCCTGTTTGACCTCTTCAAGATCTTAGTTGACTATGTCAACCTCCATGATCTATCTCATTAATGAGACATGATCTCTAATTCCATTCACATTAGTAGTTTCTCAACTACCTCAGTATGTAGATCTAGGCTTAATTAATCCACATTCACACACAAAAGTGGATATTTATTTATATTGAGGATTATGGGTCCCTCCACACTTTTATTTACTTAATTCATTAAGAAAGTTAAGAACTCTAATATTCCAAATATCAGGTGAAAATTTGGGAATATTACAATGTAGCCTTTGAATTGTTTCCATAAATGCAGTAGCAAATGTACTAGATTCAAATGGATGTGACAATGCAAAAAAGTATGGATACTTGGTAAGTCTGTCAACTACCACCATGATGACAAAATTTCCTTCGGACTTGGGTAAAACTGTGATAAAATCCATTGAAACCTCCTCCCAACATTGACTTGGAAAGGATAAAGGTTGTAACAAAACTGGGGTCTTAATTGTCTCAACTTTATTTTGTTGGAAAACCAAACATTCTACCACAAAATTTTGAATACAAATTTAAGGCCATCCCAAAAAAATTCCTTATTGACCTTGTGGTAAGTTTTTAAAAATCCAGAGTTCCCTCCTAAGGGAGAGGTGTGCAATTCCAAAATAATCTTTTGTTTGAGTTGGGAATTCTTACAAAGATATAAGTGATATTTGTACCACAATGAATCATTTTTCCAACTAAATGTTTCAGATGTACTGGGACCTTGCTGCAAATTTTGAATGAGTGTCCACACCTCTTCATCATTCTTCTATTCATCCCTTGCTTCAGTTATATACTCATGTTGGATAATAGAAATGGCACAAAGCAATGGTTCCACATCCTCATCCTTTCTTGAGAGTGCATCTGCAATAACATTTTGCTTTCCTTTTTTGTATATGATTTCAAAGTCATAACCCAACATCTTTGTGACCCATTTTTTCTGCTCTTCTGAAAATAATATTTGTTCCAAAAATTATTTAATACTATCGTGATCTGTCTTTACCTTGAAGTGTCTTCCCATTCAATAAGGTCACCATTATTTTAGTGCATGTAGTATTGCCAACATTTCCTTCTCATAAATAGGTTTATGTAAATGTTTTCATTTAATTGGATGACTTTCAAAAGCAATGGGTCTTCCTTCTTGCATTAAAACCAAACCAATTCCATTTCCTGAGGCATCACATTCCACAATAAAAGTTTTTGTGAAGTCTACCGTAGCTAATTCCTGTGCTTGGCACATTGGTTTTTTAAGATGTTCAAAGGCCTTAGTTGCTTCCAGATTCCAAGAAAATGCATCTTTCTTCAGTAATGATGTTAAATGTGCCGATATTCTCGCGTAATTCTTAACAAACTTGCAATAATACCCTATTAGCCTCGGAAATCCTTGAAGATGCTTCATGGTTGTGGGGATTTTCCATTCGTTAATGGATTTAATTTTGTTAGGGTCTACCTTAACACCCTCATGAGATACAATATGACCCAAATATTCCACCTCCTTTACTACAAATAAACATTTGGAGGTTTTTTCATATACTTGTTTATCCTCCAATAGTTTGAGCACCCTGTCAACATGTTGAACATGATCCTTCCAAGACTTACTGTAGATTAGTATATCATCAAAAATGTCCAACACAAATTTTCTAAGGAAGGGTTTGAAAATGGAATTCATTAAAATTTGAAATGTGAAAGGTGCATTAGTAAGGCCAAAAGGCATGACCAAAAATTCATAATGACCCTCATGAGTTGTGAATGTAGTTTTCGAAATTTCTTCAGTACTCATTCTAATTTGATGATATCCAGAAGGAAGATCCATCTTGGTGAAGTAAATTTCTCCATGTAATTCACCCAATAATTCATCAATGATGAGGATGGGAAATTTATATTTAATAGTGAGCTTGTTGAGCTCCCTATAATCGAGACACATACGCCATGATCCATCCTTCTTGTGCACCAATTCTACTGGAGCAGAGAAAGAAATTTGACTAGGTTGTACCAACCTCTAGCATTTTTGCAACCATACATTCAATCTCACTCTTTTGAGCATAAGGATATCTCTAAGGCCTGATGTTTGGAGGAACACTTCCTAGAACCAAATGTATAACATGATCATGATCAGGAATAGGTGGAAGTCCTTTGGGAGTCTCAAACACCTTGGGATGATTGCCCAATACTTTTTGGAGATATGGAGAAATAGATGATTTTGATGTTTGAACCTCTAGTGAGCATAATTGTGCAATTATACCTTTTTGTTCTTTCTTCAGAAGCTTTTTAATGACATTAGAGATGATTTTCTTTCCCAACTTCCCAGCGATACCCCGTAATTCAACTTCCTTTCCTTCTGACTTTTTTTTCAAGAAAATTTCTTGAAAATTAAAAGCTAATGTCCCCAAATTTTGTAACCATTGTACTCCTAATACAAAACCGCCAACACCAATTGGAATGGATAGAATTGGAATAATCAATACATATGCCCCCATGGTTATCTTGATATTATGGCACTTTCTAGAGCAATTTGTAGTTCCTCCATTTGCAACCATCACTTGAAACTCTGGTGCTGGGTATAGGAAGCAATTCAATTCCTTGGCTACCTTACAATGAATAAAATTATGGGTACTACCAAAATCGATCAACACTATTGCATTTTTATTCTTGATATTCCCTTCTATCTTGAGAGTTTGAGGAGTGGTAATTACTGCAAATAATTACAATATATGGTCAGAATCATTTATTCTTCCTCTAGGGTTGGTTCTTGGTGTATATCCTCTTATTTAGAAGTTTCTTGTTCCTTTTCTTCCTCCTCTTCATAGGCTATGTAAAATAATTTCTTCTTATCACACTTATGATCTTTAGTGTATTTGCTATCGCAACTATAGCAAAGCCCTTTTGCTCTTTTTTCTTCCAATTGTTGTGGTGTAAACCTTGTAAGTTGTGGAAGTATAGGGGTAGAAACACTTCCATCTTTATAGTTGTGAGTGGTAGGCTTCCTTACCACCATAATTTTACTTTCAATTTTTCTTGCCAACCTGAATGCCTTCTCCAATGAATCAGGTTCCCAAAGGCAAACCTCATGGTCAATGTTATCCTTAAAATTCCCTATGAAGGCATCAACCCTGTGCTCCTATGGAATATCCTTTACCATTATATTCAATTTTGGAAAGTCCTCAATGTGCTCCATCATTGAAACCTTTTGTTTTATATTTATCGATTGGCTAAATAAGGTGTTTCTCTTTGTATCCTCATAATGTGTTATCATTTCCTCTGTAAAAATTGACCAAGTGACAATTTGTTTAAGAAATCAAAGCCCTCGATACCATACAAATGTATTGGGTTCTAAATATAAATTTGCAAGCGTGTTTTTCACATTATAGAGATCAAAGTATTGGTCCATATGTAGTATCCATGTTACGGGATCCTTGCCATCAAACTTCCTCATATCGATCTTTGGAATATGGTGGGTCTTCAATCCAACATTAGAGTATATGAAATCACAAGTAACATTTATTTTGTTCTCATCATGAGTTTCCTCTACTACCTTTTTTCCATTAGGAATAATTTCTTGTAGAAACTTTTTCATGCCTTCCTTCAAGCATTCCATGTCTACTTTTAGATAATTCTTCATGTCTTCCATTTTTCCTTAAAATTTTTCTTCTATACCATTGATCTCAGCTTCCATGCCATCCATATTAGCCTCCATTCCATTCTTCAAATCTTCCATCTTAGCTTCCACACATTTCTTCAAACTATGCATCTTAGCTTCCACACATTTATTCAAACCATCCATCTTAGCTTCCATTTCATTTTTGGTTACCTTTTGCGAGAGCGAAATTTGTTTCATTTGGTCTTGTAATTTTGATATATCATGTTTCACTTCTTCCTCTTTATGCGTCATAGTAGAGATTTCTAAGGACTTAATGGGCGTATAATTCCTTTTTGGAGGCATTATAGAACTCAATACTGATATCTATGCTTCAATATTCCATTGGAATCACTTCAAACTGATTTTTCAAACAAAAGTTATGCAAATTTGTTTTTAAAATATACACACCTTTTTATTGCTTTTAGGAGCTCGATATTGAAACGGTTGTAACTCTATAATTTCAAATTTCCTTGATCTTAAATTTGGTCCCGTCGTAGCCCTCTGAGTCTTCTTTCCAATGCCACAGGTCAGACCTAATTTGGATTATTCAAGGTAAAGTTATGCCCAATCTCCCATAATGACCTAATTATGGGCTAGTTCAGTAGAGCGAACTTGTATATCGTGCCACATGTCACTGTTTTGACCTTCAGCTTTGAAATCGATACAATCCGTGAGCTTTTTCTTGCTTCTTACAAAATTCCACTCCGATGTATGAAATGAAAGTTATGGCTATTTGCCCTCGGCCACCTGTTTGAGATGAAATTATGGAGCCTGCAAAAAGTCTAACTTCCTTAGATCATATCTCCAAAAATATATTGAACAAAGATCTGAAAATTTTACACGAAGTTCCTCAGGATTTAGGCTCAAATGGGTTTCGTTTTTAGCTTCTGAACCTTCATAAAAAAAAAGCTATAGCGAAAATTCCAGGATGACCTGTTTGTAGAAACAAAACCATGGAATCCAAAGCTCTGATACCAAATGTTATAAAACCAGCTTACAAAATAGAAGAGAAGAGAGATCGACAACTTAAAAATCAGCCTCTTCGAGGGGGAAACCTCCTTTACATTACATAAATGAACAATGCTTGGATGATACAAATGAAAAAACCTCCTTTATATATATAGGAGTCCAATGGGTCACAATATAATCCTAGCTGAAATAACAATAACAATGTAAGGGCACAATAATAACAATAGTTGGCTTGTATGGGGCACAATAATAACAATATGGGGACTACATGGGCACAATAATAATAATGTGGCTATACTAACAATAAAAATAAGGGGATACACTAGTATTATAGGGACCCAACAATTTAGAACACTTATCCTTAAATATAAGCACCATATAGATTATACAAACCTCAAACTTTGCACCCAACTAAAGATCACACTACTCCAATTCTTTTAGTAGTGGGTCACTCTTAAGGTGGGGCTACGACTCCAAAAAGGTAAAAGATTGTTTAAATCCAACTAAGGTCCAAATTATAAATACCGACAAAAAATAAGCCATAAGAGCAATGTGAAATGTAAATTATAAGCCAAAGAGGGAAAAATAATCTTCCAAAACCAATTATTAGGTGGACCACATGGAAAAAAAAACCAAACTAGAAACCATGGCTTACTTCTCGGTCCCAAAAATATCAAAAAACATAAAAAATGAGGATTAGGGCTTTTGCACAATGAAAGTGATTGAATATAAACATGCATTCAACAAGTTCTATCCAACTTGGGACATTTATTTCCATTTTTTTTTGTAACCACCCCTCCTATATTTACCCACTTTCACCGGCATGTCAGGCTAAACATGAGATAAGTGCTACTATGACATGAATCAAACTCCTAGGTATAATTAAGGAATTGGAATTGGAAAACTAAAACTTCACTGACCTTCCTTGGGAGCTACAGGACCTCCAAGAGCCAAACAACCACTCTAGGTGCCCAAACCCCGAGTTAACATGTCTTCTTAGTGATTTGGATTCCCAGTCACTTTCATAACAAGGAAAGACAATGATTGTAACCATCCACTCGCATAGATAACCCTACATCCCAACAACTGTAGTCTAGAATTCCCAATTCTATGCATGCGACCCAAAAATCTGAGCCACTTTTTCAGGGATAGGATCCAAACCTCTGCCCAAAACTTGATAAATATTTCCAAAATTATGAATGACACAAGGACAAAGCCATTTATGCAAAACCTAATCAATAAATTGACCTCACCAAGCCTAACCATGATAGAAATTCCATCAAACACATTGTAAACATGTAATCTACAAGTTATAAATGCATATATGAACATAGGGGTCTTATACTTCTCTAAAAATCATCAAGAAGGTGTAATTCCCTCTCAAAATAGCCAAAATAACATATATTAGGTCATGCATTCAATAACCATTCATTTACCAATCAAAGCATAATAAGAGACATAACTACAATCTGTCATAGAACCATGCTTATAACCAATATATAAATAAAATATTAATAATGATAGAATAGCCATCAAATCCACATAATAAAAAGTCTAAATAGTCATAAAATATAAGAGGAAAATATGTCTTATTAACATATGAAAAATCCAACCAAGTCATGGGCTTCGACGCACCACCTGACCATAGATTGGGCTGAACCAAATATTTCTTTCAACCAATCACCCCCGTGCCATATTCTAACCATGAATGTGGGACTCACAACAAAACAACCATGGATTCCTCAGGATTTACTGCAATCCCTCCAAACCGGTCAAGGGACTCCTGGGACCGAAACAAGCACCTACATAACTAGGCTTTACAACAATTACACCATTACCAGTTAAGGGATTCCTAGGCCCGAAACAAGCACCTACACAACCGGGCTTTACCGCAATCTTGCCATTATTGGTCAAGGAATTCCTAGTCCGAAACAAGAAATATACACTACCAGGGTTTACTATAATCCTGCCAAAACTGGTAAAGGGATCACTAGGTGCTAAAAATCTTGGATGCCTATGGATTTCCTCACCAATACCTCGAGGAATTTTCCTGTCTCCACCTTCAGGATTTACCGCAATCCTTCCATTATTGGTCAAGGGATTCCTAGGCACTTCAAAAATTTTCTTAGACCACCTCACCCGGTTCCATAACCATCCGAAAATCCAAAGCTACACCACATGAAAGAACCCCATCACATCATGGCTAACCAGAAATGGCAAGCCAAGTCTAAATCCACTGCCACACTTGGAAAAAAATGTCAATGACAATAAGGTAAACAAATACACACATGCATGTACCATGCATTCCAAAAATCATAGGAAATCATACATGCAACTTGATACTTGATGCAACTCTTCCTTGCTTGATCCTTGCTTTCCTTTACTTTCTTTTCCTTCCTTTTCCTTCCTTTCTCCAAAGCTATAGTGCTCCAAGAATGTTTTAAGTGTGAAAGAGTATGAGAAAGAGAGAATATAGAGAGAACTCCAAAACAGAACTGATAAAAGTTGTGAATTGATCCTCAAAAGACTTTTTATCATTGAGGCCTCTATTTTCTTCATTTTCCTCTATTTTCCTTCAATTTCTTCCTCACATGCAACTTGTGACCTTTCACTTATTTTCCATTATTTTCATAAACAAATTCCAATTAATGCCTATTTTCCTTTTCAAAGCCTTTTCCATTGCATTTTCCAATTTTCCCTTAGCCATAATAAACCAAAATGAATACCCACTAGGATGTTTTTCCCAACATTCAGCTTGGAATACGTGTCCCATGACCTTGGTATTATTTTGCCTTTATTAACTTTATTACATGAAATTTTAACCTAGGCATGTTATAGAACCCTCCCCTTCCCGGGGACACCATCTTCGGTGTTCTATGACACTTACAACCAACAAAACAGTTGAAACCAAAACATACTCCCCATGGAGCTTTATAGCTTAGTTCGATGCAGTATTTACATTGAAACACCTATTGGAAAGCAAAACCAACATGAAAAACATAACAACATGACAACATAATGCTTATTGGAGCTTTATAATAGAACTCATAGCGGTATTTATAATAACCACCATACATAAATATGTATAGATACCAAAAATTATTTTCCTTCACTGACAAATAATGAAGGATACATAGCCTTCATCTGATAATTCATCTCCCATGTAGCTTCATCGAGCCCAAAGTGCTTCCATTGCACATTAACTTGCTCGATTACTCTATTTTAGAGCATGAGCTATTTCCGCTTCAAAATGCACTGAGGTTCTGGATGGAATTCTCCTTCTGGATCCACCTGCAATATAAACCAATCAATCACATGATAACCACATTTCACATATATTTTAAGCAATGAAAAATGGAAAACATTGTGGAATTTCATTATCAAATGCAATGTGAGTTTGTAGGCCACTGTTCCAATCCTCTCAAAAATATCGAAAGGCCCACAATACTGAGGTGCCAAATTCACACATGATCCAATCCTCAAGGAGATATTCTTGGTCTTGATGCACAAGTACACATCCTCCCTAACCTAAAACTCCTTAGATACCCTTTGCTGATATGAATAAGTATTTTCTCTGTCTTGTTCTGCCTTTAGATTCTTCTTTATAACCTGCTTTTTCTGTTCCATATTTTCCAACATGTCTTGTCCTATCAAAACCCTGTTCACTGGATCACTGTAGCTGCTAGGAGTATTACAAATCCATCCATAAAGTGCCTCAAATAGACTCATCCTTAGTGATCCCTCATACCAATTTTTGTAAGAAAACTCAACCAATGGAAGATACTCCTCCCATATCCTCTGTTGGTGCATAACATACATTCTCAATTTGTACTCTAGAATCCTATTGAATTTCTATGTCTGTCCATATGTATGCGTATGATAAGTTGTACTGAAGGCTGAATATGTACCCAAACCTCCAAATAACTCCTTCCAAAACTTGGAAAACCATGTAACCTTACTGTCTCCTTGATGAAGATCTGTTCTACCTCACTAGCTAAATAAGTAGACCTAACCACTATGAAGTGAGCTACCTTTGTCATCCTGTCAATCACAACCATAATGGAATCATGTTGTCTAGATGTCCTTGGTAAACCTGTAATGAAGTCTATGGAAATGACCTCCCATTTCCACTCTGGAAACAGAATCGACTCACTACAAGGAAAAGAACCTCTAGCAAAGGTTATAAAGGAGGTTTTTAGTGTTATAAAATTGGCCAAAATTGTCAAAAAAACATTTTCTACAACATCTGTTTTTGGTAACGAAGGTTTTGGCGGAGCTTTTAACGAAATTTCAGCAAAACTAAAAAGCCTGGGTGGTCGGAGGTTATTACGGATGTTTTTTTATTTGGTGCGCTACTAAGGTGTCAATGCATCGGTGCGTGTCATATAGACAGTCCGCTTGAGGCGGTCGAAGGTGCATGCACTGGGCCGTAAAGGTATACAATCGCACCAGGCGACTATAGGTGATACAATGCATGGGGCCGTTCTAATTGGTATTGGCATTTGTGCGGTGCCCATATGTCGTATCAACACACCAATACATAGTCGTATAGAAGCGCACCGGTGCATAGTATCAGACAAACACACTGATTGTGCTAATTCGTATTGGGATTTGTGCAGTGCCCATATGTCGTATCAACGCACCAGTATGTAGTCTTATTGAAGCACACCGATGCGCAATATCAGACAAACATACCGATTGTTCTAATTCATATTGGTATTTGTGCGGTGCCCATAGGTCGTACAAATGCACCGGTGCGTAGTCTCACATAAACGCACTGGTGCACAATATCACACAAATACACCGAGATTTATAATTGGTATTGGTATTTGTGCGGTGCCCATAGGTCGTAGAAACGCACCGATGCACTGTATCATACAAATGCACCGGTGTACAGTAAATGACATGCACCGATGTTCATTTTGTATTTTTAGAAACATCGACCTGTGACAGTGCAATTATTGTGATTTTTTAAAATTCATTATTCATCAAAAGTCGACACATATTATAACAGTATTCATATTAATTAAATTTTTATTAATGCATTTGAATGTGATGTTTGGATTAATTTGTTATATCATATCATAATTATTGTGATTTTTTAAAAATTCATTATTCATCAAAATACAACACATATATTATAACAGTATTCATATCAATTCAATTTTGATTAGTGCATTTGAATGTGATGTTTGGATTAATTTGTTATATCATATCATCAGATTTCACATCTCTTCATTATAATATTTAATCATCCATAGATTTAAGCAGTGGTGTTACATTTCACAGCGACAATGGAGAACGAAATAGAATAAATTAAAACACATATATATATATATATATATATATATATATATATATATATAAGACAATATTTGTCATACAAAATGGGACAGTTATTGGTATCCCTTTGTCTTTCAATTGGGACACTATGTCCATTACATTAAAAAGAATATCTGATTTCACAGACAAATATTTCAAAAAATACAACCTTGCTTCGATATCCAAACATAATGATTATCATTCTTCGATTGAATTGCTGTCACTTCTAGAGCTACTTCCATGACTTGGTTTATTTTGAGGAATGTTTTGTTCACGGTGTTGATTGTTTTCTTATTCTTCACTTTCCATCTACAAATATAAAAATAAACTATAATGAGTGTATATACATTGGTGAGAATAATGAAAATTGAAATATTAAATAATATACATCAACGAAAATCGAAAATAAATGACGTACCATAGCAACAATTGACTCATGAAGTATACGTATTATTTCAAAACCATGTAGTATGCCATATTTCAAGATTTTATCTATTGGCACAGTTCCATACGTTGTTTCCTGCAAGTTTTATACCCCATAACAAATCATATATTTAATATAAAATATTTTTTTGTTCTATTAATTATAGACGGAGCTATCCCAAGCCCACGCCTTACTGCTGCTACGGCGCCCTAGCTGCCGATCTCCTCCCGCTGCTAGCTCACGCATGGCCCCTCCGGAGTCCTCCCTGGAGGTGGCCTCTCCTCTGAATCAGGCCAAGGATTTTTTTGCCCTGATCAACTCTCTTGCTCCTCCTCGCCCTAGGTCGATGATCTCCAAATTTGTGAAGAAACTCGATGGAATCCAGGAGGTTGCCCTTCCTCCCTCTATTCTGCGCATGGCTGCCCTTTCTCTTGCCGAGAAGGGCCTCATTGGCCAATTTATTGGACTTTGGCCCTCTCAGAAGACTGTTCAAAAATGGGTTGAGTGCAACTGGTCAGAAAAAATCAATGGCAAAATCTCCATTTGATTCTACGACAGAGGCTATTTTACCTTTCATTTTGAAAAGAAGGAAGATAAGGACCTGATCTTCAGGAATTGACCATATTTTATGGACACCAGAGGCCTGTATCTCAACAAATGGACACCAGATTTTGACCCAGAACTTTATGTACCAAACGTCGTCACTGTTTGGGTGTGCCTTCCTCATCTTCCCTTGCATTTCTGGGGAGATGATTCCGTTCGAGCTATTGGAAATGATGTTGGAAAATTTATAGATCGGAGCGAGCCAAAAGATAACATGCAAGCCCATGCCAGGATCTATGTCGAGGTGGATCTGGGCAAAGGTATCCTTGAGGCGATCAAGATAAAAGTTGATGAATGGACGCACATTCAGCAGCTCGACTATGAAAAAATCCCATTTAAATGCCAGGTATGTCACGAATATGGCCACTTTGAAAATCGTTGCTCTAAAATTATTGATATTGAAAATCAAGAGACTGACTCGTAATGGGAAACCGTCAAGAAAAATAAGACTTCCTATAATCCCAAGAACAACACCTTCTCTGCGCCCCCTCCAAAATCTGATCCACCTTCCTCCTCCTCTCCTAAGATCCCGGAATCCTCACATCATCTTGCTGTTTCCCATATTCCTCCCTCCAATGCCTCTCTAGACTCCTCCAATCCATTTTCCTCCATCACCCCCTCTGATGAGGACCCTCCCCTTCTTTCTATCCCTTCCCAGCCTGCCTCTCCCCGCCCCTCCCCCATTAATCATGATCCCCCCTCCTCCTCTTCCGACCCCTCCTCAGTCCAAATCACAAGAAACTTTGTGAAGGAGCATGGTGCAACTCTGGAAAACACAAAAAAATCTGGCCCTGGAAAGAAATATTCAAAGCAGCATTGAGATGAAAATTCTCAAAAGGACATAGCATTTGGAACTCAAAACCCCATTGAAAGTTACATATTGGGGAAAAATAGTAAAGACTCAAGGCAAAAGGACCAAGGAGGGAAGGCAGTTTCTCGTTCTGCTTTTCTGTAATTATGAAAGTCCTTTCATGGAACTACAGGGGTCTAGGGCACCCCTCCAAAATATCAGCCCTAAGAGATTTAATAGGTCAGGAAAAGCTGGATATTATCCTCCTACAGGAAACTAAGCAGGGATACCTTGAGATGAAATCAATAATAGAAAAAATGAAGAATCATGAAGGCACCCAAATTGAATCAAGGGGAGCCTCAAGTGGGCTGGCCACCCTTTGGAACTACAACACATGGAAACAAAGGAACTCAAAAACAACTTATAACTGGATCAAAGTGGTGCTTCAGAGCACTAAAGATCACAAAGAAATCAACATTTACAGTGTATATGGCCCTAATCATTATAGGGACAAAGAGCTCTGTTGGAATACTCTTACAGTAGACATAGATAATGAAGACAACAACAACACTATCATTGGAGGCAATCTCAACTTAATCCTCCATGCAAATGAAGAAATGGGAGGCTGTTTTAATCTGGATCCCTCTCAAGATCAAATAGAAATCATGATGCAAGATCATGAGCTACTTTATATCGCTCCAAAAAACTGCAGATATACTTGGAGTAATAGAAGGATTGGTAGAGGAAATATCATGGAGCGGCTTGATAGATTTCTTGTTGTTGTCCCTCTCCTTTCTTTTTATTCCATTGCCTCCTCCAATGTTCTCTCCTTTTCGGCCTTCGACCACTACCCCATCACCCTCTCTTTTGGTGATCATCACTCTCTTTTTGCCATCCCCTTCAAATACAACCCTCTATGGAAAAATATCCCGGAAGGAAGGCAACTGATTCACAACACTTGGATGCAACATATTGAGGGATCCCCTTCTTTCATATGGGAAACCAAATTAAAGAAAATCAAAATTGCCTTGAATGAATGGGCCAAATTGCATTATAAGGAACCAGAAAAGACGAAGCTTGAAATTGAAACCAAGCTAGACGCTGTCCATCGCAGCATCGACCTTCATGGAATCAATCAAGAATGCTCCAATCAGAAAAAAAATATCTACTGGCAATTATTCAGAACCAATAGAAAAGAAGAGGAGAAGTGGAGAATCAAATCCAGAAGTTTGTGGCTTCAAGTAGGTGACTACTAAATCTCATCTCCATCTCCATGGTGCTGCCCATTTGAAAAAAGATAGTATGGATAGTTTTCATTGGGATCCCTCTGGCTCAACATATTCCATTAAAGCTGCCTATAAACAACTCTGCAGTGACTACTACCTTGCACCTATTTGGCCTAATTGGAAAATGGTGTGGAAATCAGAAGCTATCCCATGGTGCAACTTTCAAACTCATCTCCATGGTGCTGCCCCTTTGAAAAAATATAGTATGGATAGTTTTCATTGGGATCCCTCTGGCTCAGCATATTCCATTAAAGCTGCCTATAAAAAACTCTGCAGTGACTACTACCCCACACCTATTTGGCCTAATTAGAAAATGGTGTGGAAATCAGAAGCTATCCCCAAGATTAAGATCTTCATATGGACGCTCCTAAAAGGAAAAATTCTAACTTCAGAAAATCTCAAAAAAGGGGAAGTGCTTGGTCCATCTAGGTGCACCAGCTGTCAAGGGGCCGAAGAGACAACACTTCATCTCTTCATCTGGTGCCCATTTTCTTCTCGCTGATGGACTGAACTAAACCCTTCTTATCAACCTCTTTGGTATCAACACAACACCATTGCAGAAGTAATTCAAACTTGGAGGAACAATTACCCATTGGGGAAAAATAAGAGAAATCTGGCAAGAAGGGTCTGGGACACTCTGCCTCACGTGCTCTTATGAAACATTTGGCTGGCTAGAAATAGGCAGATATTCAATGACAAAGAGCCCTCTTGTAGGAAGGTCTGCAACAAAGCTTGGAGCCTCACTCTTGAAACAATAACCTCCAAATGCAACAGGAAAATTGACATCAACAAACTTCAAGTGGAAGAAAGGAGCTTCTTTGGCAATCTACTGGACAACACTAGAATTCATAAGCCCCCTTCAATTCAGCATCTTCAAAAAGCCACAAGCTGGAAGATTCGTCTCAAAGACAAGGACTTCACTGAATGGATGGGTAGTTGTGAAAGGCCCAGTCTCTTTTTTGATGGCACTTCAAAATCAAATCCAGGCATTGTAGGTGTTGGAGGCATCATCAGAAATGAAAATGGCAGAAGTATTATCTCATTTGAATGGATTCTTGGCACTATCTCCAACAACAAATAAAATTATTACGCCCTCCTCCAAGGCTTATATCAGCTAAAAAATCTCAACATCTCAAATGAAATGGTTTTTGGTGATTCTTCCATCATCATCAATATGATGAACCATGATCACCTGATAAGTAACATAGATCTCCATCGAATAATCAGTAGGTGCCGCAACATCTCAAAATATATGGAAGGAATTACCTTTTACTACATCCTTCGAAGGAACAACAAGGACGCAAACTCCCTCGCAAATAGAGCTTACGCCTGAACCTCTGGGAAAATCTTATGCAATGATGCCACGTACAATATGCCTATGCCATGATCTTGTCGCAGACGATCTTAAGATTTATTTGGATCCTTCCCTCTGAAAATTATGAATTCCGATGAATATTTCGTACCCCCTCCCTTCTCTTCCCCATGATCTTATCCCCTCGGGTCTCCCTCCAAGTTGCCTCCCTCTCCTCGTGTTTTATTATTTATTCCTTTTCCCTCTGTATCCTCAGGCATCCTTTCTCGACTCTTCTTGTTGTGTTTTCTATTGAAGTTCCCTCTGCAGTGATTTCTCTACTGCGCCATCAGAGTCTCCCTCCCCTCTTATCGCTGGCCTCCTGCTCTGCATTCCCTCACTCCCCTTTGCAGAACCTGCACTCTCCACTTACCTACTCCTGCTCAGCTTTATTTGTGGACCCTGCACACTCTTGATCTGTGCTCTCTGTTGGCCCAAAACTCACTTCCTATTCTCTTTACTTCTCTACCCCCCCTTCCCTCAGTATGGCTCGCAACGAGGACTGCCTTCATTGTGCGGATCTGCAAGCAGAATTGGAGCAGATCCGTGCCCATCAAAAAATACTCAATGAAAATCTGCAAACATATGTGAAGATCCTTGATGAAAAGCATCAAGCAGATGTGAATGTATTCCTCCACAAGGTTACTTCTCTTCAGAAGCAGTACAATGAACTCTCAAATCGATGCGCTCGCGCTGAAGAATCAGTCCAAATCCTCAAATACATATTGGAGAAGCACACAACACCTAGCTCCAGTTCCAAAAATGTGAGAAATGTTGGCTATGAGGGTAACACAGATGCCTCGATTGGGTGCCCTATAAGCATCGACTGATCTCTTCCTCTCTCCTTAAGCATGTCTTTTAAGTTTTTCTTTCTTCTTTCTCAGTTTGTCCGAATATATGCATTTTCTATATTTCAGTAATTTATGAACAACATAAGCAAAGAAGGTGTCGCATTTTGTTGTAGCTACTTTCTCTGTTGATCCTCAAGAACTCTAGCATGTAGAAAATGATCTTCTCCTTCTCTTTTTTGGAATACAAAATAACACCCGACACTGTTAATTTTTTTTTTTATAGATGGAGCTAAGTAAAACAAGATCGATAGATGCTTACAAATCCCACAATTAATTTATGATATGCCAACATATACTCACAACCCATATTTAACCCAATGTTAATAAATTCGTCTGATGGTTCTTCTTTGTATGTTAGCACCTGTTTGAAGACATTCAATGATGATTTTTGTAAAACAACTTAAAATATACAAAAATTAAATCTAGTTAAGTTGTTAGAAGGAAGTAAAAATTACTCACAAACTTAGATATCAACCCTTTCCTTCCTTGTCGTCCTGTTTTGTGTGTTGAATGGGTTCCATTTTCTTTTATTTTCTGCAAGAAAATACTTAAAAATTAATATTTAATGCTAAATTGTTTATTTATTGTACCTAATGATCTAAAAATTCAATGATTACATATTACATTTGAAGCACGTTGTTGTTGATATGCCTCCTCCTGCGATGAAATTTTGTCCATTTCTTTGACCATCTCCTTGTACACCTTTTTGTACATTCCTATCGACATATTTCTGATATCAACTCTTTCATCTTTTGAGATTTTCATAATCTTCCTGAAAATGTAACATGACAATAAAATATTTATTTTTTATATTGATATATAACAAAAGTGATATTTATAAATGGTATTTATAAATAATTTTAGAAAAACATTTAAAGGAATATTACTTTCCATTCCTTCTTTTTTGTTGTTGTACGTTTTTTCTATTAAAAGTCTAACATGTCTCATTGACCAATTCTCTGGAAACTCTTCCTGTAGTTTAGATAAAATTTGGTTCTTGGAATAATTGGATTGATTTTTGTATTGTAAGTGGAAATAATGTCTATACATTCGTTCCACTAGATCCCTCAAACTTTTGTAATAGTTTTCCCCCCTTTCGTTAACCTCCAACACCACTCTAGATGAGCTAAAGAGCAATTCATTTTAATTTGCATGTTCTATTTTTTTCTTTCTTAGAACAACATTCATTTTCTGAGTTGTTGGTCCCTGTAGAACATTAAACAAATGTGAATTAATATATTGTTTGACACATGTTATCTAATAATTTTAAGTATATTATTAATGAAAATTAAAAAAAGAAACTCATATTGGATCGATAGTATTTTTTAATTCACTCGATTCATCCTTTTGAAAATTTTCCATCAATATTTTACTCTCTTCTGGTCTTAGATTAGAAATAAACTTATCGAGCTTCGTCATTTTATGGCTCTGCATGATACACAATAAACAATACATATTAGTTAAACTTACATATAGTTCAAAAATAATATTTTTTGTAAAGAATTTACAAAGAACTTGACTTTTTTTCTTTTCTTGATGTGTTATCAGTATTTTTGTTACTTGATCTCTTTTCATCCATTTCTTTATCAATATGAAACTTGTACCATATCATTCATTAATATATTTTATAAATAAATTGTCAACTTTTCAGGTAAAAAATATATATATCAAGAAACCAGTGTGCTTTTCATGATGTACGCACTGACGTCGGTGCGTGGTGGTCTTATAAACGCACCGCCCAAACAATATAAATCACCGTATGATGCTTTATGTCAACAAGGAGCACTGATGCGTTACATGTTAACCACCGCACCGATTAACACAGAAAAAATAATAAAAATCATCTAGTGTTAGCTTTTGTAGCATATGGGGGCGGTGCAACCTATTCTTATAAACACCGCAAACAAGGGACCACCGTACGATGCTCTCTTTCAACTAGGAGACCTAGTATGTTATACGTTACATGGTGCATTGATTAACACAAAATAAAAATTTGTATTTTCCAAACAGTACGTGAGCGGTGCACTATAATGAAATAGCGCGTCGATGGCCTATTTTACATATGCTGCATGGATTAAAATTTTTTTTTTAAATTTTTTTTATCAAACATTACATGCGTGGTGCGCTGGGATAAGCCAACGCACTGGTGCACTAGGTTACACAGGGCACATCGATTAAAAAAATTCTGTTTTTTAAAAATTCATGAAAGGGCTGACATGGATTGGGATTCGACTATGCAAGTCGTCCCGTGCATTGGATGTCATAAGCCTATATATATAGCAATACAAACCTAAAATTCTAAAAATGAAAAGCCCTAATTCAGAAATCACAGAAGCTAGAAGAAGCAAGGGCAAAAACAAAAAGAATGAAGGGTTTAGGGTAAAAGTGGATTTTTTTTGTTTTTTTGTTTTTGTTTTTGAAAATGAACAACAAATTGAAATTTTTTACTTACTGCGTAAAAAATACAGTAGAAAATGTAAAAAAAACAATAAAATTTAATCATGATATTGTTTGAAATTCTATGCTACAGGGTTTGAATCACCAGAGGTTTGGAATTCTGATTGTCTGAATACTTCTGTTCGAAAGTATTTCGCTGCTCCACAACGCTCTCGTGCTCTCTTGCTCCAGGTATGTCTCTTGCAAATCTCTAGCTGATTTTTTTTGCAAAATTAGTGAAATAATGAAAAGTGTTTAGTATTTAAAGAATTGTTTTATGAAATTATATTTTAGAAAATATTTTTCGGCCCATTTTTCAATTTACCCTTTTTTTTTTCACTTAAAAAGAGTAAAGTTGCATTTTTTTTTTTGATTTGTGGCTTTTCGTCCCCGGTGCATCAATTAATAACACCACACCTATGCGTTAGTTAATAACATGACACCGATGCGTAGTAACTAAAACAACAACGGTGCATTTATCTTTACATAAGCACCGATAACAATAAGTCCATTTTTAAGGCACCGAAATTACTTTTAGGTGTGTGTGCTAAAATTTATTGTTGATTTTGCTCAAATGCAGTGAGAAAATATCCTAATTATATCAAATGGACAATTCTTCAAAATCCATCTCGTTTCATAATATTTCTCAAAGTCTATCGCGGAGTTCTCTCTATCCATCTCGAGACGTAATATTTACTTCATATTTTATTTATATTTTCATTATCTAGTTGAATTTATGTTTTTTATCCATGTAAATTAGCTTAATAAAATTTATAATGTATACAAATTTGCAGGTTCATGCAGATTCAAAATCGAGTTCAGATGCACAAAATAATCAAACAACTCCAAAACGTCAGAAGCTTTTATTAGGAGCAGCATACCACAAGGCGCATTTGGTAGATGATAATGGAGAGCCGCTTCACCCTGCCAATTGTAACAATATTGCATCTTCTAGCCACAATCCCGGGACAATGTTGGTAATAATAATTGTTTGATATATTAATGTAATTATTAATTTCAACGTCAAACAAATTAATCATGCATTGTCAACGTTCTTACTAATTGATATCATACATTTTGTACTAATCATGTTTAAATATATTTTTTGGAATTGTTAGGATTCTAGTTATGATGAGCGACCTACCTACGGTCTTCCGTTGCACCCCACGATAATGTCAAATAAGGAGAAGGCTGAATTAAGAGAAAAAATCGGAGAGGAGCGATACCAAGAATGGTTGAATCAATCACCGATTCATTTCCCGCTACGTCCAGATTCACCAATTAGGAATGACTACAGCAATAGTAGTTCTTCACAAGCTGGAAACAGAGGAAATCAAATAAAGGTTGGTATTGATGATTACTTAAGGGATATGAATTCCATGGAGACATTGTTGTTAGATGCATTCCAAAACGATGATCAACTAGGGGATGATGCTCATATCGCTGACACCTTTTTCGAAAGCCTTAAATTTGCTTCCACCACCCCTCTCTTTGGACTTGGCGGTCAATCAAAGTCTACCCAGTTGGGGACAACGATGTTACTATAAAAATTGAAAGCAAAGTTTGGCTTTTTGAATGAATGTTTCTCGAAAATTTTGAGGTAAGTTACCATAAAGTCCTCCCTCATATAAATTTGAGAAATATAATCACAATGAACATTACAAATGGTCAATTTTATGAACATTAATAATTATATCGAAATTAATGTACATTTAATATTTTCCATGATGATCACCAAATACAAGTATTCAAAGATAATATTTTCCAAATATATTCAAAGATAAGGTTCTTTCGAGTGACAATGTCTTGCCCGGTAGCTGCGAAGAGGCAAATAAAATGTTGAGAATGTTGGGTGTTGAGTACATATCATATCATGCATGTCAAAATGATTGTATTATATATAGAGGAGAATATTCAGACAAAGAGATATGTCTGAAATGTGGGCATGACATGTATGATAAATAAAAAAAAAGGGTAAATCACATGGTCCTCCTTTTAAGATATTGAGGCACATGCCTATAATCGCAAGGATTCAAAGGCTCTTTCATTGTAAAGTATTAGCTATGTTGTAGGGATGGCATGCCTCACATAGAAGTAAGTTGGGAGTTATGCGAATCCCAACTAATTCAATAGCCATGAAGCATATAGAGGATACATGGCTCGAAAAATTAAAGGATGAAGTACGAAGTCTACAACTTAGCATAGCTATGGATGATGTCAACTCATATTCCCTCCATAACACCAACTATTTTGTTTGGCATGTAGTAGTGATCAATAACAATATCCCCCCATGGTTTTCTGCGAAGAATGAAAATCTTATGTTGGCTCTCATAGTCCCTGGTAGAAGACAAGTGAAGAATATGGATGTCTACTTACAATCACTGGTAGATGAATTGAAGGAATTATGGGATGGGATAAATTTATACGATGTATCAAGACCCATTGCAACAGAAAGGAATTTTATTTTGTATGAAATATGCGCTTACACGACACACGATTATCCAGGCTTAGGAGTTTTCTCTGGCAAATTACATGTTTATTGATTTGTTTATATACGTAACAATATTATTTCGCATATTAGTTATTTAATTCGTTGTAATTATTCTGATCTTCATGATATTATTTAACGTGCAATGCATATAAATTGTATACAATAATCTCACAGGTCTTATAACAAAAGGGTATTTTGGATGTAAATGTTGTGGACATTCTCTAAAAGCTATATGGTCCAAGGACCTACGAAAGCCTGTGTATGATTGCTCCAGGGTATTCCTCCCAGAAGAACACCCTTATAGAAGAGCAACATCTGCTTTCAATGGTAAATGAGAGAGAACCCAAAGGTCTCCAATAATGACACCATATGAATGGCTTAGATCATATGAGAGAGAGAAGGAGAAGGAGTTCATAGAAATGTTTGATTCAAATGGGGAGCCTATGTTCGATGATCTAGAATTCTTCGACACCTCTGTTGAGAAATTTCCCATTGGGATGAAAAGGAAATATATCTTTTATAACCTCCCATATTGGAAGCATCTCAATATTACCCACTTATTAGATCCCATGCATATATTTAAAAATGTTTCATCTTCTTTATGGAGGCACATATCATCGAAACAAAGTGACACATTGGTTGTTAGGAAAGATATGAGTACTTAAAAAAATAAAAACAAACATTGGCCAAGATGATTAGAAAGTACAGGATTAGAGGCAGGCGCTGGTCCCTCTAATTCATGGTATTTCAAAGAAGGTGATGTCCCATGGATTTTAAAAAAATGATCTTTCTTTGGAAAAGTAAGTTATTATGGGTGTGAGGGTGCCATCTTCATATGGGTCTTCACTATGGCGCTGCTTCACCGTGGATGACCATTTGTCGAGGTTGAACTCGCATGACCATTTGAATCTTCTAAGAGTACGTATAATGTCAAAAGAATGGTTTTATTATTTTTATATTAATAAATTTTATCCCATGCAGGGATCATAAAACATAACTAATTTCGTATATTATTGCACGGTTTATAACTTTGCAGTGTCATTATCCTTTGTTCATGCGTGGGTGTGTAAAACGTGAATTCCCTCAAAACTTAGGACGTGCCATATCTAAATTATTTGCATTTATACATTGGATCACGTCAAATGAGATTCATTTGGCTAGAATTCCATGGTGGCGTCAAGAGATAGTTGAGAATGTTTGTATGTTTGAGAAGGAATTGCCAACGAGTTTCATGGACTTGCAAGTTCATCTTCTAATCCACCTGGTAGATGAGGTTGAATTAGTTGGGGTGTTTTCTTGTCGTTGGATGTTCTTCTTAGAGAGGTACATGAAGAAATTGAAAGGTTTTGTTCGACAAAGGGCAAAACCCGAGGGGTCCATGGCAGAGGTACATATCTTATGAGTCTTTCTATTATGCCAGTGAATACATCAAGAAGATTGACAACAGACCAGGTGTGGTGATTTGGGACGATGAAAGGGATGAATACAAAAGAGAAGGGGAGTTGCTCCAAACGAATGGAAAAAAGCGCTTGATAAAGAGTAAACGGCTTATAATTTTTCAAATTTACACAAAGTAAACATTCATGTTGAAATTAGATATAATGTGTATTTTGATCTCTATGTACTATATAATGTCAATTTGATTGAATCATCGAATGCATAAATTGAAGCAATCAATAAATTCGTTCTTTACAATTCTGAAGTGACACAACTGTGGGTCACATTGTACAAACAAAAGAGGATGAAATGGGATAGTGACAGGAAATAATTCATATGGTTGAATGGTAGAAGTGTGTCTTATCTCGATCATTTAAAAGAAAATATGCCAAAAATATGCCCCAATAGTTTGGTTGCTGACCAAGTCAAAGAGAAATACAGTGCAACCGGTCGTTACATGTGTGCTGAAGAAGATGCACTAAACGTAGGGATTGGGTGCAACAACTTGGTAATAATCTTTTTAATTTATATGTATATTTGAAACTTAATAATGCACCTTTCAAATGTAATTGCATCTATATTTCATATTTTAATTATTGGGTTATTATAAGACACATGACACTATGATTTTTTAAATTTTTGATAGGTGCATTTGTTCCCATCTATGTGGGCATATGGACACCATTTTCGCACAGAAAATTCTGATGATCGACACATCACACAAAACTGTGGAGTGGAAGTTGATTTGATAAATCTAGTCGATCTAACCACTGTGATCAAAACCTAGTACGCAGGATGTTAGATTACTTCTGAAAGATACAAGAGATCATTAAAGTGGATTTCTCTTCTTTCCAATGTGTTATTTTTAGGTGCAAGCGGTGGAACACCTTTGATCAAAATAATGTAAAGGAAGATCATGATAGTAAGCTGATATGTATCAACTCTAGAAAGATGTGGGATGAAGCTAAGGAGCCTTATGTTTTCTCCAAACATTGCAACCATGTGTCTTTTTACCCAGATGTGTTGGATAGGGATGGGTGGTTCGTATTGAGACATGACCCTAGATCAAAACATATTTTTGAAAAAAATAATGTTATCATGCCATGCGAGCTAGAAGATAATGAGGGTGATCATGAGAACCGAGAGTGATATGGTAAATGTGTTATTTCATCAATATCTATACTTTTAAGATGGTTTTTATAAAGAAGATTATTTCAAAAACAATGGCGTGCTGTATAAAGTTCTTTTTTTTGTATGTAAGATCATAATAAAATAATGATAATTCTGAAGTACAAGAATTTATTTGCATTATTTTCCAAACTTTATTATGTTACAAAAATTTATATTATTCTAGATTTATTATTTTACAATTATTTAAAATTTACAAATTTACAAATTTACAAATTTAAAATTTTTAATAAAATCATTTCACATTAATACAATTAAAATTTTCACATTAATACAATTAACATTTTAAAAATATTTTACATACAATCACAATTAGAATTAGAATTACACTTTTACAATTTCACATACAATTACAATTAAAATTTTAGAATTTTACATACAATTACAATAACAATTACAATCATTTCACAGTAATACAATTAAAATTTTACAAATATTTTGCATACAATTAGAATTAGAATTAGAATTACTATTATAATTACAATTTTACAATTTCAAGTACAATTACAATTACAACTACAATTACAATTACAATTTTATAATTTTACATACAATTACAATTTTAGAATTTTACATAAAATTTACAATTACAATTTTACAATTTTACATATATACCATTACAATTACAATTTTAAATTTTAAATACAATTACAATTTTATAATTTTACATACAATTAGAATTAGAATTACAATTTTACAATTTTACATATATACAATTACAATTAAAATTACAATTACAATAATTTCACAATAAATTAAATATTACAATCTTACATACAAGTACAATTACAAATACAATTGCAATTTTAGAATTTTACATACAATTAGAATTACAATTACAATTTGTCATATATACAATTACAATTAAAACTACAATTACAATGATTTCACAACAAATTAAATATTACAATTACAATTAAAATTTTACAAATATTTTACATACAATTACAAATACAAATACAATTTTAGAATTTTACATACAATTAAAATTAAAATTTTACAATTTGTCATATATTCAATTACTATTGAAATTACAATTACAATCATTTCACAATAAAGTAAATATTACAATTACAATTAAAATTTTACAAATATTTTACATACAATTACAATTAAAATTACAATTACAAATATAAGTACAATTTTGCAATTTTACATACAATTAAAATTAAAATTTCATGAATTACAATCACGACATAATATTTAATAAATATCATGATCATTTAATATTAAATTAATTAATAAACATCACGATCATGATAATCATCGTACAAACATCATATTCGACTAAAAAACACATTCAAATTTGCTAACGTCATTGTGATCATGATTATCTAACGAAACACAATTAGCATTGTATAACATCATCACAACACATACATCAAATATACATCTCATGTCAAATAATTGCTATCACATACACATCTATCTGCAAGCTGCACATTAAATGAACATATCTAACATGACCTAACAATATACACATCATGATGATCACCAACATGTAAATTATGTACAACTGCAACATGAACATAAAATACATGGACCATATATATATATATATATATAATGTAAAAAATATGCAAATGTAATATAAATTTCAAATATCAGCTAGTGGTACAATATCATCAATAACAGTACTAATCGAAGCCTACTCAGTCAATGGTGCAGCCTCGACAAGCTCAGATACATGCTGATCATCACGTGCCTGCTGATCTAGTACTGGTGCCTCATGCTGATCAGGATCAACCGTCGGCTGCTCATTGTGATGACTCGACATGGTCGATGGTCCAGCCTGCTCATGATCATGAGTACTGCTGGATACTGCAGGCTGCTGACTCGACATTTCCGATGGTCCAACGTGCTCTCCATCATGACTGCTAGTCGATGCGCCTGCAGGCTGCTCATCTAGCGCGATGTGAGGTGAACGATGATCACTCCCCTGATCGTAATCATCAGATGATACGACACTACTTGCAGACTATCGAAGTGCTACGTCTCGACCACACCTATAATGTCAAAGGGCCCTCCTCAACCACGTAACTAGGGTCATAGCTCCTACGACATGCTGCATCAGGCTGTACATGTCACGCGACATGCCTCTCCACATATGCACCAACCTACCATCGGCCTTTATATCTCTAATAGCGGCGGACCTGACTCCCGCCTCAACAAACAATGCATAGAGTTGGTCGCCCAACTCCATCCTCAATCTACTGTCAAGCCTATGCTTAGAAAAAGGTGGTACCGACGTACCAATAGGAGCAGGTCTGTCTGCATCGACCTCATTATCCTCGACATTTGCCATGTCTTGATTATCATCAGGTCCACACTTGGATCATTTGGTGGCGCTAGCATCTCATCGCCATCAAAAGACCCAATGTCTGCAAAATATATATAAGTACACAACAATAATTATATAATTTCATTAAACAGTTTAATAAAAACAAGTTAAATAACATGTTAGAATAAATTTAAATAAAATAGTAATATTACCTCTATCATCCGGCGGCTCATCATCTGTGAAGAGGATGTTGGCACACCCTCGCCAATCCAAACCAGCATAAGGACAGGGGACCATAACAAAGGGATGCTCGTCAACATTGGCTAGAAACTCCAGTGCATGATGCAATATCCTCACATAAAACTCAGTCGCGCTCCTCTTGGGCATCAACTATCCCCACATGTGCATCCGTGCATGCAGCATCAACCTACGAGACTTTCGAACAAAAGTAGGCCTCGTCTCTGGAAACCTCTCAAAAAATAAAAAAAAAAAGCTCTGAAGAAAAAGGGAAGCTAACCCTCCCTTTTGCATGAGCATGGAATCTATCTAAGGCTGTACAGAACTACCACAAAAGAAATGGCAGACCACCTGACAAGTCTTGGCTCCTGTACTAAAGAATCAACATAATATAGAAGCGGGAAATTAATGTGTTGCCTGTTGCTGGTGTTGTGTGAATGTTTGAAATTAGAAGTGAGAGTCACCTCACCTCCTCACTACCAAATGCAACAATACGTAACTGACCTCTGGAGACCTGAAAATTTGAAGGAGATAATATATCCACGCTAATGTATCTCTAGGAGTATACCAACTGAATCCCTGCTACATAGCTAACTGGAACCTCTGGGAATGAGGGAAAATCCACCCCTCTCCTTGATATCCCAATAATGAAATAGATTTCCTCCTCAGTGGGCACGTACCACTGGTTAGGACCTGTTAGGGTCCTATAATAATATGATTCATAATTTTGAATTGACTATGTTTTAAACTTGTAATATTGTACATACTTTGCTTTTTGAAAGTTGTTTTCCCATATTAAAAAAATGTAAAGAGGGTAAGTCCTAAAAGAAAAATCAAAGGACTAAAAGAAAAAGATCAAAAAAGAATATAAAGTATGAACCCCACCAAAAAGAGATAAAAATAGATTCTGAAAGTGATGCAAATTCAAATGCCACTACTTTTTACTTTACTTTGAAAAATAAAAATTGTGTGCAGCTTGTAAAAAATGCAACAATCCATGAAGATCAAACATTTTAATCTTGATTCATTCATGTTTTAAATTTCGTGCTGATAGTTAGAGAATAAAGATCTAGCCAAACTATTTAATCTTGGAAGATCAGTAGTTAGGTAGAGAATAATAATGAGCTCATAAGTTTAATCTGAGCCATTGGAAGTTATAAGGTTATAATTAGATTAGTTTTCTTATAAAAGAAAAATCAAAAGGGTCAGCAAGCTTAAATGCACCCAATAAATGAAGAAAAAATGTTAGGGTAAATAATGGGTAGATAGAAGAGTGTTACAAGGCATGGAAAGCATCAATTGGTCATTTCATATCACTAATATTCCCCAAAATCACTGTCCCCTTGTTTAAAACACTAATTTCATTCTTAAAAATGCATTTTCCCTTGTAAAAATATCCCTTTCCTTTCATACTAGCCTTTCCCCCTTATTTCATCCATTTTCCCTTCCTAACAACCCCTTTCCCTAGTTAAAAATACATTTTCCTTTGAAAATCAATCTCCCCTAATTCCCATTTTTTATTCAAAAAGTATTAAAAACCCCCTTATCCTAAGTCTAAATAGTTAAAATGATATGTTGGGCCCCACTTTAACAATCCCTTTCCGATATCAGTTTTAACACTAGTCCCTATTGTATTTTTATCCTGTATACATATTCACTTACCCCATGTTTTCCCCGCTTTACATATTTCATTAACCTCTCTTTGTATTTAACCCTCGTTTAATATTATAGTTAAACCCATTCACATACTTTATTAACCCCATATATATTAACTCTTGCTTTATTATATATCTCGGGTCCCACTTATTTTTTAAACCCCACTATTAGAAAGTCCCGACCCACATATATACCATGTTATATTAACCCCACCTATTGTATATTACTAACCCATTTCTTATATAAAACCCCATTGCATGACTTAAAACCCGGGCCCCATCTCCTATAAAATCCCTCCTATTCTCCCATCCGTCAGATTTCCATTCCTCAGATCCAATGGCCAATAACGGTTTTCTCACCCCCGACTACCCGAAATTTAACACCACGGGAGGGTTGCAAAATAAGCAGTTTCGCACTCCCACTCCCCTGCTACGTGATAGCCCCAGATTGTATCGTATCCTCCAATTCAAAACCACCAACCCAATTTTTGTGATGTGATAACCACCATACTCCCGCCAGGCTATTTTCCGGCCGTTGCTATGATACCACCCCTTCGTTTGAATTTAACTCCGTGCCCATATGTTTAACCACTGTTATTTAAAACAATAAGACCGCCATAAAACGCTTTTTCACCATTTTTGTTTAGATTTGCAAACAAAAATCTTTGCCGACCCGTTTTCAAGATATTTCACACCAGAATCCAAGCCTTCCGCCACCAGAACATGTGCAGATTCAGTTTAAAGCTTTATAAAGACCATTGAAGCCTATTTCGCTGCCAGAAAGCCTAAGATGCAACCAGAACCATTTCTGTAGACCGAAATCATCTTTTTCCAGGTATTCCAAAGCTTCTGAAGCCATTTATTAAGAAAAAGAATAATAAATTGAATAAAATAAACAAATCTATGGCTTCCCAAGGTATTGTGACAGTCAATCCCTTGCAACCTCTTGTTTTTGATATTGAACATACCCCCATTGCAGAAAAAGACTTCAAAATTAGTGACCCTGTCACTGATTTCAACCTCTTGAGCTCCACTGCTGGAGCCATGATAAATTCATGGAGCAGGCTGATGATATCCACCTTTGGGAATCAAATTTTCCCAAATATATTTTCCCACAGATATTCCATTTTCCTGAAATCATCAGACTCTGTCAAGTTAATTATCTGCCTAATGAAAGAGCCCTAGTAACCCACAACAAGGAGATTTTGTTCACCATTACTGCAGAATCAATAAACTAGATGTTGCAAATCCAAACCAAGCTTGATGAAGCCCCTCTGTCAATAGAAATCCTCACTGAATTGTATCTAAAACTTGACTTTCCAAAGAGATTTTAGATCTTCCAAACCTTTCTACCTTCATCATTTGAAACCCCAAAGAGTAACCCTCCTTATTCAACCTCAATTTTCTCAAAAAGAATGAGGCAGATTGTCACAATGCTGTCTTGCATTCTAGGCTACTTTACATATGAGTATGTAGATGCTTCTATCTTAGTTTTTCTTTCCATTTTCTACCTAGGACAACCTCCAACCTTCACATTTAACTTTTCTCAGTACTTATTAGATTCCATCCATGAGAAAATAGTTAAATTACTAGAAGAAGGAGTCTTTAAGTATTCTTCAGTATTGTTTCATTTATTCCTATACTTCCAACCTGAAAGGTTTGCAGTTAGCCTTGAAAAATTGGACACTGAGGGTATTCCTCAATTAGTGGTCTTCTGGACTTCATTAATTAGGAAATATTCCACAGATTTTACCTACAACAACTTCATTGATTCATTTATTCATCCAATTGTCAATATGCTAAGCATAACAATGAACTTAGGATCAGTGAAGAAATAAAGAAGGTATTGCAGTTATCCGAACATAGTAGAACAAGAGACTGGTATTTATACCATAACCACACTGAAATTAGGGTATATGGATGTCAAATCACTACATATAAACTGCCCAAATACCTCCCAATGAGGTTATTTTCACTAGAATATATCAAGAAGATCCTGAACTCAGATGAGGTTAATTTCTTATCAGTAAAGAATAAAACACAGTTTAAGATCAGAAACCAGATTGGTAATTTCATTTGGAAACAATAGAAGTGTCGGTAAACAAGTAGACAATTACTTACAGGAATTCAAGTTCAGTGAGAGTTTCAAATGGCAGTATGATCCTTTAGGATTTATCAGCAAACTAAGAGTTAAATTTAAATTAACTCCTTTTGTCCATGAATCTAAACCAGAGATTGAAAAGTACTCCGACCAGTTAGAGTGGTTGGAGAATACTTTGAAAGAGGCAGAGAAGCAAGATGATACTAGTTCCATCTTGCAAACTCCAGCCCTATAAGATAGGAACTCCAAAAGAGCAAGAGAAGAAGGATCATATTCATCTCAAACCACTACAAAAACCAAATTCAAACTAATGTATAGGAAGAAGCCCAAGCTAAATCCCGTAAATGAACAAGTTGAGACTATTGAAATTATTGATATAGACATAGTGGTTAAAGAAAATGCACCTCCAACAGTTTTAGAGGAAACTCATAGCCTTCAACATCTAAACACAAATTATTCAGAAGCAACATAGTGTTGAGGTCTCTTCATCAAGTAATCCAGCAGATAAAGAACATGATATCATGGAGAATTACAAATAAATTGAACTCAGGAATGAGGCATTAAAAGAAGTTACTTATGCCCAATATTGGAAGTAGACACCTAGTGACCAGAACAGGTTGCTTTCTGCTTTTGATTACAAGACCAGGAAGATGCAATTGAAATTTTTGTAGCCCATGGTGCAGTATCCAAAGTCATTAGCTGATTACAGAAAGACAAAATTTGAATTTCAAGCCAAAGATGTTCATCCTATAGACCAAATAGAATTTCATAAGCAAGCTGGAGAAATGTTATATTCTACCATGACCAATAAAGCTATGAGTGTACAAAAACTGCAAAATTCTCTAGAAAACTTCAAAGGACAGTTAAAGCTAGAGAATGCTTCCTCACAAGCCAACGAGAATAGAATCAAATCACTTGAATAATTGGTCATAAAGGTAGGATATGATCCCAAGAACATCAAAATTGCAGAAGAACTCATCAAGAAAAAGAATGTAGACATTGTTGCATTGAAGAAGCAGCTAAAATTGCCTCCGACTGAACATCGACAAGCAAAAGAAGTTCTAGATAATGAAGGCCAAAAATATGGAATGATGAATCTCATCATTCAGCTAACAACTCAACTGAAAGAGATGGATAAATTGGTGCAGGAGAAAAAGGCCAACAAGGAAGCAATCCATGTCACTGCTATTCCTACAATTACTACAACAACTCCTTCTACTCCAACAACTCTAGTGGCAACAACAATTCCAGTAGCTACAACACTTCCAACTACATCAGCTCCTACATCAGCAATATATTCAACAACAACAAAAAATCATCCTAGTGATGAGGCAGGTAAATTAATCAAAGCTATGCAGGATATGTCCATCCAAACAAATGAAATAAATAGACTTAAAGAACAAATAAAAATTCTAAAGGATGAGAAGAAGCAAGTTCAAATCATGCATAAGAATGAAACATAGAAGTCAGACAAATTGACTGATAAATTACAAAATTTAGAAAAATGGTTGACACTAAAAGAACCACTTGCCCAAGAAAAGCAGCAGTTGTGGGCCAATATCATTAACTCTGTTAATGATAATTGGCCATCTATCCAAGTTATCTTTGAGAAAAATGATTTGATGAATGCAACAAATGAAGCCATTCAAAAATTCAAAGAGGAACTTGGGAAAAAGCCAGAAGAGGCCACTGAGATCATTAAGTTTCTCAATTCTAAGAACAAGCAGGAATTAAAGGAAATTGGCATAAGTGACAGGACTGAAACAATCCTAGAAGTAAGAAAGGTAATTTTCAAAAGGAACTTAATGACGCAACATGAAGACAAGTGTCAAAACATGGAGCTTGCAATAACCAGATTCATGGTGAAATTTGATGTTTTGAGGCAGAAAGGTCTGCCTAATCCTTTGGTGATAAATGACAGATTGATGAAGCATGAAGACCATGACAAGAAGTCTAGAGAAGTAGCCAAAGAACAGTCCAACAATTCCTCCATGAAAGGAATTCCTACAGGAAAAGTGCTCTATTAGAATTTTGAGAATCTCTTTTACCTCCATCATGAGGTAAATCATCTCTTTATCAACAAGCCTACATTTGCAAAATAGAAAGAGGCTGATGAAATTTTTAGAAGAATAGTAAAAATCAAATTACCAGATGAGGAAGCTTGGGAAAAGTTGAATGATTTACTGTGAAAGTGAAAAGTAAAACAATAAAAGAGCAGTCGAAGTGAAAATAGAACATGCAGGTTAAATATTAATAGATCAGTTAAGTTAAAGAGTTTAAAGAGTATTATATGAGAAGGAAAGTTTAAAGATAAAGACAACGTAAAGGATAATCAACAACATAAATATGCAGCTAGCGTACAACAACAATCAAAGAGAGAAAGCAACAAAATATCAAGGAGCAAACAACAAATCCAACTAAAAGAGGGACAACTTGCATTAGTTACATAGGTGTCTCTATATTCTTGCATGAAGATATTTATTTTTCCTTGAATAATTCCAAAATTAGTTTTAGGATATTTTGTAATATTTTTTGTATAAATACTTCATAATTCGAAGTATTGAGTGTGGATTTCTGAACATTTCTATATTTGGAATTGATCTAAGAACTAGAGGGTTTATTGTACCATTTTCAAGTCAACATCAAGACTGAGTAATAAAGGCATTGCATTAGATGATTCATGTGTTGAGCCACTTCAGTGAAGTATCTTTATATTGTTCATGTTTTTTCTTTAAGTTTTCCATAAACTTGTATGTTTTCCAATTTAAATGTTATAACATGAATATTATTGTAGAATGTGTTTAAGTACACTCTGTTCTGAACTGTTATTCATTTTAATTTTTTCATCTGATATCCGTATCTGAGAATCCTTAATTTCTCTCCCATCCCGATTGACCTCTTTCATTTCCTTCATTATCCGGTTTGAGGAATCCTTAACTGCTCCTTGATCGCGATTGACACCATTTCACCATCCAGCCTAAAAGATCTTAATTACTCAGCTACCTTGCCTTGTGAACACTTCCTTTAGAACTTGATTTTGCCCCGTTGCTTGATACATTGAATCCATATCCGAATGGAAAATAGACCTGCATCTATCCATCTAAATCAATAACTCCACCACCAAACCAAACCAAAATCAAAACCAATCAATCTTACATAACTAGCCTAAAATCAATTAAAAACAACAAAGTTAAATCATAAAGAGAGAGCCCTCTCTGAGTATTAGGAAGGCTATATCCTGATCTCAAAACTAGGTTGATAGTTACCTCTAATATTTCCTTAAACAAAAAGCATAACAACCCTAGGAATTATAGGAGTGATGATAGGACCAACGCGGAAAGCTTGTAGGTGGGCATTCCACCGGTGGATAAGATGTCGCAAAAACACACCATGGCCCTTTAGGGAATTAGCCTCCTCATAGAACTTGAGGAGGCCTAATTGCCTTAGGAGCCCGTGGGTAGTTGCTTTAATAGGGCGAGGGTACACATTTCTCTCCCTCTATTGTGCCTCCCACATGCGAACCATGTTATACTAGTCCACCTATTGTTGCCGCTGTTTCCTCTCTTCTCTCCTTTCACGTAGCTGAATGATATACATATTAAATAATTTTTTTAATTAAATGAGACATGTATTTAGGAATATACATATATAATTTTTTTTGAAAAAAAAAATAGTCAGTGTGCCACAAAAAATAGGCATGCACTAGTAACGGTGTGTCTTTTTTTATCGTGCACCGGAGGTGGTGCACTAGAAAATTTGCAGAGCACCAGAAACAATGCACTTGAGAATTTTCAGCGCACCACCCTCGCATTTTTCCAAATTCAACGATGCGGTGGTGTGAGGGACTGCATCATTGACCATGGACCAGTGTCGAGAGAGTAGTGTGCTGACCTAACTATACGCCTTGGGGCGTATAGGTTGGTCAGTGCACCGCCCTCATGACATCACTACATAGTCAAAGGTGCGGCCTTTTCTCGGGCCACACCGTTGACCATGTTGAATTGTCGGAATGTGGTGTGCTGACAAAATTACTCGCCTCGAGGCAGATATTTCCGTCAACGCACTGCATTCCCGCTATTCGATAGGGTCAATGGTGCAGCTGGGTAACCGACCACATCGCCCTTTTTTAATTTTAAAAAATCACTGTGCGCCTTTCGGTACCACCTCAGAACCGATGCGAATACTATTAGCACCGGTGGCAGTGCGACTTGTAAATTTATAGGCAACACCGCGAACTGGTGTGAGCTGAACGACTCGAGCGCACCCTGCGAGAAATATATATATATATATATATATATATATATATATATATATATATATATATATATATATTATATATTATATATATATATATATATATATATATATATATATATATAAATATATATATATATATATATATATATATATATATATATATATATAGTTTAAAGAAGGTGAATTTTAAGCTAATTTACAAAACGTATTTGCTAAAAGGTTTAATTATGGAAAAAAAAGGAAAATACCTGTAAATTTAGCTGTCGAAAAGGCATATTGGCTGTAGAATTTTCAAAACTAGATTTTCCCACTGTTTTAGAAAATTCAAAATGGAGATGGTGGGCAATGAACAACATTAGTGCTTGCAATGGGAGCATCAATGGCAGGGCGCCTCACACAAGGTAAAGTTGCACCGGTGCTTGAGAGCTCTGTAGTATTGAAAAGTGAAAAATGTTGATTTTTGATAGTAATTTTTTATTATTATTTAACCCTGTTCCGGTGCGCGGGTTTTATAGGCGCACCGATGCAACTTCTTAGGACCGCACCAGGATGTTTCATTTTTAGCGCTGGGTTTTAGGACGTTATAGTAATAAGACACACTGGGCAGGTTTGTACGAAGCACACAGTGTCCCAGTGTGCCAATGTTTTGTTCGCACCTTTGCTTTCTCTAGTTGAATGCACCAGTGCGGTTTATGATGATAAGCGCATCGGAAGAAAAACATCCACCAACCTCCTCTAGTAACATCTGCTAAAAATGGATGTCTGTGGTACTTTTATAAGGGATTCCTCAAAAATATCTGCCAGAGGGTATTTTTCTGGTATACCGCCTGGATGCTTACACTCTACTTTTACCTATTGACAATCTAAACACTTGGAGATGAACTCAACTACCTCTTTCTTCAGATTTAGCCAGTGGTAGAACTTCTTCACTGTTTTTAATGTCTTCTAATACCTTGGATGACCTGAATATGCCTTAACACAAAATTCCCTCAGGATAAGTTTCTTGAGTCCACTATTGTTCAACACATAGATCTTGTCCCTAAATTTGACCAAATCATCTACCGTGAGGTGATAATCAACATCCTGTTCACATGTACCCTCTTGCTGTAACCTGTGCCTAAGCTCCTTGTACCTATCATGCTGTTGTCCTGCCTATAAGTAATGTGCCTCTAAATTAGACATAAAATAAGGCCCATCTAACCTTTATTAGGCCCATCTACCTTCCTTATGCACATGAAAATATATATTAAATATGTTCTTCTACACTTAATAATGTTTTCTTATGATTTAATATTTTCTCAGGAGGGTTTAAAGGTAATGGAATATTTGTGCCTAACATTGGTTATTTTTGTAGAATATTGTGAGAATATTTGGCAGATTATGAAGATTTGGAGAGGGAGATAATTTAGGGACTTTCTCTCAACCACTGGAAGATCAAGAGTGAAGAATAAATGAGCACAATATTAAGAAATTGGGGAGAAATCTTGGAGAGATTCAAGGGGGTTGTCCACCCTCCTTAACTCTCAAAGGCAGCCAAAGGATCCTCATGAGATCCCCTCTAGAAATTCGAATTCTATAGGCAACCAAGCATCTCAAGACCAAGTGCACTCAAGCCATACTTCACTTGGAGTCAAGTGGACTCATTACCTATTTTTTAGGAGCTGTTGGTAGCTTCCCTCAAGGATAAATAAAGCTGATCAAGAGCTAATTAGGGTCGATTCCGGTGGATTATGGTCCATTCGATGCATTCCATTCCATTCCATCCGATGCCATTCATTTTCCATTCTATTAGGCTTTTGCTATTTAAGACCTTCGGGATGTAATAAGACTGTATTTTTTAATGCAATGAGTAGTTAGATGTTGTTTCACTGATCTAGTTTCAGGGAGTGAGGCTCGTGGGTTAGGGCCCAACCCATGTGCCTCAGCTTCTCTGTTGTTTTCATTCTTTCCTTTCTGTCATTTAGCTAGTTTTTCTTCTTTCATTTAGTTAGATTTATTTTTGATAGTTTCATTGCTGCATAGTTCTTTTGCTTTTAGTTTTTTGATGTAGTTCTTCATTTTCTTACGAGAGTAATAGAGTAGAGAACAAATCCAAAAGATGTGGTAAAGCCTTCCCCTCTCATATCTGTCAATAGATTTTGAACAGGGTAGACCTTCCCACAGGCCAAAAAATGCTTTCTGTTCACTGTTTCTACCATGCATTTTGTCTGTTTTCGTGCATGAATCAAAATGTTTGATTGCAAGAATAAGTCTCAACAGTCCCAAAAAAGTTCTCCAACACCTCCCACTTCATCTTCCATTTTCCTTCTGTCTCTACTATTATGCTCTAGTAAACTGTGTTATGCCCCTGTGCATAGTGGTTACACCTTCTATTCTTTCCTTTTCTCTTATCGTAGCTACCGCACCCTTTTTATTCTCGAAAACTCCTCCAAAACCTTAAAGTTCACCTTATATCCCTTATTTTCTCTTTGCGTAGCTATCGCAACCATTTTAACTTGAAAACCCTCCAAACAATTTAAAGTTTGGCCTCCACCTTTCCTCCTCAAAATTCCCACTATCGCATTTCGCACTTCTCACTCTCCTCCCAACTGCACTATTGCTTCTCTGCAAACCTTGCGATATTGCGAAATCGCCAATCGCAATTCTTAGTTTCTATTGGTTTCCTTTAAGGCTTATCGCTCCAAACGCCGATTGCTACACCACTGTAGCATTCTGCCATGTCATCCCGATTGCAAATCTCATTTCGTAGTTTTTATCCCCATCAAAAATCACAAATTGCAGTTTCTATGGTTTCCTTTAAGACTTACCGCTCCAAACGCCAATTGCGACACCAGTGTAGCATTCCACCACGTCATCCCAATCGCAAATCGCACTTTGCAATTTTTATCCCCATCGCAAATTACAAATCACATTTTTTATTTTGTTCCCATTAACACTTATCGCTCTTAATGCCGATTGTGATATCACTGTCGTACTCTGCTACTGTTCCCACCGCCACATCACCCATTGCATTTCGCGCTTCACAACCTTTTACTGAACAAAACTTCCGCTATCCATCCAAATTTGCGATATTGAGATTGCGATATCAAATTTATCACTTCGTAGTTTTTATCCCATTACATTTCACACTTCGCAGTTTTTTCCCCCAACGCATTTCGCATTTCACTCCCAAAAAACACTTCTGCTACCCCTCCAACTTTGCGATATTGCAATTGCGATATCGCATATTTCATATCGCACTTCCATCCTCCATCGCAACTTTTCCATCGCACCTGTTAAAGCACTCCGCTCCAAAGCATTTTTTTTGCGCTATAATAAAGTTTTATTAAGGTTTAAATCCCCTCCTTCCACTTTTAAGCCTTGTTTCATGTGTTAAGCCATCCATTAGCCTCTTTAGCCGTTTTTCATCCAAGCTACAAATTAACACTTTCTCAATTAGAATTAAGTCATGGATAGATTCGCTGCATGGATAGAAGCATGGTATATGGAGCATAAATTAAATTAGTTTCCTTCCCTTCATTTCCTTTCTACAATTTAAATTAGTTTCCTTTCTTCCATTTATTTTCAGCAAGTTAAGTTAGTTTCCTTTCTGTCATTTCCTTTTTGAAATTTAAATTAGTTTCTTTTCTGCCATTTATTTTCAGCAAGTTAAATTAGTTTCCTTTCCTGTCATTTCTTTTCAACAATTTAGTTTAGTTTCCTTTCTGTCATTTCCTTTCTGCAATTTATTTTAGTTTCATTGAAGTGTGACAGACTTCACTGATAACCCCTAGAAGTAGCACCCTTTCGTAGAGCAGAAGAGGATCATGACATGAGTAGAATGCATCTGCCATGTATATAACACTATCACCTCCAAGTTTTTATGAACCCTGGGTTGATAAAGTAAAGTAGGGCAGCCCCTGGGAGTTGCAGCAGCCTTGGTGCAATACCAGGGCTCACCACTTTTTTGCACCGTTGCAGGGGAGGTTTCTAGTAGTTGCTTTGATTATATTTTAGCATTCTTTTTTGCTTTCCTTTTTCATGTTGTTTCCGAAATATTGAAAAATACAAAAAAATCTGATTTTCATGCCTCATAAGAGTAGGGATACTCATAAATTTTTTAAAAACACTTCTCCAATACCAACCCCCCCACTTGAGGTGCGGTAAGAACCACATCACCATACACTTTTGAAGGTAGAAGAGATGGATGGATATGATGACAATGAAGAAGATCTTATTGGGTTTCCAATTCAAGATATGGACATCAGTGTACATATGAAGAACGTCCCTCAATATTTCCTTCCCAACTTCCATGGTATGAGGACAGAGGATCCGTAAACATTTCTCATTGAATTTGAGACACTTTGTAGATCTTATGGCTACTTATTACCCACTCAAAAATTGAGATTGTTTCCTGCAACATTGAATGATAGATCTCTTAAATAGTTCATGAGTCTAGGTACTAATTCAATAAGATCATGGAATGATATGCAAAATATATTTATAGAAAAATATAAAGATTGTGATATTAGAGAAGAAATTTTTAGAATGAACCAAGAAGAAGATGAGAGCCTTGAGGATCTAATAGAGAAGTTCATGTATAATGTTAAGAGGGAAAAATTACATCATCTAGGATTTGACACACTAAAAACCCTCTTACTCAGAACAATTAGGGATGAGTGGATTGATCTCCTTAATCTCATGAGTAGAGGAGATGTATACCAACTGTTATCTGAAGAAATTTGTTAAGCATGCAAGTGCATATCAAGAGGAAGGGAAAGAGTAAGTAAGTCAGCATCAACATTGGTAAGGCAAGATGAACTTGGAAAATTTCTTGATAAATTTAAAACAGAAATTCTTAGCAATCTAAGAGAACAAGTAGAAATGTTAAGAATGAAAAATGAGAAAAAAGAAGATGCTAATATTTTTGTTATCCTTGCAGAGTCAGTTTCTACTAACTCTTATTCATCATTCCCCAGGTTTAATTTTTTTTACCAGGAAGATAATGGAGCAAGGCAATCACCAAAGAAGCTACGTTATGTAGCTCCAAGGATACCCTAGCAGCATAGTCAACTTGATATGATTCAAGGGACCACTTCACAATTTCAAGATTATTCACTTCCATCTCAGACTAATTGGGACACACTCCCTCCTTGGCAACCTCAACCATCTCAACCCAAAAACCAATCATGGAAACATGGTTGGCAAGGACCTTATTGGGAAAATCCCCAATATCCTCAATATTTGCCTTAATATCCTCCATACCCAACTCCATGCTATCCCTACCATCCACCTCCACCACAAACACAACCTCAACCACATTCATCTCATATATCCACCCCCACTCAACTACCCGTACCACCATGTCAAAACCCACACCATGAAGTATCTCAACCTACTTACAATGCTGAGGTACAATACTTCCAAACATATCCTCTTGATCTAGATGGTATTCATCTTAGTTCAAGAAAGGTATTGTAAAGAGAAATTTTCTTAATGTCATTGAAGGACAACATCAAGAAGGAGAGGATCCAAATGAGGAGATCAAAAGATCAAGGGTTGCACTTTATGAAGAGCCGACATCAGAATCATATGGTGAGAAAGTGTCCTCATGTTTACCATCATTTCCTCCTTGTGTTCAAGAGAAAAATCAACAAAAGGAGTAAGATTTGAATATCATAATAGAAAAGGACATCCAAGGTGATCCAACTCAACAAGTGGACGAGGGGCATCAAAAATATATTGACATATGGTTCCAAATAGTCATTAAGTTGTAGCAAGACACTCTTATCCAACAATACTTGATACAATCCCAGTCAAAACAATTCATCTCTTATATTGAGGTACATGTCAGAGCATGTATTCTAGGTGTGCACTTGATTTTGTATGTCATCTTGATGTGTACATGGATCCATTGGAAGTATTCCTATACTTGAAAAAGGTTTTATTTTTTCAAGTAGAGTAGGAAAGTGAAAAAGAAAAAAAAAAGAAAAAAGGGAAGAAGAATAAAATCTCAAGTGAAAACCTCTTTTGAGGCGTCTGAGATTGGCCCACTGATTGAAAACCTCCATGAGGCAGTCATTTGGTTGAAAAAATAAAAAATAAAATATCCTAGGTGAAAACCTTCTTTGAGGTGCCTAGGCAGACCTACTAGTAGAAAACCTCATTGAGGCAGCTAGTAGGCCTTAAAAAAAATATTTCATTTCTCCATGTATCTCTCTCTAATGAATGCAGGTGCTCTCCAACCTTTGCAAGAAGAAAAACAACAAGTTGGCACAAAAATAAAATTTGGTCAACACTTTAGTCAAAGGTAGTAAAACTTGGACTTCCTCCTCCTGTGCTTAGAAGCTCCAAAAGGACCTCAAGCAGATTATAACATGCAACTTCAATAGCAGCTTCAACATGCATCTTCAGTAGCAGCTTCATCAACATCTTCAATATCACCTTAAAAAACAAATCAATGTTAAGGCTCATGTATGCAATCACGAAACCCTTTCTTCAAATCTATTTTAGCTTAATAAAACATTAAAAAGTGTGAGAAGGAAAGTTTTTTATATAGCCAAAATTAGTAGCAGAGCAATCTTAGCCTTATCTAGCAACTAGCCTCACTTTTTCCACCAAGAAGAGGAACAAGGCAAAAGTAAAAAGGAATTGAGAAAGTTGGTAGTAAGCAGTTCATGTAATGGAAGACAAGGAGTGCCAAAGGGGCAACCAAGGGAAAACTCAGTTCACTCTGTATGCAATTAAAAAAATAAAAAATAAAAAGAAAAAAGAAAGAAAGAAAGAAAGAAAGAAAAGAAAAGAAAAGAAAAGAAAAGACTAAAACAAAATAAAAGGTGGATAAACCACCTCTTGGCATGCAAAACATATTTACTTAAGGCATCTAAGGACCTCCATGAAGCACCTAGAGAAGAAATGAAAGAATAATAGTAAGAAGATTAGAAGGAGGAGCAGCGCATGGTCCAATAAATAGAAAATGAAATAAGCCAACATGCCAGGAGAACCCTAAGGCAGGGAGGATGAATAGGTTTCTCAGAGGATGAGCAACAGTTTCTGTAGGGGGGTGATGACGGGCCTCTAAATTAGACATAAAATAAGGCCCATCTACCTTCCTTATGCACATGAAAAGATATATTAAATCTCTCCTTCTGCACTTATAATGTTTTCTTATGCTTTAATATTTTCTTAGGAAGGTTTAAAGGTAATGGAATATTTGTGCCTAATATTGGTTATTTTTGTAGAATATTGTGAGAATATTTGGAAAAATATGCAGATTTGGAAGAGATAATTTAGGGACTTGCTCCCTGCCACTGAAAGATCAAGAGTGAAGAATAAATGAGCACAATATCAAGAAATTAGGGAGAAATATTGGAGAGATTCAAGGGGGTTGTCCACCCTCCTTAACTCTCAAAGGTAGCCAAAGGATCCTCATAAGATCCCCTCCAGCAATTCAAATTCCAGAGGCAACCAAGCAACTCAAGACCAAGTGCACTCAAGCCATACATCACTTGGAGTCAAGTGGACTCATTACCTATTTTTTAGGAGCTGTTGGTAGCTGCCCTTGAGGATAAATAAAGATGAAAAAGAGCTAATTAGGGTTGATTTCGGTGGATTATAGTCATTCAATGCTGTCCATTCCATTCCATTTTCATTCCATTCCATCCCATGCCATCAATTTTCCATTCTATTAGGCTTTTGTTGTTTAAGACATTTAGGATGTAATAAGACTATATTTTTTTAATGCAATGAGTTGTCAGATGTTGTTTCACTGATCTAGATTTAGGGAGCGAAGCTCGTGGGTTAGGGCCCAACCCATGTGCCTCAACTTATCTGTTGTTCTCATTCTTTCCTTTCTGCCATTTTGCTAGTTTTTCTTTTGCCATTTAGTTAGATCTACTTCTGATAGTTTCATTGCTGCTTTCAGTTTGATGTTGTAGTTCTTCATTTGATTACGAGAGTAATAGAGTAGAGGAAAAATCCAAAAACTATGGTCAAGCCTTCCCCTCTCATCTCTGTCAATAGAGTTCAAGCAGGGTTAACCTTCCCACAGGCCAAAAAATGCTTTCTGTTCACTATTTTTACCATGCATTTTGTTTGTTTTCGTGCATGAATCAACATGTTTGATTGTAGGAATAAGTTTCAACAGTCCCATAAAATTTCTCCAACACCTCCCACTTCATCTTCCATTTTCCTTTCATGTCTGCTGTTATGCTCTAGTACACTGTGTTACGCCCCTGTGCACAGTGATTATGCCTTATATTCCTTCCTTTTCTCTTATCGTAGCTACCACATGCTTTTTATTCTCTAAAACTCCCCCAAAAACATAAATTTCACCTTCTATCCCTTCTTTTCACTCTGTGCAGCGATCCCAATCATTTTAACTTGAAAACCTTCCAAACACTTTAAAGTTTGACCTCCACCTTTCCTCCTCGAAATCCCCACTATCGCATTTCAGACTTCGCACTCTCCTCCCGACTGCACTATCGCTTCTTCGCCAACCTTGCGATATTGCGATATTGTGAAATCAAAAATCGAAAATCACAATTTCTATTGGTTTCCTTTAAGACATATTGCTCCAAACATCAATTGTGACACCACTTTAGAATTCCGCCACATGATCCAGATCGCAAATCGCATTTCGTAGTTTTTATCCCCATCGCAAATCACAGTTTCTATTGGTTTCCTTTAATACTTACATCTCATAATTCTGATTGAAACACCACTGTAACATTCTGCAATGTCATCATGATCGCAAATGACACTTCGCAGTTTTTATCCCCATCGAAAATTGCAAATCACAATTTTTATTTGGTTCCCATTAACACTTATCGCTCCCAACACTGATTGCGATATTTCTGTCATACTCTGCCTCCGGTCCCCCTTCCATGTCACCCATCGCATTTCGAACTTCGCAACCTTTTCCTGAACAACACTTCCTCTATCCTTCCAACTTTGCCAATTTGCGATTGTGATATCGCATTTCGCACTTCGCAGTTTTTATCATGTTTCATTTCGCACTTCGCAGTTTTTGTCCCCAACGCATTTCACACTTCGCTCTCGCTCCAGAACAACACTTTCACTCTCCAACTTTGCGATATTGCAATTGAGATATCGCATATCTCATATCGCACTTTCGTCCTCCATCGCAACTCCGCCATCACATTTTTTAAAGCATTCCGCTCCAAATCTTTCTTTTGCGCTATAATAAAGTTTTAATAAGGTTTAAACCCCCTCCTTCCACTTATAAGCCCTGTTTCATGTGTTAAGCCATCCATTAGTCTCTTTAGCCCTTTTTCCTCCAAGCTACAAATCAACACTTTTTTAATTAGAATTAAGTCATGGATAGCTTAGTTGCATGGATAGAAGCATGGTAGATAGAGCATAAATTAAAATATTTTCCTTCCCGCCATTTCCTTTCTGCAATTTAAATTAATCTCCTTTTTGCCATTTACTTTCAACAAGTTAAATTAGTTTCATTTCTGCCATTTACTTTCTGCAATTTAAATTAGTTTCTTTTTTTCCATTTATTTTCAGCAAGTTAAATTAGTTTCCTTTCCTGTCATTTCTTTTCAACAATTTAGTTTAGTTTCCTTTCTGTCACTTCATTTCTGCAATTTATTTTAGTTTTATTGAAGTCCCTTAGAAGTAGCACCCTTTTGTAGAGAGGAAGAGGATGACATGAGTAGAATGCATCTGCTATGTATATATCACTGTCACCTCCAAGTTTGTACGAACCCCGGGTTGATAAAGTAAAGTAGGGCAGCCCCTGGGAGTTGCAACATTATTGGTGCAATACCAGGGCTCACCAGTAAGATATGATCTTGTAAATATATCCCATAAGATCTTCATAGCTGCTATATGATTTACTTGTACTCTTCTGCTAAGAGCATTTGCAACCCTATTTTCCTTTCCCTTAATGTAACTTATCTCAATGTCAAACTCATTGAGTGTAGCAAACCATCTAGCTTGCTTGGAATTGATATTCAGTTGGTCGAACAAGTATCTCAGCCCACTATGATCACTCATCAGAATGAACCTCCTTTGAAGAAGATAGTGCCTCCAAATATTCAATGACGGATGATCGCTTCTAACTCAAGATCATGTGTCATATATCTCTACTTGTGCTCATTCCATTTCCTTAATTCATAACATACTACCTGTCCCTCCTGCATCATGACTCCACCAAGTCCTCTCTTGAAAGAATTTGTGTACACCACAAACTCTTTATTTGGATATGAAATCTTGAGAAATGGAGCATTCATAAGCAACTACTTAAAACTTGCTGCACATTCCTCTGTTAATTCAAATTTATTTCCTTTTTTTGCAATTATGTAATAGGATAGGCAATCCGTGAGAATTTCCTGATGAACCTCCTGTAATAACCTGCTAACCCCATGAATGACCTTACCTCATCCAAATTACTAGGAGCTACCCATTCCATAATAGCTCTTGTCTTTTCCGTATCCATTTCTATGCCTTCCTTGGAAACAACATGTCCCAAGTAATGTACTTCTATCTGAAAAAAACTGCATTTACTAAGCTTGGCATATAACTGATGCTCTCTTAGAAATATCAATACTGCTGCTAAGTGATCGATATGTGTTAGGTCCCTATATTACTAGTATAGCCCCTTATTTTTGTTAGTGTAATCCCCTTATTGTTAGTATTGTAGCCTTGTAACCCCCATATTGTTATTATTGTGCCCTTAAATTATTATTGTTAGGTCAGCTAGGATTACATTATGGCCCCATGGACTCCTATATATAGAAAGGAGGTTTTGTAATTTGTATCATTCAAGAATCATTCATATATGTAATGTATTGGAGGTTTCCCCCTCGAAGTGGCTGATTTCTAAGGCGTTGATCTCTCTTTTCTTCTATTTTTGGAGCTAGTTTCACAACATTTGGTATCAAAGCTTTGGATTATAGTGTTTCGTTGCTCCGAATAGGTCATCGTGGAATTTTTGCTATAAATTTTTTTCTATGAAGGTTCAGAAGCTGAAATTTTTAGAGAGAAAAGCCAAAATCCTGAGGAACATCGTCACAAAATTGCAGAGATTGGTTTGCGATATTTTCAGATATATGGTCTGTGGAAGTTAGGGATGTTTCAGGGTCCCGAATTTCATCTCAAAGAGGTGATCGTGGGAAAATATTCATAACTCTCTCTCTGAGCATCGGATTGGAATGCTGTAAAAAGTGGCGCAAGTACACAGACTGTAGTTTCTTGTCTATCAATTTTAAAGCCAAAGGAGGAAATAGTGACACGTGGAAAGTCGTACACTTTTTCTCTACTGAACCAATCCATAATTGGGTCATTGTGGGAGATTGGACATAAATTTTCCTTGAAGAATCCAAATCAGGTCAGACTTATGGCATTTGAAAGAAGCTTCAGAGGGCTACTACAGGGCTAAATTTTATATATTTAGGATCCGTAATTATAGAGATAATTCAATTTCAATATCGAGCTCTTCAAAAGCAAGTAAAAGGTGTGTGTGTGTTTTTTTTTTCTCCGAATTGCATAAGTCTTGTTTGAAGAATCAAGTAAAAGGTGTGTATTTCCAAGGGAATATTGTAGAATAGATATCAATATTTGATTATAAAATGACCTCTAAAAAGAATTCAACACCCATTAAGCCTTTAGAAGGCTCTACTATGACTCATGAAGACGAAGAATGACAACATGACATATCCAAATTACAAGAGCAAGTGCAACAAATTTTGCTCTCACAAAGAGCAACAAAAAATGACATGGAAGTTTTGAAGAAAGGCATGGAAACTAAGATGGATGGTTTGAAGAAATGCATGGAATCTAAGATGGATGGTTTGAAGAATGGCATGGAAGCTAAGATGGATGGCATGGACGCTGGCATGTAATCTAAGATGGATGACATGGAAGCTAAGATGGAAAACATGAAGAATGATAAAAAATCAGACATGGAAGGTTTGACAAAGTTGATACAAGAAATGTTTCCTAATGGTGAAAATATAGTAGAGGAAACTCATGATGAGAACAAAATAAATGCTAATTGTGATTTCATAAACTTTAATGTTGGAGGAAATAACCACCATATTCCAAAAATGGATATGAGGAAGTTTGATGGAAAGGATACTATAGATGGAGCAATATTTTGATCTCAATAATGTGCAAAACACACAAAAGGTACTCATTGCAGCTTTACATTTAGAACAAAATACATTTTTATGGTATCGATGGCTTTGATCCTGTAAAAAAATTGTCACTTGGTCAATTTTTATGGAGGAAATGATAGTGCATTATGAGGATACAAAGAACAACACCTTCTTTAGCCAATTGATAAATCTCAAACAAAAGGGTTCAGTGGGGGAGCACATTGAGGACTTCCAAAAATTGAATATAAAGGTAACTAATATTCCAGAGGGACACATGATTGATATCTTCATAGGCACTTTAAAGGATAACATCCAACATGAAGTTCGTGTTTTGGAACCTAATTCATTAGAGAAGGCATTCAGGTTGGCAAGAAAAATTGAATGTAAAATTATGGCAATAAGGAAGCCTACCACTCACTTCTATAAAGAGGGAAGTGTTGCTACTCCTAGATTTCCACAACCTACAAGGTTGACACCACAACAATTGGAAGAAAAAAAGAGCAAAAGGGCTTTTCTACAGTTGTGATAGAAAATACACTAAAGGTCATAAGTGTGCTGAGAAGAAATTATTTTACATATATTGTGAAGAGGAAGAAGAAAAAGAACAAAAGTCTTCAAAGAAGGATATAGAACCCTAGAAGGAAGAAATGAGTAGAACTCATATCGTGTAATGCATTGTGGGAATTACCACTCAAACTCTCAAGATAGAAGGACATATCAGAGAAGAAAAAGGAGTATGTGTTGATTGATTAAATTAGTACTATAATTATAACTAATTGTAAGGTACTGAGGAATTGATTGTTTCCATTGACACCAGAATGTCAAGTGATGGTTTGCAATGGATATATAATTGCTAGGAAAGTATTACTAATATCAAGCTAACCATGGGGTAATATGTATTGAATATTCCAATGCTTTCCATTCCTATGGGAGGTGCTGATGTTGTACTAGGAGTACAATGGTTACAATATTTAGGGACAATAGCTTTTAATTTTCAAGAAATTTTATTGAATTTTTTTTTAGAAGGAAAGGAAGTCGAATTATAGGGTATTGCAGGGAAGCCAAGAAAGATAATATTCTCTAATGTCATGACAAATATTCTAAAGAAAGAAAATGAGGCGTAATTGCACAATTATGCTCACTAGGAGTTTCAACATCAAAATCATATATTTCTGCAGATATCCAAAAAGTCTTGTACAATCATTCCAAGGTGTTTGAAACTCCCAAAGGAATCCCACCTATTTTTGATCATGATCATGCTATTCATTTGATTCCAGGAATTTTTCCTCCAAACATCAAGCCTTATAGATATCCTTATGTCCAAAAGAGTGAAATTGAACGTACGATTGCAGAAATGTGTTAGAAATTACCGCAGAAGTAATAACCAATTTACCGAGAGGAATAAACATAAATAGCCAGAAACAACTCATTAACATAAACATAGATGTTTATTCGGGAAAACCCCAAATCCCGGGCAAAACCCAACCAATGAAATTTCATTAACCATTGGCCAAAACCCTGACCAATCTGGCCAAGTGAGCCTTCACCGCTCACCTCCAGGCCTACATTACAATGAAGTATTCCCAACCTTTTCTAGGCTCCATTACATGCAATACCATGGGCTGAAAAACATGGGTGCACAATACCATGTGCCCCAAAACCACTACTATTTACCCTAGTCAACATTGACTCTATCCCGAGTCAAGTTTACCTAACAAAATGTTAGAGGCTGGTATAATTCAACCTAGTCAAAGTTCTTTCTCTGCTCCTGTAGTATTGGTACACAAGAAGAATGGATCATGGCGCATGTGTTTGGATTATAGGGAGCTCAATAAGATCACCTTTAAAGATAAATTTCCCATTCTTGTGATTGATGAATTATTGGATGAATTACATGGAGCAATTTATTTTACCAAGTTGGATCTTCGTTGGGATATATGCAGTCACAGAATGAAGACTAAAGATATTCTGAAAACAACATTTTCGAACTCATGAGGGTCATCATGAATTTTTGGTCATACCTTTTGGCCTTACCAATGCACCTTCTACATTTCAAGGGTCGATGAATTCCAATTTTAAACAGGCCTTCCTTAGAAAATTTGTGTTAGTATTTTTTGATGATATACTAATCTACAACGGGTCTTGGAAGGATCACATCAATGTTCAGCATCATTCACACACCTTGACTATTGCAAAAATGATTATATGCAAAAAAAATTGTCTTCTTACAGGATGATACCTAAAGTGGAATATATAGGTCATATTGTATCTCACGAAGGGTATTCGAGCATACCCTAACAAAATTAAAGCCATTAGATAATATTCCCCATGCCAAAGTAGTTGCAAGATTTCTTGGGACTGGAGATTATTATACTTAAGTTTGTTAAGAATTATGGGAGAATAGCAGCACCTCTAACAACATTATTGAAAAAAGATGCATTTTCATGGACTCCTGAAGCAACTAAGGCCTTTGAACGTCTTAAAGAGGCAATGTGCCTAGCACCGGTCTTAGCTACACCAGACTTTACTAAAACCTTTATTGTGGAATGTGATGCCTCAGGAAATGGAATTGGTGCAGTTTTAATGCAGGAAGGAAGACCCATTGCTTTTGAAAGTCGTCCAATCAAAGGAAAGTATTTACAGAAACCTATTTATGAGAAGGAAATGTTAACAATACTGCATGCACTAAAGAAATGGTGAACTTACCTAATGGGAAGACACTTCAAGGTAAAAACTGATCATGATAGTCTTAAACACTTTTTGGAACAAAGACTATCTTCAGAAGAGCAGCAAAAAAGGGTCACAATGATGTTGGGTTATGACTTTCAAATAATCTACAAAAAAGGAAAGCTTAATGTTGTTGCAGATGCACTCTCAAGAAAGAATGAAGAGGTGGAAGCATTGCTTTGTGCCATTTCTATTATCCAACCGGATTGGATAACCGAAGTAAGAGATGAATGGAAGAAGGACAAAGATGTATGGACACTCATTCAAAAGTTGCAGCAAGATCCTAGTACATATGATACGTTTAGTTGGAAAAATGATTCCTTATGGTACAAAGATCGCTTATATCTTTGTAAGAATTCCCAACTAAAACAAAAGATTCTTCTGGAATTGCACACTTCTCCTTTAGGAGGACACTCAGGATTTTTAAAAACTTACCACAGGGTGAAGAAAGAATTTTTTTGGGATGGCCTTAAATCTGATATTCGCAAGTTTGTGGCGGAATGTTTGGTTTGCCAACAGAATAAAGTGGAAACAATTAAGACCCCAGGACTTCTACAACCTTTATCCATTCCAGGTCAACGTTGGGAGGAGATTTCAATGGATTTTATCACGGGTTTACCTAAGTCCGAAGGAAAGAGTGTCATCATGGTGGTAGTTGATAGACTTACCAAGTATGCACACTTTTGTGCATTATCTCATCCATTTAAAGCAAGAACAGTTGCTACTACATTTATGGACAGAATTCAAAAGCTACATGGAAGCCCAAGGGTTATTGTGAGCGACAGAGATCCCATTTTTACTGGAAATTTTTGGACGGAGTTATTTTCTTGTTTTGGTACTCAATTAGCTCATAGCTCATCTTATCATCCTCAATCTGATGGTCAAACTGAGATAGTAAATAAATGTTTGGAAGGATATCTTCGTTGTTTTGTATCTGATAAACAAACACAATGGGTCAAGTGGTTACCTCTCGTTGAATAGTGGTATAACACTTCCTTCCATACTGCAGCAAAAATGACCCCATTTATGGCACTTTATGGATATCATCCACCGTCCATCACATCATATTTAAGACAAAATTCGAAGGTTCAAGCAGTGGAAGATCACATCGAGCATCAACAAGAAGTTCTACAACTCTTAAAGGATATCCTGAATTTGGCACAAAATCGAATGAAACAACAGGCAGTTTAACATTGCAGCGAGAGAAGTTTTGATGTAGAAGACTGGGTATTTTTATGGCTACAACTATACAAAAAAATTTCCCACAAGAAATCTAAGAAGGATAATAAATTATCGCCAAAGTACTATGGTCCTTACAAGGTGTTACAAAATATTGGTACTATGGCATACAAATTGGAGCTTCCTGCTTCTTCACGAGTGCATCCAATTTTCCATGTTTCATGCTTAAAGAAGGTTATAGGTGAAAATCTTCCAGTTCAAGCAATATTGCCAGAACTTGATGAGGAAGGAAAAATCATATTGGAACTTGAAGTGGTCACGGAAAAAAGAACTCGAAAGCTACGAATTCGATCAATTTTAGAGTATCTCATCAAGTGGAAGAAGTTACCCACTAAAGATGCTACATGGGTGGATGAGAATTTTATACAGAAGCACCCAAAGCTACTCAAGCATTTAGGACAACAATTTTTTGAAGGAGAGGGGCATTTTAGGTCCCTATATTACTAGTATAGTCACTTATTGTTGTTAGTGTAATCCCCTTATTGTTATTATTATAGCCCTGTAACCCCCATATTGTTATTATTGTGCCCTTAAATTATTATTGTCAGGTCAGCTAGGATTAGATTGTGGCCCCACTAGGATTAGATTGTGGCCCCATGGAATCCGATATATAGAAAGGATGTTTTGTAATTTGTATAATTCAAGAATCATTCATTTATGTAATTTATTGGAGGTTTCCCCCTTGAAGTGGTTGATTTCTAAGGCGTTGATCTCTCTTTTCTTCTATTTTTGGAGTTAGTTTCACAACAACATGATCTTCCTCATTCTTAGAATATATCAATATATCATCAATGATTTCAATCAAAAACTTGTCTAGATAAGGACACAACACACTATTAATCAAACACGTGAAAGTAGTTGGAGCATTAGTCAAACCAAAAGGAACCAAAACAAACTCATAATGCCCATGCATGTCCTCTTCCTTGAAGCATAGCTAATGATTTCCTAATCTCAAGTCAATCTTCGAGAACACTGCTTCTCCATTCAACTGATCAAACAAGTCATCAATCCTCAACAACATATACTTTTTTAGTTACTTGTAACCAATAAACAACCCGAGAGTACAATCCTTCTTCTTCAAAAACAATACTCGTGCTCACCATGGAGACACACTTGACCTAATGTATCCCTTGTCAAGCATTTCCTTCAACTGCAATTTGAATTCCACTAAATATGGAGTGCTCATCCTGTACATTGCATTTTATGCTAGTGCTTCCCTTGGTACCATCTCAATAAAAAATTCCACTTCCCTATGAGGTGGAAACTCCCAAATCTCTGTGGTAAATACACCCTAAAACTGCTCCAAGACCAAATACTTCTTGAATACTTTTTCATCCTCAACATCCTTACCTTTATCACTGGAAATGTGCAATGTAAATAATACACACTCTTTCCTGTGATTTCACTTTTCTTGTATAGTTGTAACCATTATAATTGATGTAGCCTTCTTCTTACCCTGTAATATTATTTGTTCCCCATTGCAGTACAAGCACTCAATATCCTTCTCATAAAAATCCACCTTAGTCTTATGAAGATACAACCAATCCATACCCAAAAGCATACTGTATGATCCCAGCGAAAGTACATTCATATGCGCTGATGTAGGCATACCATTCAACTCAAATGCACAAGATCTTACCCAAAGATGAAATTTTTTCTTAGTACCTAATCCAACTGCACTAACCAATAATCTGCATGCTCTTCTTTTCTCAAACCACACTTATCCACTAGGTCATGGTTAACATAACTATAATTATATTCAGGGTCAATCAAAATAGAAACAACTTGATCACAAACTTTATCATCCATCTCAATAATAGATGCCTAGTGATCTGCCTGCCTGTTATCCAATGTTACATATATCCAAGGAACGCTCTGTCCAACATCCCCAACTGTATGCACCTCCTGAGTACTGTATATCTAAGGCCTACCAACCTGAAACGATGTACATTCCTTCTTCAGATGCTCCTTGCCACATATCCAACATTACAACTGTCTCCTACCATCACCTCTATTCTGCTGCTCTCTAAGTTGTGACTCATGTCCCTTCTGAAATGCATTAAACTTCTAGTAAGGAACAACATTCTCTTTCTCACTTGCATCCTGAGGTCTTGTTCACTTCAGTGGCCATTTACCTTTAGTCTTGTCATTCACTTTCAAACCTTGCTTAGACTCAGTCTTAAACTTCTATTTCTCATAACAATTCTTCAACTTCATAATTACTTCTTCTAGCGGCCGGGGATCATCATACTCAATCTGATCCTTAAATGCTAATGGAGATCTATCGAAGAAATTCTAAATTTTTTCTTTATCCTTAAGATACGGTACACACCTCAACAACTCCAGGAACTTAGTCGTATATTCCTTATTTTTCACCGATCCCATCTTTAACTCATAGAACTCCTTGTACTTACTGTAATAACACCTCTCTAACAAGCACTTCTTCCTAGAGATTCTCTTTAATTCATTCCAAATTAACTCCTCTATCCTGATGTCTCTGACATGCTTCACATATTCCCACCAAATATCTGCTTTCCCTTTGAGACTGAAAATAGATGATTATGGCCATCCCTTAACCTCAGGGGGCATCCCTATTTCTATTCTCGAAATGTATTCAAATAATAAAATATATATAGGGACATATTTATGATATAAGAGCATTTAAAAAAATGAGCGATTAAGATTTAGACATGAAGGATACTTACAATAAAAATGAACATGCTAGTCAACTAAAAGATTCAAATATACAATCTAAATAATTAACAATAACACATAAATAATGATTAAAAAAAAACTAACATAAAATACTCCAACATTTCGAGTATTGTATTATTCATTGTAATACCAGTGAGACAGAACCTAATACCATGTATTGTATTTATTCTTAACAACGTATAAACAAATAACATAAATCACACAGTCTGACAATAGTATATATTGACAGGTAAATGAATTCATTAACTATTATAACAAACCAATAAAGCTAATGTCAGTTACTGGTTTGATAATTTTCTCGAAAACACATGTACTAATGGTATATAATATTTAAAAGAACTATTGAATCAAACAAGAAGTGTCATGCACTAGCACATCTAATCAACCAACAAGTCATATAAATACCTCAATTTGTACATCCTAAATAATATGTATATATATGGAAATATACAAATTAAATGAACCGTTAGTGAACTATAAGTTGATTAAGTCAACGAATAGTAAACAAATTTAAATGAGAACACATAACGAACGTGAAAGAAAATAAAGACACATAATTATATATTTATTCAAGAATGCATATTATAGAACTTCCAAAATATCCGCAGATCGGTCCTTACAACAAGTGTAATTAGACCCTAAAATGTAAGTCTCGTAACTTATGAAGCCACACTTTTGAATTTTGTTAAAAAAAAAATTTAGAATTTATTTTTAATTTTTAGAAACTTATTTAATTTTTAATTTTTTCTCATTTTCATAATATTTAGTTGACCTAATATTTTAGCATCACCAATGGTTTTATTTCTAAATTAACACCCAAACATTGAAGAACAAATCCATAACCAACAACAGTGGATGTAAAGCTAACATTTCATATGCAAGGAACAAATATAGGGGCATGAATAGTCACAAAGAAGGTAAGAGAAAGACAAAGACTTCATTCTACACAATTTGCACCTAGAGACCTTAGTTTGTTTGTAACAAGACTTTTGAATGTCCCTTAATTCTTGTGCAAATCAAGCTAGATCAAGATTTGAGCAAGTCGATGGGTATTATGCATATATGTGATGGTCTATGTTTGGGATGTTGTGTAGGCAATGATGGTGGGGAAGACATATTGAATTACAAAGGATTTTATGTTAGTTTGAATGTTAGGGGAGATAATTGACATTGCAATACTTTGATATCTAGTGTCATGCCTCCATAACGACCCTCGAGTTAAGGCGTGTTGAGGCCTTTAGCCATCCAACACCAAATTTTTTCGTCACAATGGCCTGAATAACTTACAACTAATTACACCTAGACTATGCCTCTAGTAGTTGCACTTCTATCACGAGTTAGATGTATTATGTTAGCAAAATTAACATGCAATCTTAACCTAAGTACAACGCCTGATTAATTCACTTCACTTCTACTTCATAAATATACAATCATCCACTTGTAGAAATATACCACAATATAATGTCAAAGTATAATGTTACAAAGCTACAATAACATCAATCTACAATGTGCACTAGATTATATAAGTACAAGGGAAACCTCATTGGTTCCCATCTTCACATTATAAACTTCAACAATTTTATAACGTTACAATTTCCACATATTTCAACCTTTGCTTAGTTTCATGTATAACAAGCCCCAACTCATGCCACAACCCTCCTGACTTTCTCGCACAATCTACACAGTCCAAAACGTGCCAAATATGCCACTCATAGCCATGCCACAACTATCTCGGCCAATTGGCATGATGTCTCCATCGTGTTCCTTCATGCACCCTCAAGTATCATTCATGCCACATCCTTGCCTTGCGCGCATGAGGATCTCACCCTGTAGGACTCATACGAGTCTGTCATGTGCCTTCATGCACTCTTAAGGCATTTTCATGCCACAATCTCGTCCTTCCTGCACGACTGTCTCTCCTTGCTCACATGACTGTCTCACCTTGTTCACACAATTGTATCTCTCTAAACCACTCGCACAAAATCCAATGTTCCTAGAATACCCTTGCCCGAACTCGTTCCAATAGTCATCTCACACGATTCGCTGAGCTCATCCTTTCTAACCATCTATCTCGACTTGGTCTTAATTGAGCATTCTTGTTCTATATAATTCATTGGTGGTTCTGTTCATGCTTCCAATCACTCCAACTCCCATTCTCTTTATATGTGTTGTATAGAGGGGTGTGTCATTCCAATTGGTGAAACGGTTCTATTGGGACGACCTCACACGACCCCATTCCATCGACTGTTCCATTTCATCTCACCCAGGCTAACTCATTCCACGCATGCTTGAGACAACTATTCCACTCATATGCTTGGGACGACTCGTACCAATCGAGTGCTTGTCTTACATGACCTCCCCTGGTCCTTAGGCCTTGTAAATCCTCATATGATTTCTCGTCCCGTGCATCCTTCCTACTATCACATCCTGGTTCATTTTGTGCATGACTCTAATTCATCACAAGATGTGACAAAGCCTCGATGGAACCCTAAAACGTCACTTTGAATGTAACAAATGTTGTGATGCCATTCCACCTTCACAACTCAACTTGCCTTGTCCTAGATGACTCGAGCATGCATCCCTGAGGGTCTTACATCCTCCCCCACTCTAAATATGTTATCTTCCTCAACAAAAAACCTCTTTGACAATCTGTCCATCATTAAAGACTACACGAAGACCATCTTCTACATCCTAAACAACCTCCTCATCTCATTATCTCATCAATAATAATAATAAGGAAGAATATCTTCTACCGACATACATCACATGCAAATCCATGAATACCCATGTAAGAATGTCATGTACTGGATCCCCTCATGTCATAGACTAATCAGGTAGATAATATGACTATAACACCAACACCACAAAAACTCATGCACTCAAAAAATGTACACTCACCACCACATCCTCATGCCAAAGGATCTCATCCTCATCCTTCTCCTGCTCATCATCGGTAAGTACCCTACATGGCACCTCCCACATTTTCAGACTCACCATCCTGAACAATTGATAGTGAGCCCATATTCATTTGCTCAATGAGAAGATTAAGTGGGGTAGCCTCTTGGAATACCTCTCCAAACTTCAAATCCTCCATCTCTCCTCACTAAAGATGTATTCCTTGATCTTGTAAATGGTCCACCTCTACCCCATATGAACCCTCTATATCTGTTTTTAATGTATCTCAATAGAGGGGGATAGGAATCAATCCTTCCCTCACTCTCCTCATTCAACCTCTCCAAATATGGATCATCACGCCAACCATCTGCCTCCTCGGTCTCACTAGAATCCTTAGACTCTCCTGCAGTCTATCTATGCCACAATTCATCATCTTGAACCTCATCCACATATGTCACCCTACAATATCCATCATCTTGGTCCAGGTCTTCATGCATGCTCAATATCTAAGCATCAACATCCTCAACATCATCTACATTGTTAGTATATCATCTACAATCATCAGATGTAGAAGGCTCAACATTAACCTTCTTACACTTAATTATGGAAATCTCAGCATCAAACATTAGAGGTTTCTTTGACATCCTCAAAATCTCATATACAAAGTCAACCATCATCCTTGAATGCTACTTGAGTATGGATTCCATATGATCCATTCTTTCACAAATCTCACCATCTAGTTATCCACCCTCCCTACAAATTACTATCATCCTACATCCATCTACCATGGCCCCAATAGTGGGAACAACCACCAGTTCCTCTCTTGAAAGAAAGAAAAATCTCCGTATATGAGGTGGTGGTACAACTCTTTGTCCAACCATAAGCTTTATGCCCAATATAATCTCATAGTCATCCATCCTAATAATCTTGAATTCAAGGTTCACTTTCCAATTTCAAATCTATAATGGAACACCACTAACTTCTCCAAGAACTCTCATACACTTGGAATTCACCACTTTGAAAGATGCAGACACTAGAACAATATGCAAGCCCAATCTCCTAGCCACATCTTCCCTCATAAAATTATGTGTAGCTCTACTATCTACCATAACCATTAACTAACTCCCATTCACATCAATCTTCACATAGTGCAGCTTAGTCCACTTCAGATCATGTTTCAGAGTAGCCTCCTTCAAAGTAGATGCACCAAAAACTTGCATCACTTCCATAGATGCATGAGAAATCTTCCCTACTTTCTCTTCTTTCTTAACATGTTGTATATAATCCACTTCATCCTTCAACGATAAAATATTCACCATGTGATCCTCTCCATATAGCTAACATGAAAGAGAATTCCTCTCCTTCTTACTACTTTTCTTTGGTCAATCCTCTTTCAAAGATTTTTCTCTCCTTATCTGACTTCTTTTTCTTCTCACCATGTTCCTTCCCTTCCAGCCTTCCTACTGAATGAAGATCCAAAAGATTATATGTAGTAATGATAAATTCTTTAAGAGTTTTCACATTCTATCTCTTCACTTCCTTCTTAGGCCAAGGTTGTATACCTCTCAAGAAATTAAACAACTTGTCTTTCTCAGCCATATCCAAAATCTCCAACATACTACTTGAATACTCCTGAATTTAAACCTATACACTTCTTGTCCGCCTCAAAGAATTCAAATTGCTCCTTACAACCCAAATATGATCCTATGGTCCAAACTAAAAATACAATACTTCTTTCAACCTCGACCATGTGGTAAGGTAATCCTGCATCTGACTCGAGGTAACTTGCTCTACCCTTCTTCTCCACCACAAATTTTCATTCCCTATTAAGAATGAGGTAGCATCATTCACCTTGACCTCATCCAATCACTCTCGTAGTTGATCCTAGTAATACTCTACATCCCAACAAAAATTCCCAAGCACCTTCATGCTTATCATACCAACATATGATTATGGTTCTTTCACTTTTACCTTCACTAAAGCACTAGATAAGATTTGCTCGACTACCTTAACATTGCAATCATCTTTGCCTCTACTTCCATAGCTGAAGTAGAAATCCTTTTAAATTCATACATCCCCTTAGTGTACACTTTTCTCATGACTTCACTTGTTCTCAAGTTTCTAAATCTCCCTCGGTTAATATCCCTCACATAGTCTCTTCCAAGAAACCCAACTTCTCTTCTAATAAATCTAACTTCTCATCCAAGTTTTTCTGAGTGACCTCCATGACTAATATAATCTATTGTCAAATATGCTCTGATACCAACTATCACACCCTGAGAGCGACCATTCAGTTAAGGTGGGTAGAGGCATCTAAACATGTGACATTGGCATGGTTTATTATAATGGCTTGACCAACTTATAAGCACTTACACCTAGACTACACTTTTAGCGCACACACTTCTATCATGAGTTAGACGTATTATGTGAGTGCAATTAACATGCAATCTTAACCCACGTACAATGCTCAATTACTTAACTTCACTTCTACTTCATAAGTATACAATCGTCCACATGTATAGATATTCTACAATATAATGTTATAATATAATGCCAGAAAGCTACAATAACATCAATGTACAATGTGCACATTATATAAATACAAGGAAAACCTCATTGATTCCCTACTTCACATTATAAACTTCCACAATTTACAAGGTTACAACTTCCACAAATTTCAACCTCAACAAACCCCAACTCATGCCACACCCCTCCTAGCCTTCGTGCATAGTCTACATAGTCCAAAATGTGCCAAACATGGTCGTGCGACAACTATCTCGACCAACTATGCGCCTTCATGCACCCTCTCACCCTGCATGCACGATTGTCATTGCCCGCTCACACGACTGTCTCACCCTGCATGACTCATACAAAATCCAACACGCCTAGAACAACCTTGCCCAAACTCATTCCAATTGTCAGCTCACATGGTCAGGCAAGCTCATTCTTTCTGCCCATATGCCTCGACTTAGTCTCGGTTGCTTGTTCCTATTCTAATTAAGCCTCTAATTTCTCCAACTCTCGTTCGACTTAAATGTGCCATGCCGCCGCGTGAAGGGGCACGTCATTCCAACCAATGAGTCGGTTTGGTCTGGTTAACCTCACACAACCCCATTCTACCGACTATTCTATTTTGTCTTGCTTAAGCATACTCCTTCCACATGTGCCATGTGCCCAGGTCGACTATTCCACTCATGGCCCTGGACGACTCGTTCCACTTGGGCACTCATCTCGCAGGTCCTCGCTCGGTCGCCTGTATCGTGCGCCCTTTCTGATTTCTTGTCTCACATGCCATTTCCCAATCGCTCTTACACATCCTCGTACGATCTCTCATCTCGGTCGTCATGCATCACCCATCTCATGTACCCTGCCCGTGGCCACATATCGGTCCATTTTGTGCATGACTCCAATTCATCACAAGATGTGACAAAGCCTCATTGGCACCCCAAAACATTGCTTCCAACATCCCAAATGTTGCGATGTCATTCCACGTTCACAAATTAGCTTGCCTCGTCCTAGATGAAATGGGTGCGCATCCTTAACGGCGTTACACCTAGATGCAAAAAAAGAAAAGAAACTTTAGGTAAATCTAATATTTTCAATGAAAATTATATGTCCAAAGAACCAAGGATAGGACAAGATTTAACCTTAGGGGTTTTATCAATTGGTCAAGTTTCTCTCATTAAAGAACTTCTGTTATTGAGAGGTTAGAGGTTCAATTCTCTCAACACTCTTGGGGCTAGGGTCCGTGGTTGAGACAAAAGGAATTGATCCTTTCGGTTGGATTTGCTCAGTACAATATTTTGTGGACATAGAGGTCACCAATATTTGGGGATCGTAAACTACATGGAAAAAAAAGGATTACATAAGACTTTTGAACCCACGAGGTTTAGACCGATGTGTTTGAGTGGGGTTTAGTCCTTTCCAGGTCTCAGGTGCAAACCTCATGGGGAGGGGCTAAGGATGGAAGCCACTTTGGGGGAGTTAACTATCCCAAGGGGTGTCTAGGCTCAAATGAGCCTCACACAATCTTTGTGTTAGCATCCCACTGTGGGTTGATCGTTCTTCTTACATCCAATAAATGGGTTGGCCTTGGCCTAGGTTCAACCTAGTAAAAAAAAATAATGTTTTTGAAGAAAAATATACATTGAGAAAAGCGAAGGCTCTAATAAGACCCCAAACTTATTGCTCAATGAAAATTGAAATAATATTTTAATTATTTATTTAATATTCTATTTATTTATTTTAACATATACAATTGTGTTTACTATGTTAGACATTAGATATATTAGAAAAATATATAATTAAAGGAAAAAAATAATACTAGGTCAAAGATCAATCGATTGCTATAATCCTTGCTCACCTTCAATAGGGAATAATAAGAAGGTTTAGGTTTGAGCCTTAAATTTAAACATTTCAATGTCAACATTTTCAATAGTTTAGGCTATTTTTTTATCTATTCCATGTTTTATGTTAAGAAATTGAGAATATATTTAAAAATATTTTTTTTTCATTTATATAACAATGAGAATGGCATATTTCATATTTAGTTAAAAAAATTAAGACTAAGGTAAAAATAAAATATGTGTTTACATATGTAATTATAGATTTGTTGGCATAAAATTAAGACTATTTGTTGGCATAATATAAGTTTATGAATTTAAAAAAAATGAGACACTTTTATATTTTTTGCCGAAATACAACAATATATTTTTTTTACAAGATTGTGTATTTTTGTTGTTTAAAATTTGTTTTTGATTGCGTAAATGGATTTGATATTGTCAAAAACCCTTAGGATACTTGAAATGCATAGGTCACAAAGCATAAACTTACCATTCCAAAAAATTTCTGTTAGATTTTAGAAAAAAATCAACTGGAAAAGATAAAAAAATGTCCCCAGTTAGTCTGCATTCGTATAAATTATAAACTTTATGTGATCTTTAATAAGAATAAATTTTGTTAGCTTTACGAAAGCAACAATTAACGAGAGTTTTACTTGTAGTTCATAAAATATGTTATGGTTTTAGTCACAATCTTGTGTTGCCACATGTTTGGTTAGGTTTGTTAAGGGTGTAATAAAGGATAAATTTTCAATTTTACTTATATATTTTATAATAAAATTGTAAAAGGAATTTTTTTTTTTTAAATAAAATATTTATAACCATAATATAAATATTATTTTAATTTTGTTATATATTAAGATGATTATTTATATAAACGATTAAAACAAGAGTGATAACTGCATAATGACTTAGTCCTTGCTTCTTTTGATAGTTATAGATATGTTGGCATGATTAAGGCAATGTAGAGTTTACGTTTTCGTTATTTGAGATCACTGCATTTCTAGAAGACACACTTCCACACTCCTCACTATGAAAGCTAAACCCTAAGATATGCACACTTTGAAATCATTGTAGAAATTGCCCCAATACCACTGAAGATATATAAAAAATGGCCACATCTTATCTGGAATTCATATTAAGTAGTTGGATTAAATGGAGGCGAGGAAAATACTCAACAATATTATATATCAAGAAAGTGCATACCCAAAAATTTAAATCCCACAAAATTAATATATCAATTTCACTCCGAGTTGTGGAGGAAGATTTGATTGCGCGGAATGCAGAGGTGCAGAAGAAGCACAATGAAAGCTTCCTCTGCACCTCTGCACTCTGCATAATGAAATATTCCTCCACACCTACGCGCTCCGAGGAAATATATTTTGTATTGCTTATGAAATACATTTTGTAGAATACTTACCAAATTTATAAAAAAAATATGTGTAAATATCAACATGGAATATAAATTATGGCTCTTTGTCAATAAATGTCTAGGGTTTTTGATCTGGGTCCGTTAGCTACCGGATTTACCCATGATATTTTACTTCTGTGATGATGTTAGAATTGCATTTTAAAAGAGCATAAAAGAACACATATGCATGCTTAAGCAAGAGGAAACAAGACAACCATCAACAACATAAGAACACGAGACATTGATAATAGAGTTCACCCAGTGTGGGGTACGTCTCTAGGCCCAATGTCAAAATTGGGTAGGCCGCTTCATATAGTGCTTGAAATGGGGATATGTACATGGATGATGTTCTCTATCATACAAGGATTTGCCCTCAACATGAGTGGCTTGTCTTTCCATGAGACGTTCCGCTACAGGAACTCTCACTCACAATGGACTTCCTATCAGCATGGCATAATCTCACATGAAGAAAAAAGAAGATTCCACAACATGAATCAAGCAAGGATCTAGAAATAATAATACATCTCACAGAAAAAAGAGGCACATGATCAAACTGCATATACCTCAACCCTTGAAGTTGGATGAAGAAGCGGATGCTCAACTGCCTGAATCTGGCTGCACTATCAAACTCGTGGCGTCAAGGGGCATAAAATTGACTATCCACACTTGAGAATATGACACCATCATTCCAATCTAGAAAATGGCTGAAAGATGGGAAGCTCTACTGTTGAAACGGACATCGCGATCAGATTCTTGTCGCCGAGAGGGGTAAAATCAACATAAATTTTGTCAAATTCTGACTCCTGCAACTTCAGGGCCTCAAGGAATCTTTTGATTCCCTCAATATTCCCTGGGGCATGGTTCCACCGTCTTCATGGCTAGTGGTTCCACCCTACCATAAAATAATATAAAACACGAAAATCCGCGCTGGTTCTCTGCCAGATCCGCTCTACTGCTCCGTTCCCTTCCGCTGGCGCGCATGGGAAAATGAAGAGGGGTTTATGTAGAAATATGTGGCAGAGATTATGATGAATTAGTTGTTGGGATGTTGGTGTAAAGGTCCACTTAGGCACGCAATGTTCGAGGTCAAGTCCCATCCATGCCATTTTTAAACCCAAATAATTTTGAATTATAACAAATTGCGGCATTTTAATACATATTCATGGGGTTACAAATTTCGTGGGCTCATTAAGGTTGGAGAAAAATGGCTTGACATAACCTTTGGTTGGTGATATGTTTAAATGTGGTTTGGAATATGTTTAAGCATGGGGCCGACCGGTGGGGGCCGACCCACGTGGGCTGTGTGGGTTCGTGCCTCGCCGACCCCGGTTACCATGTCTTTATTATGGTGCGTTGTTTGGTGGGTTCTGGCGGGGGTGGCGCGGTTGACAGCCTGCCCCCCAACGAAATTTTTATATAATAAGAGATGTGGATGCGATGGGGGTGGTGGGGGTCATGGCCTGCCACCCGTATATATATATATATATATATATATATATATATATATATATAATTTTTTTTTTCTTTTTTTCTTTTTTCTTTTAACAATAAAGGTTACTTTTCATTTTTGTGAAAATAAGGGTCATTGGGAAAATTAACGAGGCCACAATTTTGCCCGCTTTTGAGTGCTAAGTTCCTTATCGATTGACGGTGAATTTGTGGGACACTTAAACCTGGCCCACTGGCCCAACTTTGACAAAAAATTTGACTTGCTCTAACTCCTCCATACAGGTTTAGATTGGAGATCCGTTCGCACCGTTGGAATTAGGGCAACAAGCACTTCAATCTGAATGTAATATTCCAGATGAGGAAAAATACGCTCAGTAGGGAATATATTAAGATATTCCACTATGGAATCACAACAATAGGGAATCACACCAAAAGATCTAAACCAGAGATAGACTGGTTGGGAATTTACTGGTTATATCACCTCTAAAGAGAGGGTGAAAACAAGAGGCTTCCTGGCCCGTTCCAAACTCTGTCTATAGAAGATTGGTGAAACACAACAAGTGTGGGGATGAAAAAATGCTCTTGGAGTTTTCTGCCCTTGGGAACCTTAGATCTACAGATCTAAATAATGGATCCAAAGAGAAGAAAAAACCAAATAAGTGAGAAGTGGGAAATTCCACTCTAAGGAAAATCTGCAATAGGCTCGAGGAGGATGCTGTATAAGCAAGCCAGTGTTAGAATAACACAGAAAAGGGCTGGGTTCCCTTAGTTTAGGCTATTTGGGACCTCCATTCAGAGTTTTAGCAAAAAAAATGAGTTTAGAGACCTTAAACAGATCTCCCACAACCAACACTAGCTGAAAATCAACTAAAGGAGAGGGCTGAGTTAATAGAGAAACCTTCCTTCAGGAATTGCGCAGTTTTTGCTGGAAGTCACTAAAAATCAGTCATTAAACCCATATTATAGTATGGCAGCAATAAATCAGATCCATAATGAAGTTCCTTTGTAGAAGCATTGAATTTACATGAAGCAAGAGCAAGAGTTCTTTAGAAATTGTAGTAGTAACACATGGAAAAGCTGCAGAAAGACTTGACAACATCCTATATGAGGAGCTTCAGCTGTTGTAGGTTAAAAATAAGATCTAAAACTGATAAATGGCTGAAACATCAGATCCATACCAGATCTGGAAGCTACTCAGCCTTCTTAACAAGAACCCCTTGGGGTTTTATCAAAATAATGCATAACAAAGTGTAGATCTAGCTTTTAATACACTGAACTGTAGAAAACTTCAGAGATTTCTAAATATGAATTTCATTACATTATAGATCAGATCTGAATCATATTATATTAGTAAGCTACTTTACAAATTTTCAAGATGAGAGGCAAGCCTCAATCACCTAAGATCCAGTACAATGAGAAATCCAAATAGCAGTGAAACCAGTACATGAAAATAACGCAGTTCATGAAAGAGATTGCACAATAGCTTGAATGAAATATTACAACAGATAAAATTACAGATCTGAAATCAAAATGAGAGTAAGATCCTCTTCCGTATGGTCACAAGACACCCTCCCTGAGAGAGATCCCCTCTAAACAACTAGATCTTGCAGATCTAGTTCACCCACTTGCTGCAACTCACAAACAACTACAAAACCCTCACCAGGACCAGCGCTGCTATAGAGATGTAGCTTGGCCATAATGCCGGATAGTGGAGAGATGCATCACAATCTCCTCCAAAGAGCTACTCCATGGAAGGAGAGAGGATTCCTAAACAAGAAATCCTATTCCCTTAGGCTAAATAGCCAAGAGACTAGAGTTGCTGCAACAGCTTCTGAAATTCTTCAACAACCTTTGCTTGCTACCTCTCCTTCTTTTTATAACATGAGGGCTTGCCAAAACCCTAAAAAACCTTCTTCAACTTATCCTCTTTCACACATGAGATCCTCTTCTAGAAGTACATTGTGCTTGATGGATAATCTTCCCTCCAATCTGCGCTGTATGTGGGGCCTAGGTTGACCCATTCAAATGTATTTCCCCTTTTCACACTTAGGGGTGTTTAATATAATAGCCCAGATTTATCCCCTTTCACATTGGGCATGTATTTATTATGAACTTAGAAGTTTAATAAACCTCCTTTACATACTTTTATTCATGAATAAAAAAAACTGAAAACAAAATGCAATATTCCCATGAGCTGCAAAAATTGGGAATATTACAGTCTCCCCCGGAAAAATGTTGCTTTCCCTCAAGCAACTCTTATTGTAGATGCAAGCCATATATTCCCTCCAAATGGCATCCACATAAGGAATGCTTCCTCCATTTGCTACAATAGATTATGTATGTTTGGTTCCAAGTTGTCTTCTACTCATGCATGAGATGACTTCCAACTATGAGGTTAGATGTCCTCTTCTTACCATGAAGCACAAGATGACAAATACATGATGTCCAACACCATCACAAACACATGAGAGACATAAAGTAAGGTAGCTCCTCCATAAAGAAAACAAAAAAAAAACTTCATCATGCAGAACATCCCTCCATCCCATGTTTGTGAACTTGAATAAGCATTGATATGCCTCCATTCTTAGCCCTGTTGGCCTTGTTGGATCCAAAATCCATCATTTCAGCATTATGAAAAGAAGAAGGAAAGGAGTAATATGGGTAAACAAAAGATGTCAAACCATACTCTCCCAAATCAACCACCAGAGCAAGGCCCTTTGCTGCCATCCTCCATCTCCTCTATGTAAGATGGACAAGCCATGCTTCCCAAAAGATGATGTGCATGCCTTTCTTTGCTGCAAGTTATCTTTGATACATAAGGCATGAACCAGAAAATTATGAGTCATGGGGTGGTCACCATACTCATTCAAAAGCATCAAAGCAACAAGGGATCTTGCTGCCCTCTTTCCTCCTCATGTGCATCATGAAACCAAGCCATGCTAATGGACATATGACATATCACATCATCCCAATACAAAGTACCATCATCAATGCACATCTTGAGATGATATTGCCAAATTTCTCACCATACAAAACACATACACATTGGAGATGTCATGTGGTGGCCATACCTTCTCAAGTGAAACAAAATTGTACATGCCTTCTCTTGCTGCAACATAACATTGAAAGCCAAGGCATGATTAAGAAAATAATGAGCTTCTGGGTAGCAACCACACTCACCCAAAAGAATCCATAGCAACAAGGACTTTGCAGCCTTCTTGCCTTATCAACATGTGGATCTTGGAGCAACAACACAATGATGAACATGTAAAATGTCTCATCAACTTAGTACAAGCAAGCTCCTCATACCACGTCATGTGGGAGTCATTCCTCCTCCCAAGCCAAAGTTCATGCATGAAATATACCCCAAGGCAACCAGCACTGCCATGCCTCCTTATACATTTCATAACTGTTCTTCAAGGCATAGATCAGAAAAATAGGTGCCTTTGGAGAGTGATAGGAGTCTCCCAAGGGAAACCAGCCTAACCAAGCTTGCTGGTCCATATATGTATGCAAGTGATCATGGGACCCCTTACTCACCATCCTCATCCACTCACTCAAATATGGAAGTTGAGTGATGTGCTGTATAATCATGGCATTCTGATTTGTAGAATACCATCTCCTTTAACCCACTGAAGAACTTTGCATCTCATGGAATACTGAAATGCATATTTGTTGAGATATCTTAGTGAGACCTTCCTCTCATGTATGGTCTTCCAAAACCAGTGAAGCTTTGGATCTACAACAATACTTCCAACATGCTCCAAGAATGATGAAGTCTCTTTGTCACAGTCACGAAGTGACAGTGCCGTAGATCTACAAAGGGATGCATATACTGTCTCAAAGCAAGTGTCATTGCTGATCTCACAATAAGCCATTAAACATAGGATACTACTAATCCCCTTTCTTGAGACCCTACATATCAACCCAAGAGATTGAATGTATCTCAACAATGATGCATAGGGATAGCTTCCAATCTTATCCTTGATTAGATCAAGGGTCCTCTGCGCTGTGACATGTATTTGCTTCAAATCAGCACTTTGATCTAACCCTTGGCTATGCATAGATCTGGAAATAATATGTGCTGAAATCTTATGCATACCTTGGATCAATTGATATGTGGGAACCTCTTGACAAAACACAAGAGTTCCTCCATCCGGATCAATGATGCCTCCAACTGTTGGTAAGAATGATGGCCTCATTTATTCAAGTATACCAGTGTTGGAATCTTTCTTCTCCTCCTCATGCATCTCCTGATTCATGCATGGGACCCCATATGATAAGAACTCAAGACTACCTTGCAAATATGCAAGTGCCTCTTCTCTAGATGCAAGCTCCTTAGTAGCAGGTAGTGAAAATGGGGCTCTCTTGCCAAAAGTGACAAGATTGACATTCTCTTTGTTTCCTTGGGAGATGTCTCTTTGTAGCTCATATTTTTCCTCTTCTCCTCAAACTCCTTGAGATTTTATTCAATACTCTTCAATGTTTGAAAAAGAAGCAATGAGACCTCTTCTTTAGTCATTCTCCCTGCCTTGTGATGACAGGAAGTGTATGATCCTTCCTCTTCATCTTGAAACCCTTTAGGAGTTTCTTTGCATCTCTTTTCTTCATTGCTATACCCCTCACCTTCTTCAAAGAAAGTGGGAATAGTGGATCTATGAGGAGATCTTGGGTCCTCCGGTCCTCTACTTTGCTGATAGGAAGTGCTAGGGCTTCCTTCTTATTCTTGAGATCTCATGCAGCTCTTACTGCAACTTGCTTCTTCTCGAAACCCTCTAGGAGTCTCGGTGCTTATTCTTTCTCTCTTCTGATTTACCTCTTGGGAGAGGCCCTTCTTAGATCTAAATAATGATGAGAATGATCTCATTTGATCCATCAAATTGATCTCTGATTCTGCTCTTTTATTCACTGGTAGCTTGATCTCACAGGCTGTGCCAGAGATCATGCTCTGATACCACTGTAATATTCCAGATGAGGAAAAATAGGCTCAGTAGGGAATATATTAAGATATTCCACTATGGAATCATAGCAATAGGGAATCACACCAAAATATCTAAACCAGAGATAGAGTGGTTGGGCATTTACTGGTTATATCACCTCTAAAGAGAGGGTGAAAACCAGAGGCTTCCTGGCCCGTTCCAGACTCTATCTATAGAATATTGGTGAAACACAGCAAGTGTGGGGATGAAAAAATCCTCTTGAAGTTTTCTTCCCTTGGGAACCTTAGATCTACAGATCTAAAGAATGGATCCAAAGAGAAGAAAAAACCAAATAAGTGAGAAGCGGGAAATTCCACTCTTAGGAAAATCTGCAATTGGCTCAAGGAGGATGTTGTATAAGCAATCCGGTGTTAGAATAACATAGAATAGGGCTGGGTTCCCTTAATTTAGGCTGTGTGGGACCTCCATGCATAGTTTCAGCAAAAAAAAAAGAGTTTATAGACCTTAAAAAAATCTCCCACAACCAACACTAGCTGAAAATCAGCTAAAGGAGAGGGATGAGTTAATAGAGAAACCCTCCTTTAGGAATTGCGCAGTTTCTGCTAGAAGTCACTAGAAATTAGTCATTAAACCCATATTACAGTATGGCAGCAGAAATCAGACCCATAATGAATTTCCTTTGTATAAGCATTGAATTTACATCAAGCAAGAGCAAGAGTTCTTCAGAAATTGTAGTAGTAACACATGGAAAAGCTATAGAAAGACTTGACATCGTCCTATATGAGGAGCTTCAGCTGCTGTAGGTTAAAACTCATATCTACAACTGATAAATGGTTGAAACATCAGATCCATACTAGATCTGGAAGCTACTCAACCTTCTTAATAAGATCCCCTTGGGGTTTTATCAAAATAATGCATAACAAAGTGTAGATCTAGCTTTTAATACACTGAACTGCAGAAAACTTCAGAGATTTATGAAGATGAATTTCATTAAATTATAGATCAGATCTGAATAAGATTATATCAGTAAGCTACTTTACAAATCTTCAATATGAGAGGCAAGCCTCAATCACCTGAGATCCAGTACAGTGAGAAATCCAAATAGCAGTGAAACCAGTACATGAAATTAATGCAGTTCATGGAAGAGACTGCACAGTAGCTTGAATGAAATAGTACAACAGATAAAATTATACATCTGAAATCAAAATGAGAGTAAGATCCTCTTCCGGGTGGTCACAAGACACCCTCCCTGAGAGAGATCCCCTCTAAACAAATAGATCTTGTAGATCTAGTTCACCCACTTGCTGCAACTCACAAACAACTGCAAAAACCTTAGCAGGACCAACGCTTCTATAGAGATGTAGCTTGGCCATAATGCCGGATAGTGGAGAGATGCATCACAATATCCTCCAAAGAGCTACTCCATGGAAGGAGAGAGGATTCCTAAACAGGAAATCCTCTTCCCTTAGGCTAAACAGCCAAGAGACTAGAGTTGCTGCAGAACCTTCTGAAATTCTTCAACAACCTTTGCTTGCTGCCTCTCCTTCTTTTTATAGAATGAGGGCTTGCCAAAACCCTAAACCACCTTCTTCAATTTATCTTCTTTCACACGTGAGATCCTCTTCTAGAAGTACATTGTGCTTGATGGATAAGCTTCCCTCCAATCTGCGTTGTAGGTGGGGCCTAGGTTGACCCATTCAAATGTATTTCCCCTTTTCACACTTAGGGGTGTTTAATATAATAGCCCATATTTATCCCCTTTCACATTGGGCATGTATTTATTCTCAACTTAGAAGTTTAATAAACCTCCTTTACATACTTTTATTCATGAATAAAGCAAACTAAAAATAAAATGCAATATTCCCATGAGCTGCAAAAATTGGGAATATTACACTGAACCTAGTTCGAGAGAGATCCGACCAATTGTAATTTTGACCATTTATGAGCCCTCCTGATCTCCTGAGGGTGTCTGGAGCCACTTGGATCAATTTCACTCATCGGATTGCTTTGCAGGTGGTCTTTAATTGCTAGATGTTTGTTGATCAGGATAGATAATGAGATCATGGATTATGTTTGTCCATGGAAAAAATATTTTATAGGAAGGAAATGATTCATCTACTGCAAACTTGAGGCGAATTAGTGGCATAAATGATGCTTGAGATTCTGTTGTGAATATCGACATCCTGTTTTATTACAATTTGTTAGTGCCATGATCAACCTTCCTTTTTTGGAGAATACATGCCTATGTGAAATTGATATAAATACACTCAATGTGATTTTTCCAAAATCTATAGTCGAAACATCGTTGAGATAGAATGTTTCAATTGACATTGTTAAGGAGGTGTGGATGAAAATTTTGTTGTGCGGTGTGCAGAAGAAACACAATGAAAATGGACATTGCAAGTTGATGGAAAACAATTATGATATTTACTCGTGAGTAATATTTGTAGAGATACATATAGGTCTAGGATTGAATGACATAATGCAGTGTTATATGCGAGAAAAACCGTCTACATTTTTAAAATAAAAAAGCAGATTTTGAATCTATGGATTCCAAGATTGGTGAAATGCACTTAGCATGAGACAAACTGCATGAAAATTATTGGACCAAAGTACAAATTAACTTGACAATAGGAACGTTGATGCACAAAATTACAAAATAGCATCATGTATGGTAGAGGAAGCTTTTATTGTGCGAAGTGCAGAGGAAGCATAATGAAAAATTCCTTCGCAACTTCGTACTCCGCATAATGAAATTAACTAAATTAAAAATAAAATATTAAAACATATAACATATTTCAAACATTAAAATACTACAACATATAACATATTTCAAACTTTATAGAAAATAAAACTACAATGCTTCGATAATCAAAATAAAAAAAAGATGTCATACATTATGTGTTTTCATTGAATTTTTTATTGACCATCACTATGTTAACGTTGTATGCTTGGGAGATGTATGTATGAGATCCGAAAATGTTGTCAAATGTTGATTTTCATTCTGATTAATAACACAAAATTAGATGTAATATAAAAGCTCAAAGCATATCCTCGAAAACTCATGCAAAACATTATCACAAAATTCTCCACAAAATTGGTGAATAGGCTCAGAATTGGAACAAAGTAATAAGTATTTGTGCTTGAGAAGCCTTGAACAATAATCAATGCAGTTATGATAACAAGAGTTGTATATAGATTCGAATGCCTCTGCACTCTGGACAATGAAAGCTAAAACCTAATATATGCACACTTTGGGGTTGTTAAAACAATTACCCAAAACCACTAAATATATAGAGAAATTGGCCATGCCTTATCTGAAATTCACATTAAGAAAATGGATTAAATGGAGTCTAAGCACACACTTAGAAATATTATATATCAAGCAAGTGCATACCTGGAAATTTAAGTCCCCCAAAAATTAATATATAAATTTCATTTTGAGGTGTGGAGGAAGATCTCATTGTGCAGAGTGTGGAGGTGAGGAAGAAGCACAATGAAAGATTCCTTTGCACATTTGCATTTTGCACAAATAAAGCTTTCTCTGCACCTCCGCACTCTGAGGAAATATACTTTGTATTGATTATGAAATATATTTTGTAGAATGTTGATCAAATTTATAAAACAAATGTGTGTAAATATCGACGTGGAATATAAACTATGGATATTTTTCAATAGATGTATAAGGTTTTGCTTATCCGATTGCTCTTTAGGTGGTCTTTAATTGTTGGATGTATGCCAGGTAGGATAAATAACGAGATCATGGATTGTGTTCGTCCATGGTAGAATTATTTAATAGGAAGGGATTCCTTCATATGTTGTGAACTTAGGGTGAATTAGTGGCAGAAATGATGCTTGATATTTTGTCACAATTATTGATGTCCTATTTTATTGCAATTTGTTAGTGCCATGATCAACCTTTCATATTTGGAGAATATATTCCTATGTGATACTGATAGAAATACACTCAATATAATGTTTCTAAAAACTATAGTCTAAACATCATTAAGCTAGAATATTTCAGTTGACATTTTAAAGGCGGTGTGGAAGAATCTTTCATCATGCGAAGTGCAGAATAAGAACAATGAAAAAGGACATTCAAGGTCGATGGAAAATGATTATGGTATTTAATTGTGAGTAACCATTGTAGATAGAGATATAGGTACAGGATTGGATGAATTAATGTAATAATATATGTGAGAAAACCCATTTGCATTTTTTAGATCAAATAGCAGATTTCAAATCCATGGATTCCAAGGTTGGTGAAATGCATTTAGAGAGAGACAAAATACATGAAAATTGTTGGACCAAAGTACAAATTAACCTGACAATAGGAACATTGATGTAAAAAATTATAAATTAGAATCATGTACAATGTTGTAAGCTTTGATTATGTGGAGTGCAAAAGCACGGAGGAAGCACAATGAAATCTTCCTCCACACCTCTACACTCCACACAATGAAATTAATTCAATTAAAAATAGAAGATTAAAACATATCACATCTTTTGAACTTTAAAATATTAAAACGTATAACATATTTTGAACTTTATATTAAATAGAACTATAAATATTTGATAATAAAAATAATAAAACTTGTCGTACATTATGTGGTTTCATTGAATTTGTTATTGATCATCGCTATGTTAGCGTTGCATTATTGGGATATGTATGTCTAAGATCCAAAAATGTCGTCGAATGTTCATTTTCATTTTGGTCAATAACACAACATTAGATGTAATATAGAATCTCAAAGCATATCCTTGAAAACTTATGCAAAACATTATCACAAAATTCTCCACAAAATTGGTGAAAAGACTTAGAATTAGAACATAGTAATCAGTCTTTATGTTTGAGAATTCTTGAACACTAAGAAACACAATTACAATAGCAAGAACTGTTTCCAAATTCAAATTCCAATCATCATATATATGATTAAAATGATACTAAATATGGAACATATATGTGAGACCCAAAATTATTGTTGAGCGTTCATTTTCATTCTGATCAATAACAAAAGATTAGATATAATATAAAAGCTCAAAGCATATGCTCAAATTTTTTTGTTCAATTATTGGTTTTGGACAATGCCAGGGATAATTTTAAGGATGGAAAATTATCTTGTAGTTTAAAAAATTGGCGAATCTCACCAGTCCCAAATATGCAAACTATAAAATGTTTATTGATGTATTTGTAAAATTATTCAAATTTCTAATGATATTATATATATTTTCTACATAATGTTGGCGATTTTTAACGTAAAATAATTTTATATTGTAAAATTTGGGCGAATCATTTTTATAAAAAAAAGGAAATTGGCGAATATTTTTTTTGGAAAAACCATGGAAAAATAGCCCACCTGCGAATATTAGCCAGGGAAAAATTTAGGGGCGAATTTTAGCCCAAAGGCGAAATTTAAGGGGTTTTAGATTTTAGAGGGGCGAATTTTTTATATAAACCCTCTTTTGTAAAGTTTGTATAATTAGCCCCAAAATTATTTTAAAAATAAATAATTATTATGCTTTAGCCAAAAATAGAAAAAGCGCATAAAACATAAAATGCTGGATTCGCCTCCGATTTTTCTGGTCTAGACAGTTTTGGTTGGTATTCGCCTCGATTTTGCTAGGCTGGAGGGTTTTGGAACTACTTTCGCCCCCAATATCCAGTATGGCTGCAGGGTAAAGCTTGCATCTGGACTGGAGTCGACAATGGAGTCTTCTTCTGGGTCTAGATAAGAGGCGTCTGGTGAATAGGGTTGCTGGGGTTTCGTTTTTTTGGAGGTGCTTGGTCATATGGGTGGAATTTTCCAAACCCAACATGGAATGCCGCTGTTGCTGCTCTTGCCCCTAGTTTTCCCCTGGTTGGCCCGGTTTGTCTTGGCCCATGGATCCTGGATCTTGCTTTCCTCCTCCTCCTGACAGATGGGGCCTAGACCATGGGTTTCAAGACCCTGGGCCGCCGTCGCTGCCACCACTGCTTCTAATAACCCTGCTGCTGCAGATTCTGGTTCTCCTACTCTGATTCAGACATGGTGTGAAGACAGTAGCAGTGTTGACAGTTAGATCTTTCCCTTTATACTTTTTAATTCTTCTAATAAACTCGTTGCGGATTCTGGTTCTCCTACTCTGATTCAGACATGGTGTGAAGACAGTAACGGGTTTGAAGTTTATAAAATTTTCTTGTTACATCTATTGAAACGGTGTATTTTAATTTTCATTTATATATTCTTTGCCTTTGTCAACTGAAGTTTCCTTTTCCTTTCGTCTATCCAAATGTAAAAAAATCTGATGGTGTTTCCTAGTTGGAAGGTTTAATCACTTTCTCTGTAACGGAATTCCAAAATGGAATATGGTAGTGCTCATTTTAAGAGCTCGAATACCATTCTTTTGCCCCTGACTTCGTCTTTTCTTTTGCTTTTATGTTGCAACTCACAACTTACCTCACCTCATCGCAGCGGACAACTGCGACTGCTAAATTTACCAACACATGAAGAGAGGTTTTCAAATCAAGCTGTCAACCTTATATCTTGCGTCGGGCCAGGTCGTTGTGTACCATTGTCTGATTATGTTCTTGTAGGGATTTGTTACCTTTTTATGAAATGGCATGTTTGGCCAGAATTGGTTTCGCTATGTATTTGATGAAACTAGAGGTGTTCCTATATTACTGCTTGTTGTTATCCTATTTTATTGCAGTGACGTATTATGTTAGAGATTTTGTTCCCAAATCTAACAACCCCTCTGTTTAGTTAGCCCAAAGCACAGGGTGTGAGGCAAGATTTTGAAAAATTTACTAAATAGACCTGGTTCTTAGTCTAATAGATTGTTTTCTTTCAGATAAGTGATGGGTTTCTCCTGATACCAGACTCTAAATAGATAATCAGTTTTCTCTGAAATCTACATGAACATGATTGTTTACTGCAGTGACATTATCCTATGGTAGAGATTTTGTTCCACGTCTAACAATACTCCCCTTTGTTCTGTAGCCCAAAGCATTGGGTGTAAGACAAGATTTCGAAAAATTTACTAAGTAGATCTGGGTCTTTGTCTAACAGATTGTTGTCTTCAGATGGGTGAAGGGTTTCTCCTGACACTGCTTACCTTTTGTAGTAGCCATTTGGTGTTGATTGCATGTGTTTTTTTTGTATAGTTGGAACTAATGTTTGCATGCCCTTATTCTTCTAATTTCTAAGTTCGTGTTCACTTTGAGCAAATGATGGACTTTGATTCCCCAACATATATAAGTAATCGGATGTTTCGATAATTTGCATCTCTATTGAGTCCAACTCCCTGTTATCTGAGAATGAAAAAACTACATATTGATCCAAACTGACTGAAATTTTTTCTTAGAATGGACCAGTGAGTTCCATATCATAATCAAATAAGGGATTGAGTTTGGCATGATTGTATTTCTGCAAAAGAAAATTGACTTTAGTATGAAAGCTACCTTGCCAGTTTCATGATTTGATACCAACTTCAATTTTTCCAACATGGTGCGGGAAAACATTTACATGCTTTCCATTTCTGGTAAAGAAAATTGGAGCTAAGAGAAAATATTTTAGCTACCACCATAAAATCAAATCCTCTGCATCTGCTAAGTAAGTTGGTTTATGCTTTAGAGGACATGTCCCTATCATTTAATGTAAATTCCTATTATATATTTTTTATGTTGCAACTCACAACTTACCTCACCTCATCGCAATTGCTTCAGAGGACATGTCCCTATCATTTAATGTAAATTCCTATGATATATGTACTTGTAGATATAATCAATTTTTTTACAGTAATGGCAGGAATCGATTTTGGATACCACTTGATCAAACACAGAATGTAAGCATTGTAGAGCTAATTTCAGTAATATAATCAAAAGCTTTTGGCATTAGTCAGCCTAAAATCTATCATATCTAATCATATTTATCATTATGTCCATAGAATAAAACAACATTTGCGATCTGCAAGCACAAGTAACATATGCAACATACTATAGAGTTTGCATCTGTTGATACACATCTTTAATAATTAGACATTGAATAACTCAGCTGCTAGATGCCTTTGGTTATTTTGTTTAAGAAATGCGTTATGTATGGTAATTCTCAATCCTCTCAGAGAATATACACACTATGCACAAACTGCATAATGGTTATACTGGCAAATCAATGTTAACATCTTTTTATAGGAAACTCAAACCTCTCAAAGCATATACAAACTATGCAAAAACTGCATAATGATTATACTGGCAAATCAATGTTCACATCTTTTTATAGGAAACTCAAAGCTCTCTAATAATTGAGGTTGCATAAATCAATTTATGTTTTGTGTTCTATTTTTATCATATAAGATAAGATAAGACTAGATAGATAATTTTGCCCATGTCCACAAATGATGGAAAAAGTGGGCCAGTGGGACTGAAATGTACAACTGGTAACAATATATTGTGGGAATGCCATGCTGAAAACTAAAGAATAAAGATATCAGTAAGAAAGTACAATTTAATAACAAAAAGAAAAATTACTATTCATCATTAGGTAATACATTAGAATTAGAGGAGATGGAAGAAGGTTTTGTTGCCATTTCACTTGCTGAGGTGCAATTGCACTACCTGACAATGTCATTGGGGGAGTACCCAGGGCTGAGACGGCCTGGCTATGTGATCCTCAGAGGAAATTGGAAGTACTTAGTGGAAGTTATAACATTTGATGTTTCCAAGAAGAAGCTAGTAATACAAGTTTCGTGCCAGATGAGGGCTGGTTTTCCAATTGGCACTGGAAACTGGAAATCATCTGTGGCTAGCTTTTTGTATATGATCATTTCCAATCCCCTCTGAGCACATGCAAAAAAGTAGACAGACTTATTGCAAATGCTTCTGGACCAGAAGTGGAATTTTTTTTGGATAGCTTCAGCCATATCCTAGCCTAGGATGTTGCAGGTGCAGCTAGGCATGGTCATGCCCTTGTGTGTTATGCCCATATCTGCTTTTGGTTGTTTGGTGTAAAGCATATCTACAGATGTTTTAATGTGTAAACTGGCACATTCTCCTGGAAGATTTGGGATACATGCTTTCCTCCACTGAAATATATTTCTATTACGTCAGAGGATGACAAGATGCAAGTCACTTTTGTCCAGCCATAGTTAAGAATTACACTCAAATTTAAAATTAGATTATCAGATAGCACTTTGGCTAACCAGTGCTATGCAAAATCAAAACAGAGCTGATAATTGTATCAAACAACAAAAACAACAAAATCAAACCTGCTTGGGTCTGGTTGCTCAGGGAAGAGTTGTCCATGCTCCAAAGTCCAGATTTTTGGATAGGTCCTAAAGCCTATATTTTTTTAATTGATCTGCAACTGCTACTTGGACTCTGCCATACTCTATATTCATATTTGAGGGCAGTTAAGGTTTCTAACTCTCTAAGTCAATGCAATATACAAATTAATGAACTGGGCTCTAGCTGTCTATGGTATTACTCTTTGTCTACACTCTAGTGTCTTCAGCCATATTCCTTTTTCCTCGTCATCTACAAGAAGAAGCTTGCTGTGATAAAGAAAAATGAACTGTTAATTTTGTAATTGGTAAATGCAAACATAAAAGAAGAGAAGAAACGTTTGTATAAAAATTGTTAATATTAGAAGGCTTCGTGTAATGGAAAATAGGGATATTATATTTGCAACTTGTAGAGAAGGGAAAACAGAGCACCACAGAATCAACTAGGGAATTCTTAGATGGTTAAACCATTTGCAAGTACCATAGTTTTAAAAATTGGCTCAGACTGAACTGGAACCGATCAAACTGGCCAGTTGGATAGGGCCAGGGGTCAAACTGGCCACCAACCTGGACTGGTGGACTGGTTTGGTACCAAAATAGTATAGTTTGTACTGTGGCATGAGAAAGGACAACCATCTTTATACCCGCCTTGAGTACTGACTGAACTTCAGTTTTTCATCTTTATGACTATCATTACTGCTAACTAGTAACTACCTTCTCGAATCTTCAACAACTTGGCCCCTTCCCACTCTGGAGAGGTAAAAATGCTAATCTTCAACAACTTGGCCCCTTCCCACTCTGGAGAGGCAAAAATGCTAAATTTTGTTATAATTTAAGAGTTTATCCAAATGAGTAGATCGTATCTGGATTGCCAACATTTGATAACAGAAAATACCATTGGTGAAATTGAATAGCCCACCTCCATATCAAAGCCAAGAGGATGCCTAAGGGATGACTTAACATACAAAATAGTCAAGTGAACTGAACTAGCCCCTGGTAAAATATCAGTCAATCTAAGACGAGATTAACTTAACTACAATGCAGTGCTCACCACGAAATTTGGGGGAATAGATGAGAATCTGTCAGCAAAATTTAATTCAGACTCATATAATCACCCGCTTTCAGGAGCACAGGTCTCCTGAGTGGAACAAACTGAGCACAGACACTAGACAGTATTCAAAAAAAGCTACTGCAACCATCATATCCCACAAGGACAGAAGTGACCAATACCATCACATGCTACTTTTTGGAAAGGTGGATATCAATTGCACTGCCCCCTTCACATGGCACTTTTAAGATGGAAACTGTCCAGTTGAATTTCACTGTCTCCTTCACCTGGCACTTCTAACATGGTGAGTGTACAATTGAGATGGTCATTGGGACACATGATTTTATGGATTTTGATTTTGAGATGACCAAATTCTACAATCGCCAAATATGATTTTAAGGAATTTAATTTTGAGATGACCAAGTTCAAGGTTCAAATGTAATTCCATGTTTATATTTATTAAGCACTCACATTCCCATTCTTAAACAGAAGGTCTACACTTAATTTAATTTTATGTTTTAAGCATTCTCATTCAACCTTAATTTAATTTAATTTTGTGTTTATTAAGCACTCACATTCTCATTCTAACATAAAAAAATTATACTTAATTTAATTTTATGTTTCTCATTCTCACTTGGAAGGTCTACACTTGCCAAATTTTTAAAAAATTAAGATATCTTTACAGAAGCAACCCGGTTTAGATTGCAAAAGAGTTGAAGTCATAAGCCAGAATGTATTGTAGTAAAGCTGAACCAATGTTTTATATAATGGGATTGCAAATTTGTTTAGGTTTTGAACCAGTTGGTGCATTGTAGTAAATCTAAACCAATGTTTTATAAAATGCACAATAGACAAATACCTTATATTAAAAATTCACAGCATATTACCAAACCACACAGGTGATCAACTCACAAAAAAGCTTAACGTTTGTTACAGTTTTGAAATCAAAGATTGTATTTACAAAGAACAGGCAACAATGATCCAAAAGAGGCAATATCAGTGAAACTATTTTTGAATTGGTACATAAATAGGGGAATCCATCAAGTCAACTGTGAATATTGGCTTCCATAAATAGTCATATGACAAAATTGATCTTTATAAGCCAGTGATACAAAATCTCAGATAAATTGTCCATTGAAGGCATTAAATGCCCTCAACACTTAATCAACTTGCAGCAGAGTTCATTTTCCCAAAAGGTGGTTTCCTGCAACATAATGCTTTGATAGAGCAATTTATTCCTCTATGATCACAGTCACCACTATTGTATTTCCGGTCTAGGGCTGTTGCTTAGGGATCACGTGAAAGCTGTTGTCTCTCTCAGAAAAAATGCCAGATATTTATTGTAGTAAAAGACAACTCTTGTACAAGATAAAGCTTTTGCAATTACATCCTTAGGTATGTGGCATCTCCTTCTGTCAGTAGTCTACATATTATCTGAAGACCTTTTAAATGGAGCATAACCAGTCATATAGTGTATGGTATTAATTTACTGCACCACCTTAACAAATAAGTGCTTCATAAGTGACTGGAAGGGGCCTTATGCCATGTCCTTGATGTGCATTCATCCAATAGGTCCAAGGTGTTAATGGAATACTAAAATTCAATATTTGGGCCAAATGGATCTATGTGCATAATTGATTTAACATTGTTATATTTCCACTATGAAAAGTGCTTGTAATTGAGTAACTTAAGTGTGTTTCTGATCTGGTATAGACATAGACCAGATTTGAGATATAAGGAAAATTCAACAATATGGAAGATAACACTAAAATCAAGAACAAATGGATCATTGAACCCATTCATTTGACCTTGGGACTAATGTAGTTGGTGACATTTCCATATATGCAGTAGGAAAACACTCTTATTATATGCTTCAAGATCAAAAAATAAGTGCACAACAATAACTGAGTGCTGAAGATGTGTTGAATGACAAGAAAATGTTCAGGATGGGCACAGTTTCCATTATCAAAAAACAAGAAGAAATATTGTGCCGAGATTGTCTAGAAAGCATGTGTAGCAGGATATTTGAAAGGAAGTGTCATAGATTTGGAGCACATGATTTTTCTCTCATCAGTAGAAGTTTATTATTTTGTGTGGTCTTTGTAAGGTTAGCAACAGGTTCAAGGAAAACATTCTAGAAAAATCTATAATAAGCCTAATAATGAATCATTCTTTCGCTTAGCCCTGCTATGGCTTTATGAACCTCTTGCCTGTACTTGTTATAACCAAATCAATGTTCCCCTGACCCTGGAATCTTTGGGATTGCTTTAGCTTGAGAATTTGAATATCTTCTTAGTATCCTTTCCTCTAAGATTAACTACCACTTAATACCATTTCTGACCCTTCTCTATAACGTCTTGTACAGTCCCATCAATGGCCTTTTGATGGATCTCATTTATCATATAAAATTGGTTCTTCAAGTTTGGTAACTTAGTGACAGGTTTCTTTGGAGTCACTCCTCTCATTTAGCATATCAAACAGGTTCTTTGAGTCTTTTAACTCTTAATAACATGTTTTTTTTGAGTTGCTTACCTTTTTATCTCTACTTAGTTTTGATCCACAATTGTGGTGATGATATGTCAAAGATATGCACTAGATCATTGAATAGTTACTGTTCCAAACTGCTTTAGGGGGGCAATCAGAGAATGGGGATATTCTAGCTGCCCTGTTTTTTGTAGGGAATGTCACAGGGACAGTTCCTAAGCAATAAATGGATGACCAGGGATGCTTTCTAGGTGTCTTCTTATCTCCAACGAAAAGAAGGGTATGTGTTCCCTTTCATACAGGGGATGTGTTCCTTTTCATACTGGTGAATATGGATCCTTCTTAATTCACTAACAATAAGTGTTTTAATGGCTTCAGTTAATTACTGTAGGTGTGCCGATTTTCAGCTTTCACATTGGGACTAATTCTGACTTGAATAATGTCATGAACATAATGATTGTAGTATATCTAGAAAGAAATAATTTCTTGAAAATTGACGGTATCTTTTTCTTCATTCATGCTTAGAAGGTTGCTGTAATCATAATTTGTCGTTTGATGTATATTTTTCCTTTTATTGGATCTACTAATGAATCATAATGATAGGGACAAATGACCTTTTTGTCTTTAGACTCTTTTTTTCTGCTATAAGGCTGTATCTAGTCTTTGAAAGTTTGGTTGAGATATTATTTGTTAACTGTTTAAAAGCACAGAACATCCAGTAGAACTTTTTCGTTAACTTATTTAATTAAGAACTGATAAATACTCAGCCTTCTATGGTTAAAGCAAAGCATGAAATATGACAAGGTTTTATTATATGTTAATTCATTTAAAATTTAAAGTTTATGTGAATGGTTCTGTGCACATTTTAAGTGAGATGCAGAAAATATTGCTTGGACAAAATTTGCTTATATATTGCCCATAATATCATTATGTAACTTGTGACTACCCAATGGCATGTTATCTAAACACAGACTTTGAGTTAAGACTTTGTAAACCTCGTTTTATAATCTATTGGTATAAGTGATTGAAGATTTTGTTGTTTGAGCTATTGATGGTCATAATTTTTGTTTAATTATTTTCTGATCATAAATTTGCTGTATTTTGACTCTCCTCTTTCCTTTGTATGTCCTTTTTATCTTCAAGAAAAGAGATTTTCAGTGTTGCATTTGATAGTCTCCTTTCTTTAAGAGAAGGAAAAAGAGATTAACATGGACTATTATATTGTAAAGTCTTTTAGACCTCTTGTATTTAAGAAATAAATAGTATTATTCTTTTGTCTGTTGTTTTACAGATTCCATGTTTCCAAAGGAGCTGGGCATTTCTGAATTTATGTAATATGCAGGGTGTGAATTTGGAGCAACAGCACACCATGAGATGTTAACTTCTTTCTATGGCACCTCTGTGTTGAGAAATTCTTGTCAGGTGCCAGATAATCACCTTTGCATGAAATTATGCCTTGCAAATGGCCACCTTTGCATGAACTTACGCCTTGCAAATGGCCAAGATATCTGAAGGATAGCCATTTTATTTTACAATCTTTCGATAAAATCAGGCAGCAATTTTTGTAAATCCACGTTATAGCTGTCAAACTTCAAGATTTTGGGTGCCCCAGAGGTTTTTGATCCTGCTGAATCCATTTCCATCATTAAAAACTCCATTCAAACATTCCTACTACTACATCTAACTCCGGCAGGAATTTTTGAAAATCCACTTTATAGCTGTCAAACTTCAAGATTTTGGATGCCCCAAAAATTTTTAATGGCGTTGAATCTATTTCCACCATTAAATACTGGATTCAAACATTTCCTACTGCTAATTTTTTTTATTTTTTTTGTTAGATTCAAGCCATTTTTGTCAGTCAAGTCAAATTTGAAGACTAAATAAACTACCAAAAAATAGTTTTCATTTTTTATTAATTTATTCTCACCTGGTTCCAACAACTGTGGTGTCAAGATGAGTTTGATCTTCAGAAAAGTATCTAATTAATCCAAAATCTGCAATTTTGGGTTTGAAATGTTGGTCCAATAGAATATTGCTAACTTTTATGTCTCTATGGATAATGCGAATATCTGATTCTTAATCAAGATAAGCTAGCCCAGCAACAACTCCTAATATAATTTCAAACCTCAATTGCCACTCCATAAATCTGCCCAGGTTTTCATTTGTTGCAAAATTACAATTCGGTCTCAAATAACTATATTAACTAACTAAACAATAGTGTTTGAAATGTCACATTGACTAGAGCTAAAATAAAGTTTTAGGGTGAAGAAAGATCACCAAATATGAATAGATCAAGACTCTTGTTGGGAAGGTATTCATAAACCAAGAGTCTATCTGTGGTATCCACACAACATCCAAGCAGTTTGACGAGATTTCTATGTTGAACATTGATTATCAGAGTCACTTCGTTGAAGAAGTCGTTCACACTCTGTTCTTTCTCTGCAAATAATTTCTTCACCGCAACCTTGTTGCCATTTGGTAAAATTCCCTGTCAACATGTCCTCTATATTACTCAATTTACTCTTCGTATTTCATAACTCTTTGTAGGATAAAAGGAATTCGGATATCACCTTATAAACCGAACCAAAGCCTCCTTTGCCAATCTTGTTTGCTGGGTTAAAATTTTTGGTGGCAGCTCGTAGAGTACTGTATTTGTAATTTAATTTTGATTTGGATATAGCTGTTGATTGTTCAATTGATAGTTTGGAATGCCCTGCAAAATAACCATCACGTTGATGATTCAGGAAATCATGTATATCAATTTTAGCATTCTACTTCTAGGTTAATGCAACAATTAAATAATATATTGAAAATTCTATTTTAAGTTGTTATTTATGATTTATTTATTTATTTTATTTTTAGTTTTTTAAAATTTAAATATAAGACGGTTTTTTTAGTGCATTATATTAGATATTATTTTTGGAATTCTACTGAGTTAAGTTATTTATCTATGACCATTTCCATGAGAGGAATTCATCAGTAGAAGTTTATTATTTTGTGTGGTCTTTGTAAGGTTAGCAACATGTCCAAGGAAAAAATTCTAGAAAAATATATAATAAGCCTAATAATGAAAAAAAGTTGGAGGTGGCAGTTAATCTAGATACAACTAAAAACAACAATTCTATGGGACCTCATAGTTGGTGGGTGGGATGTTTCCTATTGTCTAGAGTTTGTGCTGAGTGCACAGGGAAGCTATTCAACTCTAATTGACAAGAATAGAAAGTTGCCTTCATCTGATGAGTCAATTTGCAATTCCTTCAAGGCATCAGAGGCAGGGAAGGTAGTTCTGATAATATACAACTCCTCTTCAAACAAGAAGAAGGCTGCAGCCTATAGATACATGGTAAAAAAGAACATAGTCTAGGAGTTTGAGCCTCACAGTAGATTAGATGTACTTAGAAAGCTTTCTTTCATTCAGCAATTAGAAATGTTAGTAGATAAGAATGTGCCATCATGTTGGAGAAGCAAGTTTATCTCTTTGGAAGCTGGAAATTTTATCTACATATGTGCTACTATATAAAAGTTAATATTGGTAATAATAAAGGTTGGTTGTGTTTCCAGAGCAAATCATCACTGTGAATTCCACAGCTTTTCATGTTTGTGATTGATAGGTATATGATATACATGGTAAAGCAAGTATAAATAAAATTTATAAATATTGACCACCCCAAGGCTAGTTAAATTTTTTATTTATTGTTTACCCCATACACAAATCTATATAAATAATATTTTTAGTTCGAAAAATGAATATTGTATTAAATTCCTCCTCAATAAAAATGTTCTTCAAGGAATGGTGTACATTCAGAGGGTTACCTATATCTAAATGAAACCAGTTTGTTGCCTTTGGCTACATCTTTTCTAAAAGCTCAAACTTATCTTAAAATAGAACCGATTTTTTTCTTTGTCTTTTTGGTTACTATATAGTAAGTATATCATGAATTCAGGACCAATGCAACCCAGAGAACCCAAATGAAGGGGGAGAAAAACTGTATTTTGAGGGTGAAGCACTTTGTATTATACATATGAACATATTCTAATATAAGATAATGCAACCAAGTGTATTTAAATGAATGGGATATGAAAGGTGACGGGTTTGGATAATAGATAGAAATTTGGTCAATTATGTTTTGATGTATATATTTGTTTAATTAATTTTTTTATTTTATTATATTAAAAAGCTGTGACCAATTTTATTTCATGGAAATGATAATATTAGATAAATATAAAATTTTTAAGATTAGGGATGAGTTGAAGTTGTTCACTATCTTATACTTTCACTTTATTATATTTTAAACAAAGATTAATGCTCCTCTCACAAACTAGGTACATATTCCGTAGAGGTCATTGAATATGCATTTTGTGGATAATATTTTTGAAGGTTTCAGAGGTAGGCATGAAGAGAAAAAAACAATTTTCAAGATAACTCACAAAAGTTGATAAACAAACCACCCATTCTTCCAAAACATTTTGTATTTCCTCTAACTTTATCACCTACATCACCTTTATCTCGCATGGAAGATGTATCCCCACTCCTCGACATTACTGTGCACCTCTCGGTGCAAATGCTAGTATTACTTGATTTTCCATGCTTATGTGGAACATGGTCAAGAGAAGGAACTATAACAACAATGGATTTGCATGAAAGCTTTATAATATTTTCAAACATGAAAGTTGTGATGCGTTACTAAGTTTCTTCATTATTTTATAGATAAATACATGTTAAACCGACTTTACTCCTTGACTGGCATTGCATTCAACATTGTGCACAAGTATGTTTTAAATCTATCAATCAAAAGTATGATTTTATCTATATTTGATAATGCAAGTTGAATACATCATACAATACATAGGAGCGTTATGGCTATGAAGTTCATTATGAAATAATATATTGATTTCTACTATTACTATTATATAAGGGGTGCTCTTCCAATGGCCATTTATTAGCTATGTTAAGAAGGCTTTGTGTAATTTTTATTTACTATAAGATTATGTATAGTTGAGTTGCGGACAACTAAGTAGAATTTGGTAGGAAGTTTGGAGTATGTGTAATTCATAATGATCTTGTCTTCTCTTCATTGATGACTTTTCAATGTGTGAGTTTTGACCTAAGCCATTGTATTGTCAATGTGTCAAGGCTCACAACTCGACCTATATGCCAACTACTTCTTATGATCGTTCCTAGGAACATGAATCCTAATTTTTGAAGGTTTAAAATTTATAACAAGTTTTCTCTATTGTGGTCGAATTTGTGGTGGTTATCTAAAAATTTATTTAAGGTACCATGGATCTAAATTTCTTATGAAATTTCAACACTATAGCAAACTTTGGTGCAAATTGTTCATCAATTCTCACTTGGTTAGGGTTATAGATGTTAATGAAAATTTAATGTGCGTGCATGAGAGTTGGGTGCAAATGCACAATGTTGTGTAGCATTAGTGTGATAAATATGGGATAGTGCAAAGCATAGTTTTTAAGATTAGTCTAAGTTGACTCGTACCTAATCAACTTAGTCAAGTTGATTGTTGGTTGAACAGTTAATTGTTGGTTCAATGGACATAAGATCTTCTAGGCACAAATACCAAAGGGAAAAATGGATCCCATCATGGGGTACTCTTTGTAATTCTCCACCACTACTACCTTCCATGCTTCCTCAAACTCCTCTCCAACCTCAATATCAATGCTTGTAGTAGCATGAGCAACAACACTACGCTTAGCAAAACTAGAAGAATGCGTTTTTCAAATTGCACGAGAACTACTTCCCTCACGAGTCACCATGTGCCATGCTTGGTCTCGGTGGTTCTCTTCCTTCAACTCCTAGTTCAACTACCACATCTTCATTGGAACCAACACCCCAAACTCCACTAGACAACGATTCACCATTTTGTAGTAGTGATTCGCCATTTGTACTATTGATTCGCCATGTTTTTACAAGATAATATAATCTCGTGAGAGATTCACCAAAAAATTATATATACATACTATATTATTAATAAAATCGCCTTCCATTTTTCCTATGTATCATGGGGATTCACCCATTTATTATATATATAAATTTAGGGGGGTTCTTAAAATTTTCCCTGATATTAGCCCCTAAAATTTTCCATGGACAACGCCACAAAATTCAGATCTATACAAGATCTTATGAAAAACACTATCTCAGGATTCTTCACAAAATTGGTGAATAGAATCATAATTGGAGCAAAGTAATTAGAATTGGATCTAGAATTGAATACAAACTTCACAACGCTTCATTTATGACGATCAATAATTTTTATCATGGAGGTTTCTTATATCAGTAATGATAATATTCTGATACCTCATCCCAACAAATCATTCACCATGCCATTACGACATGCACTCTCTTTAACTATCTATCCTTGCATTCTGAAAAAATAGTAATAATTATTCTTTAATAAATTAAGTACACGTAATAAATGATAATTTATCTTTGAAACAAAGGAATATGGGAAAATGAAGACATTTGCAGATGAAAGGAATTATGTAACTAAACTTACATTTAGATATAAAAATAATTTCAAATGTTTTTAGTATAAAGAATAATGTTTGGTGCCTAAAGCACTCATAAAAAAAATTTTGATACTTAGTCACAAAAGTAAATGTTTGTCCCAAAGGGGATTCAGAATGGGCTCCCATGAACCATAATGTGAAAAAGGTACCTGAAAGGATATATATATAAAAAAAAAACTAGAGCCAAGAATTAGCTTAGGTCATGATAACACAACCAACAGACGTGAATAGTTAAATACTAGTAAAAATGAAAACAAATGTTGCAAGGTTTAAAAGAACTCACAATATGTGAAATCATAGATTGTGATTTTTTGACTATCAATTGTTTTTTAGATTCATGATTTCTTGAAGAAATTTCTCCACCATAGTTTTAATCAAATATTTCATCTTAGGGACCGTAATATCCATTTTGACATGTTCATTGAATTTCTCCTTCTAAATTTCCCTAACCTCTTCTTGCGATTGCGCAACCAAGACATACTTTTGTTTATTAATACTAACACAAGTAATTAGCCATTTGCTAATTTATTCTATACACTACAAGGAAAAGACCCTCTAGCGGAGGTTATAAAGGAGGCTTTTAGTGTTATAAAATTGGCCAACATTGTCCAAAAAACATTTGCTACAACATCCATTTATGGTTACAAAGGTTTTGGTGGAGCTTTTAACGGAAATTCAACACAACTAAAAAAAAATGGGCGGTCGAAGGTTATTATGGATGCTTTTTTTATCGATGCGCTACTCTAGCTTTAATGCATCGGTGCGTACATGCAGACGGTGCCTCGGGGTGGTCTCAGTCCAACGCACCAGGATGTTTATGTGTAAAATTGCACCGGGTGTAGTGTTGGTCATACAACGCACGGGGCCATTCTAATTGGTCTTGGGATTTGTGCAGTGCCCATAGGTCGTAACAACACACCAGTGCGCCGTATCATAGAAAGGCACCGAGATTTATAATTGGTATTGGTATTCATGCGGTGCCCATAGATCGTAAAAATGCACTGATGCTTATAGATGTAAACGCCCCGGTGCGCAGTATCACACAAACGCACCGATATTTATAACTGGTATCGGTATTTGTATGGTGCCCATAGATCGTACAACGGAACCGGTGCATATAGACACATAAACGCACCAGTGTACAGTGACTGACACGCACCGGTTTCATTTTGTATTTTTTAGAAACATTGACCTGTGACAGTCCAATTATTGTGATTGTTTTAAATTCATTATTCATCAAAAGTCGACACATCTTATAACAACAATCATATTAATTACATTTTTATTAATGCATTTGAATGCGTTGTTTGGATTAATTTGTTATATCATATCATAATTATTGTGGTTTTTTAAAATTCATTATTCATCAAAATTCAACACATATATATCTTATAACAATATTCACATGAATTAAATTTTTATTAGTGCATTTGAGAACGACAATGGAGAACGCAATAGCAACAATGGAGAATGAAATAGAATAAATTAAAACATATTTTATGATTATATATATATATATAAGATAGTCTTTATCATACAAAATGGGACAATTATTGGTATCCCTTTTCAATTTGGACACTATGCCCATTACATTAAACAAAATCTCTGATTTCACAGACATATATATTTCAAAAAATAAAACGCCTTGCTTTGATATCCTAACATAGTGATCATAATTCTTCGCTTGAACTGCTGTCACTGCTAGAGCTACTTCCACGACGGGTTATTTTCAAGAATGTTTTGTTCACGGTGTTGATTGTTTTCTTCTTCTTCACCTTCCATCTACAAACATAAAAATAAACTGAAATGAGTGTATATAAATTGGTGAGAATAATGAAAATTGCAATATTAAATAATATACATCAATGTAAATCGAAAAGAAAAATGATGTACCATTGCAAAAATTGACTCATAAACTATACACATTCTTTCAAAACCATGTACCATGCCATATTTCAAAATTTCATCTGTTGGTGCAGTTCCATACTTTGTTTCCTACAAGTTTAATACCCATAAAAAATCATATATTTAATATAAAAGATATTTTTGTTCTATTAATTATATATGGAGATAAGTAAAAAAAGATTGATAGATGTTTACAAATTCCACAATTAATTTCTGATATGCCAACATATACTCACAACCCATATTTAACCCAATTTCAATCATTTCGTCTGATGGTTCTTCTTTGTATGTTAGCACCTGTTTGAAGACATTCAATGATGATTTTTGTAAAACAAATTAAAAAATACAAAAATGAAATCTAGTTAAGTTATTATAAGGAAGTAACAATTACTCACAAACATAGAGATCAACCCTTTTCTTCCTTGTCAACCTATTTTATGTGCTGAATGGGTTACATTTTCTTTTCTTTTCTGCAAGGAAATTCTTGAAATTTAATATTTAATGCTAAATTGTTTATTTATTGTACCTAATGATTGAAAAATTCAATGATTACATATTACATTTGAAGCACGCTGTTGTTGAGATGGCTCCTCTTGCGATGCAATTTTGTCCATTTCTTTGACCATCTCCTTGTACACCTTTTTGGACATTCCTACTGGCATATTTCTGATATCAACTCGTTTACCTTTTGAGATTTTCATAATCTTCCTGAAAATGTAACATGACAATAAATATTTAATTTTTATATTGATATATGAAAAGTAAATACAACAAAAGTGATATTTATAAATGATTCTAGACAAACATTTAAAGGAATATTACTTTTTCATTCCTTATTTTTTGTTGTTGTACGCTTTTGCTATTAAAAGTATGACATGTCTCATTGACCAATTCTATGGAAACTCTTCTTGTAGTTTAGATAAAATTTGGATCTTGGAATCATTGGATTGATTTTTGTATTGTAAGTGGAAATAACGTCTATACATTTGTTCCATTAGATCCCTCAAAATTTTGTAAAAGTTTTTCCCCCTTTCGTTAACTTCCAGCACCACTCCAGATGAACTAAGGAGCAATTCATTTTCATTTGCATGTTCTATTTTTTTTCTTTTCTTAGAAAAACATTACTTTTCTGAGTTGTTGGTCCCTATAGAACATTAAACAGATGTGAATTAATAGACTATTTGACACATGATATCTAATAATTTTAAGTATATTATTAATGATAATTAAAAAAAGAAACTCATATTAGATCGAGAGTATTTTTTCATTCACCTGATTCATACTTCTATAATTTTTTCATTAAGATTTTACGCTCTTTTGGTCGTAGATCAGAAATAATCATATCGAGCTTCGTCATTTTGTGGCTCTGCATGATACACAGTAAACAATACATATTACTTAAACTTACATATAGTTCAAAAATAATATTTTTTATAAAGAATTTACAAAGAACTTGCCTTTTTTTCTTTTCTTGATATGTTATCAGTATTTTTGTTACTTGATCTCTTGTCAGTCATTTCTTTATGAATATGAAAACTGTACCATATCATTCATTAATATATTTATAAATAAAATCTCAACTTTTCAGGTACAAAATAAATCTCAAGACACCGGTGCGCCTTTCATGAGGTACGCACCACGACCGGCGCGTGGGAGTATTAAAAACGCACTGCAAAACAGTATAATAGATCGTACGGTGCGTGGGGTATTATAAACACACCACAAAAATAGTGTAATAGACCGTACAGTGCTATCCTCGTAAAATGGAGCACCACTGCCCTATTTCAGATATGGCGCACCGATTTAGAAAAATTGTTTTCAATTTTTTTATTACACAGTACTTGCGCAGTGCGCTGTATAATACAACGCACCATTGCGCTAGGGTACGCAGGGCGCACCGATAAAGAAAAATCATTTTTTTCCAAAAAATCACGCAATGGCCGAATGGATTGGGATCCGACTATGCAAGTCGTCCCATGGGTTTGATGTTAATCTAAAATGAAAATCCTTAATTCTGAAATCACAGAAACAGGGAGAAGAAAGGGGAAAAACAAAAAATGAAGTGTTTAGGGTAAATATGGATAAAACTAAAGAAAAAGTAAAAAAAATAATCAAAATTAATCACGAGATGGTTTGAAATTCTATGATATAGGGTTTGAATCACCAGAGGTTTGGTTTTTGATTGTCTGAATACTTCTGTTCGAACGTATTTCATTGCTCCATAGTGCCCTCGTGCTCTCTTGCTCCAGGTCTATCTCCTGCAAATATCTGGCTGAAAATTTTAGAAAAAATAGTGAAATAATGAAAAGTGTTTAGTATTTAAAGAATTATTTTATGAAATTAGATTTTCGAAAATATTTTGCCGCCCATTTTTCAAATTGCCACTTTTTTTTTTCACTTAAAGAAAATAGAGTTGTGTTTTTTTTATTTGCGTTTATTCGTGACTGGTGCGGAAGAGTTGTGAAGCACCGGTGCGTTTGAGTAATATGATGCACAGGTGCGTGTTATGATGATAAGCGCACCAGACTGTATAAAGTTCTTTTTTTTTGTATGTAAGATCATAATAAAATAATGATAATTCGAAAGTGCATGAATTTATTTTCATTAGTTTGTAAACTTTATTATGTTACAAAAATTCATATTATTCTAGATTTGTTATTTTACAATTATTTGCAAATTTACAAATTTAAATATTTTAATAAAATCATTTCACATTAATACAATTAAAATTTTACAAATATTTTACATACAATTAGAATTAGAATTTTAATTTTACCTACAATTACATGTACATAGAATTACATTTACAATTTTACGTACAATTACATTTACAATTACAATTACAATTTTACAAATATTTTACATACAATTACAATTAAAATTACAATTACAAATACAATTACAATTTTAGAATTTTACATACAATTATAATTACAATTACAATTTTACAATTTTTCATATATACAATTACAATTAAAATTACAATTACAATCATTTCACAATAAATTAAATATTACAATTACAATTAAAATTTTACATTAAATATTTTACATACAATTACAATTAAAATTACAAATACAATTTTACAATTTTACATACAATTAAAATTAAAATTTAAATTACAATCACGACATAATATTTAATAAATATCATGGTCATTTAATATTAAATTAATTATTAAACATCATCACGATCATGATAACCATCGTACAAACATCATATTCGACTAAAAAAAACATTAAAACATCAAATTAACATTATATATTGACATCATCACAACACAAACATTAAATATACATCTCATGTCAAATAACTCATGCTATCAAATATACACATCTATCTTCAAGCTAAGCATTAGATGAACATATCTAACATGACCTAACAATATGCACATCATAATGATCACCAACATGTAAATTATGTACAACTGAAACATGAACATAAAATACATGGACCATATATATATATAAATGAATAATGTTAAAAATATACAACTGTAATATAAATGTCATGGATCAGCTGGTGGTAGTACAACTTCAATAGAAGTACAAGTGGAGGTCTACTCAGTAAATGGTGCAGCCTCGACAGTCGATGGTCGAGCCTGCTCATGATCATGACTAGTACTGATGGATGCATCAGCTAGTGGTAGTACAACATCAATATAAGCAGTAGTAGTGGAGGCCTGCTCAGTCAATAGTGCAGCCGCGATGGTCCATGGTCCAGCCTACTCATGATCATGACTAGTACTGATGGATGCTGCAGGCTACTAACTAGACGTGGTCGATGGTCCAGCCTCATATCCATGATTACTACTAGATGCTGCTATTGGAGCCTCATCCTCATCAGGCGTGACGCAAGGTGAACGATCATGAGATGATGAGCCGCTGTTTGCGGACTGTCCATCACGTTCCATGGCTCGACTATGCCTATAACGTGCAATAGTCCTCCTTAGTCGCATAACAACTTTCATAGCTCCTACGACATGCCGCATCAGGCTGTGCATGTCACGCGGCATGCCTCTCCACATCCGTAATAGCATATCATCGGCCTGTATGTCTCTGTAATAAGCGGGCCTGATGCCCGCCTCAACAATCAATGCACTGAGTTGGTTGCCCAACTCCATCCTATATCTAGCCTCCAATCGACTGTGCCTAGAAAAAGGTGGTATCAGTGCACCAACAGGAGGATGTCTCTCTGCACTGACCTCATCCTAATCATGATCCTTGGCATCAGCCATGTTGTGATTGTCATCAGGATCCACACCTAGATCATGTGGTGGTTTCAGCATCTCCTCGCCATCAAAAGAGCCAATGTCTGCAAAATATAAACAAGTACACAACAATAATTACACAATTTAATAAAAACAAGTTAAAGAACATGTTAGAATAAATATAAATAAAACAGTAATATTACCTCTATCATCTGTCGGCTCATCATCTGTGAAGATGATGTTGGCACACCCTCGCCAATCTAATCCAGCATAAGGACATGGGACCATAATGAAGGGATGTAGCTGATCGTCAACACTGGCTAGTAAGTCTAGTGCATCATGCGATATCCTGGTTGGAAACATAGTATCTCCCCTCTTGGGCATCATCTGCCCCCACATGTGCATTCGGGCCTCCAACATCGGCCTGCGAGGCTGTTGAACAAAACTAGGCCTCATCTCTGGAAATCTTTAAAAAAATAAACAAAACAACTCTGAAGCAAAAGGGAAGTTGGCCCTCCCTTGTGCATGAGCAGGACATTTATCTAAGGTCGTACGAAACTGCCACAAAAAAATGGTAGACCACCTGACAAGTTATGGCTCCTGTACAAAAGAATCAACATAATATAAAAGCGAGCAACTAATGCGTTGCCCGTCACTGGTGTTGTGCGAAATGGTCGAAATGATAAGTGAGAGGCACTGCACGTCTTGTCTATCAAATGCACCTATACGTAACTGACCTCCAGGTACCTGAAACTCTGAAGGAGACAATACATGTGCTCCAGTGTATCTCTGGGAGTAAACTAACTGACTCCCTGCTACACAACCAGCTGGAACCTATGGGAATGAGGGAAAATACACCCCTCTCCTTAATAGTCCTGTAATAAAATAAATATCCTCCTCAGTGGGTGTGTACCACTGGTCAAGACCAACCTGGAAAGCCTGTCGTGGGCATTCCAGCTGCGAATAAGATATCTCAAAAGCACACTATGGGCCTTTAGGAAGTAGCCTCCTCATAGAACTTGAGGAGGCTTACCTGCCTTAGGATCCCCTGGGTATCTGCTATAATAGGGCGAGGGTATGCATATATCTCCCTCTCTCATGCCTCCCACAGGCGAATCATGTCATACTGTTCCGCCTGTTGTTGCTGCTGTTCCTCCTCTTCTCTCTGAATCACTGACATATTAAATAATTTTTTTTTATTAAAACAGACATGTATTTAGGAATATACATATGTATATATTTAAAAAAAAAAAAAACAGACCAGTCGGTGCACAACAAAAATAGTCACGCACCGGTTCTAGTGCGGCTTGTGTTTGTAGCGCATCGGTGGTGGTGCCCTAAATGAAATACAATGCACTGGCCTCGGTGCAAATGAATTTTTTTCAAGAATCGTTGACTATATCTGATGTTAGAATAGTGGTGCGCTAATTGAAATATACGCGCTGAAGCGTATAGTCGTGTCAGTGCACCGAATTCCTGCCAATTACATAGTCGACGGTGCAATCTTTTACCCGACCGCACCGTTGCCCCTTTTAGAATGCCGAATGCGGTGCACTGACAGACACTGGGGCGGATAATTCTGTCAATTCACTACACTGCTATTCCCATGGTCAATGGTGCACTTGGCTAAATGAGCGCACCACATTTTATTTTATTTTTAATTTAAAATAATGCAGGGCACCTTTCGGTATCGCCCCAGAAATGGTGCGGATACCGTTAGCACTAGTGGTAGTGCGGCCTGTAAATTTTACAGGCATCACCGCTATCCGGTGCGAGCTGAACGGCTTGGGCGCATTGCGCGACAAATTTTTTTATTTTTATTTTTTAATGGTTATTTTTAAGGTTATTTCAAATTCTAAACAACTAAAAAGCTTAATTATGGAAAAACTAGAAAAATACCTATACATTTCGTCGTCAAGGAGGCATATTGGATGTAGAATTTGCAAAAGAAAATTTACCCACCGTTTTTCAAAATGCAAGATGGAGATTGGTGGCCAATGAACAATAGAAGTGTGTGCAATGGGTGCAATGGGAGCACCAATGTCAGGGCGGCTTAGAGAAGGGGAAATGGCACCGGTGCTTGAGAGCTCTGGAGCACTGAGGAAAGTGAAAAATGTGGTTTTTTGGCCGTATTTGTTTTTTATTTAACCCTATTCCAGTGTGGGGGTGTTTATAGGTGCACAGGTACGCTTACTTACAACCACACTGGGCAGTGTCAAATTTGGCGCGTTTTTTATAATGCACCGGGCCGGTTCCCTAACACCGTGCTGGGATGTTTCAGTTTTGGCGTGATGTTTTGATGATGCATTGGGGCAGAATATTCGTAAAGCACTGGTGAGGAATAGTTGTAAAGCACCGGTTTTTTGGCCATAATTTTTTTTTTAATTTAACACTATTCTGGTGTGTGCGTTTTATAGGTGCACCGGTGCTCTTGGATAAGAACTCACTGGCACGTTTCTGTTTTGGTGCGGTGTTTTATGATGCATCGACATGGAAGAGTTGTGAAGCACCGGTGCATTACCATAATAGGATTCCCCAAGCGGGTGTGTATGTCACGTATGGTGTCCGGTGTGCCAATGTTTTGTGTGCACCGGGGCTTTCTATGGTAGAGTGCACCGGTAATTGAGAGCTCAGGAGCACTGAAAAAATGAAAAATACGGGTTTTTTGCCGTAATTTTTTTCTTTATTTTACCCTTTTCTGGTGCGTGTGCTTTATAGGCGCACCGGTTCTATTTCTTATGAACGCACTGGTCAGTTTGTGTTTTGGCGCATTGTTTTATGATGCACTGGTGCAGTTTCTTAATACCACATTGGGTAGTTTCGGTTTTCGCGCGGTGTTTTATAATGCACTAGCGCGAAAGAGTTGTGAAGTACCGGTGCTCTACAATAATACGACGCACCGGGCGGGTGTGTACGGAGTGCACGGTGTCTGGTGTGTCAATGTTTTGTGTGCACCAGTGCTTTTGAGTTTCAAGAGCGCCGGTGCGATGTTTAATGATAAGTGCACCGAGCGGAAAACATCTGCAAAACCCTCTGCCCGCCAACCTCCTTTAGTAACCGCCGCTAGAAACATATGTATGTGGTATTTTTCTGTGGGGTTCCTAAAAAACATCCACTAGAGGGTCTTTTCCTTGTAGTGATAGTAAAATTAATAATATCATCAAAATTTGTTGCCTTTTACTGCTTTAGCTTATCCAATTTAGCTATTAGTGTGTCTCTCAAAATTAATTTAGAATCACATGTGATGCACATACTGTTTAGATCTTGAACAATCTCTATCGCCTTGAGAAAGAAATCAACTCTTATAATATCTATCCTCTTCTAATGTATATTCTTTCACATTTAGAAATGATGTTCTCTAGTGTCCTGATTCTCTCAGACCATCCAACTTTGACCTACTTCATTCAATTAGAATTTGAGAGTCTTCTATTATTTTTCCTCCAGATGAGACAGTAAATCAAGACTTTGATTAAAAGTAAATAAGTCATTTTTAACAAAATTCCTACCTACCTTAAGATTACTTTCAACCAAATCAAAAAATGACTTAATTCCCTATGCTAAACACAATTGATGACTTAATTTCCATGCTTGTTCAATAATTTCCAATATTTGGCACATATTAGTGATAATATATGATTTCATTACATTAAGGAGATTGGCAACGTTATTATATCTATGAGGTGTACTAGGGATAGAAATTTCCAATGCTGGTGTCTGTATTGTTATTGGAGTCATTAACAAATGACCTAGATTTATAGCATCTTCAAGCTCTTTTATTCTTGCTTTTAGCCCCAAGTTCTCTACTTCATTTTCTTTGATAGAAAGTGCTAGCACATCACTAGTAGCTTGATGGAATTTCATGAGTCCCGTGGCTCCAATGCCAAACACATCAACATTCGTTTCTACTTGATCAATAACCTTTTTTTTTAATGAACCTTTAATTTTTCAATACTTAATTTTTTACTGTGCTTGTCATAGTTTGCATTTTGAATTGTGATAGGGCAGCCAACAAAAGTAGTGACTTCTTGGGAAATTTTCTCCATTATTTTCTTATTTTCTAACTAATAATAAATAACCCAATTACGTGTTATAACGTTGTCAACTTCCACATACATAACTTATTTAATGCTTCCTATTTTGGGGGGGACTTTTGGATTTATCTGATTCAAACATGTGCGCTCTATCTAGAGTGAATCTCCGAGTAGGATTTTCATCATCTCCACTGACTGATAGCTTACCATGAACCTATTTTCCACTTGTAATAACCTTTATTTTCCTTTTACTAGATTTGTGCCTCTTTTATTTTATTTTGATTTCGTGCTAACACTAGATTCTTCAAAAAATTCTTCAATATCCATTACCTGTTCTTGATTTTTGGTTGGAGCAGGTTGAATTTCCTCGCTTTCCTCTGTAACTCTTGTAAACAAGTTCCCATACCCAATAGTACCTAGGTGTGCGGTAAATAAGACTTTTGGATCAAAGCCTCGATGGGGCTCAACTTATCTTAATTTAGAAAAACCCAACAATATTCAAAGTGACTTGTCCATCAGTAAATGGAAAATAAGTAATTTTTTTTTCTTTTTGCGTTCAATTATAAATAGCGAGTCATGGTTGTTGATGATCAAAATAATGTTTAACTTTAGATTGCAATATTTTTCAAATTTCTGGTAGGCTAAACCATAAATAGTGGGATGGGGCCCAGGAGTTTATAGCCTTCTTAATTATCATCTTATATCATTAAAACAAGCGAAAACAATTTTACAATAAAAAATATTATAAAAATTAAAATTGACAACAATAATAAACACAATTGTTGAAAGGTTATAAAACAAAGTATGTAAACGCAAATTAATCAAGTTGCTGCTCAATTAAATGTACAATTATTATTGCAGATATAAATTGAAAAAATAATGATATAAAAGATACATGAAGTAATAATTAAGAAAGTAAGAATAATAAAAGATAAAAGTAACACAAATGATGACAAAATTAGTCAAACTTTCTCAATTGAATTTATTTAAGAAATTTTTTGAGACATGTTGAATCATTATCAATAGATGATCATAATATATAATCAAATTACTCTTTACTAATGGCCACGTCTAATAACCATATGAATCAAATGAAAATAGTAACAAAACAAAACAACTCTCAGAACTCATTGTAACCAGATCGAAAAGAGATCTCTTGGACATTGGTACATCTATTGCTAAATTATCCATGATCAACCATGATAAATAAGCAATAGCATTTAATACTCATCAATGGCCAAAATACAAAATATAACTTAACAACAAGAAAAAAACTTAATAACACGTTCATTGCTACTTTTTAAAAGAGCACCTGTATCACTAGTTTCATCAGACTTAAGATGTTTAATCAATCAAAATAAACCATCTCAAAACTAAAGAAAATTCACTAAATCATACCATACTTTGTGTAGAAGTTGGGATCCTTTCTCCTTTTGCAGGCTAGAACATATAGGTAAATAGCTTGCTTGGAATTCTTCCAAAATTAGTATCTTTTATTATTTTTCAATTATAGCTATAAAAATAGATTTTTCATAGTAGCCATCTTATGACAATTGGTTTTGGATTAAAAAAGGAAGGATACAATAATAAAAAAGGATGGTGCGTTTAGAAAGTGCATAAGTGGCCACATGACACTAGAGATAGGGAGGATCCATTTTCCCTTTTTAGCATACTATTTTAATTAAAATAATAATGATGCATGAATGATCTCCTTATGCCTCCCACACACACACACACACATAGAGAGAGAGGGATCAAATGAAAAAATATCAGTTTTTGCTGTTAATTCAAACTGTCTAAAAAACTGCAACATCCATTAAAATATAGTTGATATAAGTGAAAAATAAACTTTGAAATTCATTAACTGACTAGAACTGAAATATCAAAACTTATAATCAAACTATTTTGGATTATAACCAATCTCAAGAAAGATATATTTTGATGAAGGTGCTATCGACTTATAAAAGTCCCAACTGAAAAGTTTGTACTTGAACTCTCTTCTCTTTCCTTACCTTTTCTTTTTTTCCGAGTAAACTTTAGAGGCATGGTCAATACTAGAAAATTCTTGGTTGAGGCATTTATGAACATCATTCATTTGTGAGAAACTAGGGGTAACTTGAGTGATAATTTTAGGAATTGAATTAACTAAAGGGTTATCTGAAACATGATTAATATGGTTAGCATAATGGTGAGAAAAAGGGCTTGTAGTAGCACGAACAACAATAGAATGAACATCATTGTCAACAATAGGTTGAAAATACCCAACTAGCATCATGTGTTTAGGATTTTGGGAATAAATATGCTTCTTAGGATCGAATGATCCTAAAGAACATGATTCTGTGTGATTATCAAAAGGGTGTGGCTGATTGGAAGCACTAACCATTATTTTACCCCATCCCTAGTTTTCTTCATGAGGTGGGCTGGGAATGGGATTCCATCAATCATTGTCTTAGTTTTTCTCAAGGATATTTTGCACATTAGGATGTGGTTGCAATGAGGAATAAGATACCGCATGAAAAACTGAGGGATGGAAAGACACATAAGGTGACCCAAGGAATAAAAGGACAATAGTAGCAACTTGGTGAAATTCCTTAGAATCTGCATTGAAATGTACAAAAAACGTTATCATTTTATTTCTCCTATTTTATGTTAGGCCCTATATTAGTATAGTCCCTTATTGTTGTTAGTGTAACCCCCTTATTGTTATTATTGTACCCTTTTAACCCCCATATTGTTATTATTGTGCCCTTAAATTATTATTGTTAGGTCGGCTAGGATTACATTGTGGCCCCACTAGGATTACATTGTGGCCCCATGGACTCCTATATATAGAAAAGAGGTTTTGTAATTTGAATCATCCAAGAATTGTTCATTCATGTAATGTATTGGAGTTTCCCCCCTCAAAGTGGCTTATTTCTAAGGCGTTGATATCTCTTTTCTTCTCTTTTTGGAGCTGGTTTCACAACATTTGGTATCAGAGCTTTGAGATTCTAGGGTTTCGCTGTTCCAAACAGGTCATCTTGGAATTTGTGCTATAATTTTTTTTCTACGAAGGTTCAGAATCTGAAATTTTTAGAGTGCGAATAAAAAATCCAGAGGAACATCGTCGCAAAATTTCAGAGCTTGGTTCGCAATATTTTCGGAGGTATGATCTGTGCAAGTTAGGTCATTTTGCAGGCTCCTGAATTTAACCTAAACAAGTCATCATGGTATTTCGTAATAATTTTTTTTCTACAAAGGTTCAGAAGCTGAAATTGTTAGAGTGAGAAGCCACAATCCTGAGGAACATCATTGCAAAATTTCAGGTATTGGTTTGTAATATTTTCGGAGATATGATCTGTGGAAGTTAGGGCTTTTTGAGGCTTCTGAATTTCATCTCAAAGAGGTGATCGTGGGAAAATATTCATAGCTCTCTCTTTGAGCATCGGATTGGAATGATGTAAAAAGTGGCCACAAGTACATGGATTGTAGTTTTTGATCTATCAATTTTAGAGCCAAAGGAGGAAACAATGACACATGGCAAGTTGTACAAGTTCGCTCTACTGAACGAGTCCAAAATTGGGTCATTGTGGGAGATTGGACATAAATTTGCCTTGAAGAATCCAAATAAGATCAGACCTATGGCATTTGAAAGAAGATTTAGAGGGCTACTAAAGGGCTGAATTTCAGATATTGAGGATCCTTAATTATAGATATAATTCAATTTCAATATCGAGCTCCTCAAAAGCAAGTAAAAGGTGTCTATTTTTTTTTCCGAATTGCATAAGTCTTGTTTGATGAATCAAGTTGAATTGATTCCAAGGGCATATTGTAGAATAGATATCAGTATTTGATTCTAAAATGGCCCCTAAAAATAATTCAACACCCATTAAGCCTTTAGAAAGATCTACTATGACTCATGAAGATGAAGAATGGCAACATGACATGTCAAAATTACAAGAGCAAGTGCAACAAATTTCGCTCTCGCAAAGAGCAACAAAAAATGACATGGAATTTTTGAAAAAAGGCGTGGAAACTAAGATGGATGGTTTGAAGAAAGGCGTGGAATCTAAAATGGATGGTTTAAACAATGGCATGGAATCTAAGATAGATGGCATGGAAGCTGGCATGGAATCTAAGATGGATGACATGGAAGGTACGATCGATGAGAAAATGGAAAACACGAAGAATGATCTAAAAGAAGACATGGAAGGTTTGACAAAGTTGATACAAGAAATTTTTCCTAATGGTGAAAAGATAGTAGAGGAAACTCATGATGAGAACAAAATCAATTTTAATCGTGATTTCATAAAATCTAATGTTGGCGGGAAGAACCACCATATTCCAAAAATGGATATGAGGAAGTTTGATGGAAAGCATCCTGTAACATGGATACTACATATGGAGCAATATTTTGATCTCCATAATGTGCAAAACACACAAAAGGTACTCATTGCAATTTTATATTTAGAACAAAATACATTTGTATGGTATCTATGGCTTTGCTCTCGTAAAAAAATTGTCACTTGGTCAATTTTTACAGAGGAAATGATAGCACATTATGAGGATGGAAAGAGCAACACCTTCTTTAGCCAATTTATTATTCTCAAACAAAAGGGTTTAATGGGGGAGCACATTGAGGACTTCCAAAAATTTAATATAAGGGTAACTGATATTCTAGAGGAACATAGGATTGATCTCTTCATAGGTACTTTAAAGGATAACATCCAACATGAAGTTCGTGTTTTGGAACCCAATTCATTGGAGAAGGCATTTAGGTTGGCAAGAAAAATTGAATGTAAAATTATGGCGACAAGGAAGCCTACCATTCACTTCTATAAAGAGGGAAGTGTTGCTACTCCTAAATTTTCACAACCTACAAGGTTGACACCACAACAATTGGAAGAAAAAAGAGAAAAAAAGGCTTTGCTACAGTTTGTGATAGCAAATACACTAAAGGTCATAAGTGTGCTGAGAAGAAATTATTTTACATAGATTGTGAAGAGGAAGAAGAAAATGAATAAGAAGAGGATATACACCAGGACCCAACCCAAGAAGAGGAAGAAATGAGTCCGACCATATCGTGTAATGCATTGGCAGGAATTACCACTCCTCAAACTCTCAAGATTGAAGGACATATCAAGAAGAAAAAGGTAATAGTGTTGATTGATTAAGGTAGTACCCATAATTTTATTCATTGTAAGGTAGCCAAGGAATTGAATTGTTTCCTATACCTAGCACAAGAATGTCAAGTGATGGTTGCAAATGGACAAACTATAAATTGCTCTAGAAAATGCCATAATATCAAGCTAACCATTGGAGAATATGTATTGAATAGTCCAATGCTTTCCATTCCTATGGGAGGTGCTGATGTTGTACTAGGAGTACAATGGTTACAATCTTTGGGGATGGTAGCTTTTAATTTTCAAGAACTTTTCTTGAATTTTTCTTCAGAAGGAAAGGAAGTCGAATTATGAGGTATTGCAGGGAAGACGGGAAATATAATAAGCTCTAATGTCATGACAAAGATTCTAAATAAATAAAAATGAGGCATAATTGCACAATTATGCTCACTAGAAGTTCCAACATCAAAATCATCTATTTCTGCAGATCTCCAAAAAGTCTTGGACAATCATTCCAAGGTTTTTGAAACTCCAAAAGGACTCCCACCTTTTCGTGATCATGATCATGCTATTCATTTGATTCCAGGAAGTGTTCCTCCAAACATCAGGCCTTATAGATATCCTTATGTCCAAAAGAGCGAAATTGAATGTATGATTGCAGAAATGTTAGAGGCGGGTATAATTCAACCTGGTCAAATTTCTTTCTCTGCTCCTGTATTATTGGTACACAAGAAGGATGGATCATGGTGCATGTGTCCAGATTATAGGGAGCTCAATAAGCTCACCATTAAAGATAAAATTTCCATTCCTGTGATTGATGAATTATTGGATGAATTACATGGAGCAATCTATTTTACCAAATTGGATCTTTATTCAGGGTATCATCAAATTAGACTGAAGACTAAAGATATTCTAAAAACAACATTTCGAACTCATGAGGGTCATTATGAATTTTTTGTCATGCCTTTTGGCCTTACCAATGCACCTTCTACATTTCAAGGGTTGATGATTTCCATTTTCAAACCATTCCTTAGAAAATTTGTGCTAGTATTTTTTGATGATATACTAATCTGCAATAGGTCTTGGAAGGATCATGTTCAACATGTTGATAGGGTGCTCAAACTATTGCAGGAGAAACAATTATATGCAAAAACATCCAAATGTTTCTTTGGAGTACAAGAGGTAGAATATATGGGTCATATTGTATCTCACGAGGGTGTTAAGGTAGACCCTAACAAAATTAATGCCATTAAGGAATGGAAAGTCCCCACAGCCATAAAGCAGTTGCGAGGATTTCTCGGGTTAACAAGGTATTATCACTAGTTTGTTAAGAATTATGGGAGAATAGCAGTACCTATAACAACATTATTGAAGAAAGATGCATTTTCATGGACTCCTGAAGCAACTAAGGCCTTTGAACATCTTAAAGAGGTAATGTGCCTAGCACCAGTCTTAGCTACGCCAGACTTCACAAAATTCTTTATTGTGGAATGTGATGCCTCAGCAAATGGAATTAGTGTTGTTTTAATGCAAGAAGGAAGAACCATTGCTTTTGAAAGTCGTCCAATCAAAGGAAAGTATTTACATAAACCTATTTATGAGAAGGAAATGTTAGAAATACTGCATGCACTAAAGAAACGAAGAACTTACCTAATGGGAAGACACTTCAAGGTAAAAACTGATCATGATAGTCTTAAGCACTTTTTGGAACAAAGACTATCTTCAGAAGAGCAGCAAAAATGGGTCACAAAGATGTTGGGTTATGAATTTGAAATAATATACAAAAAAGGGAAGCTAAATGTTGTTGTAGATGCACTCTCAAGAAATAATGAAGAGGTGGAAGCATTGCTTTGTGCCATTTCTATTATCCAACCAGATTGGATAACTGAAGCAAGACATGAATGGAAGAAGGACGAAGACGTGTGGAAACTCATTCAAAAGCTGCAACAAGATCCTAGTACATTTGATATATTTAGTTGGAAAAATGAATCCTTATGGTACAAATATCGCTTATATCTTTGTAAGAATTCCCAACTAAAACAAAAGATTCTTTTGGAATTGCACACTTCTCCTTTAGGAGGACACATAGGATTTTTAAAAAATTCCCATAGGGTGAAGAAAGATTTTTTTTGGGATGGCCTTAAATCTAATATTCAAAAGTTTGTGGCGGAATGTTTGGTTTTCCAGCAGAATAAATTTGAGACAATTAAGACCCCGGGTCTTCTACAACCTTTATCCATTCCAAGTCAACATTGGGAGGAGATTTCAATGGATTTTATCACAGGTTTACCTAAGCCCGAAGGAAAGAGTGTCATCAGGGTGGTAGTTGATAGACTTACCAAGTATGCACACTTTTGTGCATTATCTCATCCATTTAAAGCAAGTACAGTTGCTACTACATTTATGGACACATTTCAAAAGCTACATGGAAACCCAAGTGTTATTGTGAGCGATAGAGATCCCATTTTTACCGGAAATTTTTGGATTGAGTTATTTTCTTGTTTGGGTACTCAATTAGCTCATAGCTCATCTTATCATCCTCAATCTGATGATCAAACTGAGATAGTAAATAAATGTTTGGAAGGATATCTTCGTTGTTTTGTATCTGATAAACAAACACAATGGGTCAAGTGGTTACCTCTAGCTGAATGGTGGTATAGCACTTCCTTCCATACTGCAGCAAAAATGACCCCATTTATGGCACTTTATCGATATCATCCACCATCCATCACATCATATTTAAGAGAAAATTTGAAGGTTCAAGCAGTGGAAGAACACATTGAGCATAAACAAGAATTTCTCCAACTCTTAAAGGACAACCTGAATTTGGCACAAAATTGAATGAAACAACAGGTAGATCAATATTGCAGCGAGAGAAGTTTTGATGTAGGAGACTGTGTATTTTTACGGCTACAACCATACAAACAAATGTCCCTCAAGCAAGCTAAGAAGGATAATAAATTATCGCCAAAGTACTATGGTCCTTACAAGGTGTTGCAAAAGATTGGTACTATGGCATACAAATTGGAGCTTCCCGCTTCTTCACGAGTGCATCCAATTTTCCATGTTTCATGCTTAAAGAAGGTTATAGGTGAAAATATTCCAGTTCAAACAATATTTCCAGAACTTGATGAGGAAGGAAAATCATATTGGAACCGGAAGCAGTCACGGAAACAAGAACTCGACAACTACGGAATCGATCAATTTCAGAGTATCTCATCAAGTGGAAGAACTTACCCACTGAAGATTCTACATGGGAGGATGAGAATTTTATATAGAAGCACCCAAAGCTACTCAAGCGTTGAGGACAACACTTTTTTGAAGGAGAGGAACATGTTAGGTCCCTATATGACTAGTATAGTCCCTTATTTTTGTTAGTGTAACCCCTTTATTGTTATTATTGTACCCTTGTAACCCCCATAGTGTTATTATTGTGCCCTTAAATTATTATTGTTAGGTCGGCTAGGATTACATTGTAGCCCCATGGACTCCTATATATAGAAAGGAGGTTTTGTAATTTGAATCATCCAATAATTGTTCATTCATGTAATGTATTGGAGGTTTCCCCCTCGAAGTGGCTTATTTCTAAGGCGTTGATATCTCATTTCTTCTCCTTTTGGAGTTGGTTTCACAACATTTTAAAACAAATTATGAGTTCTTTTTCCTCTATCATGACCTTTCCTATATGATCCTTTAATAAATAAACTCATTTATGTAATTATATTTCATTTGAAAACATGATACATAACGTAAAAATAACCAATAAAAATTCCAGCTAGTGTCACTTTTAAATTATTATAAAAGACTACATCTAGTAATATCAATAAAATCTGTGTGGAAAAGGAATGAAAATGTTCATGTAAAGAGGAGGAAATAACAAGCAGTTGGAATAACTCTAGGTAAGAAGAGCTTTAGGAATTGAGAACATAGTCATGTATCTTATTTTTTAACATTCTTTTTTCACATCCTATGATATCATGCCTTTAAAATTTCAATTTTAAACCAGGGAGATAACCAATATGTTCTACATAAGTCTAAATCATATGTAAACATCTATTCACAATTAGGGTATATATATACAACATTATTACAAACTCTGCAATAGTTCATAAAGTTTTTTATTTAGTTATTTTATGGTTCAATACAACTACATAAGACAAAATCGATATAAGGACCAGTAATGATAGAAAGGGAGTGATCAAATAGGACGATATATTGTGCGCCTTAATGCTTGCAACTGAAATCAGTTGGATGTGCATAAAATTGATGACATAAGTCATTGGTTCTAAAATTTTTATTTTTATTTTACAAACAATATTAGGGTGTAGGATTTTTGTTTTTATACAACAGAAAACTAGAAATCCCCTGAAAATATACAAATTTTTTCATATATTCAAGTCAATTTAACATGCAGTAAATTTGTCAAATGGGGGTGCATAATATATATTATTTACAGAGATAAAATAAACAGTTTGAATTGTAGATGGAAGAGGGATAATCAACACAAAGTCTATTTCTAAATGAAAATATTTTCATTTGCATAATTAACTATAAGTTGAGCAAAAAATACCTAGGGATTGTATGCAAAAAACCAACTTCAAGATGATAAAAACAAACAAATAGTCTTGCGATGCAATTTTTATTTTCCTTTCCCAAATTTCTGATAGAAATGATTTTGAATCTCATAGGAAAAAATCAAAAAGGACTTACTTCATGTGCAAGGAGAATAAAGCCCAAATTCACCCATAAAGAGAGAAACAACAAATGAAATGGAAGGAGCAAAGGCAAAAATGCTAAGTATGGAGGTCTATTTCCATACAAAACCTAAGAAATCCTCCATGTGATACATGCAATAATAGTCATTGATATGCTAAATCCTTCAATGCCGACCAATATCTCATTCAAATGGATATTTCCATTCATTATGCATAAGACCATTGAAAAACACCCATGCACCATATGTTGAACCAAGAAAACTAAAATATGGGGTCCATCATATCATACATACCATGCTATGTAAACAAACCATTCACCATATAAACATTGGTTATACTGATAAGCCACCATATCAAGCCAATCACATGAGATATGTATGCCGAACATAATGTGTGCTAACAATGATTGTTGTTTTTTCTTCCTGGAATGCGAATCACAAGGTTATGACATAATTTATTACTTTTTGCATGTTCAAGTATATCCTATACATATGGTGTATTGACACATGCATCTTTTTTGCTGATGTTTCAACTAAAATTGCCTTTTTATAGAATATATTGTATGTAAACCATTTCAATTTTTTTTTCATGAAATTTAGACAATCATACTATCATTTTTTTCATTTCCAAGATTATGGTTTATTCTCATACGCATTTATGTTTCTAAACCTATTCATTGTACCTTTGATCTGAAGTAGAAATTTGACATGCAAATGACCATCCTTTCAACTGCAATATGATTTTGATTTAAAAGAATATGCTTATTAATTGCTTATGGTATCCTTGTTGATGACAAAAAGTGACCAAAATCAATAATGGGGATATCACCAAGTTAGGGCCCCAAATTAAACCCTTATATGTTTGGAATGATGAATTTGATTAGTTCTAATGGATCCAGTTACTCCTCACTCTCCCTGTTGAATTGTGATGTTTCTAATTACTTATCATCAATAAGAATCAACCAAACTTATCCTCTTGCAGTGCACATGAAAGAAAGCATTTCTTAAGCTGACACAAGGGCTCAACCAAGCTACCAATGAGGTTTCTCCTACGTAAGGAGGCTTCTAAAATATGAGAACTAAATATAAATATAAATCTAAGTGTAGGCCTACGTACTAATGCAGAAAAAATGAAAGAAACTAATCTAACTTGGTATATAGGATATAGCTTCTAAAAACAAAGTGAAAGGATTCAACAATAATTGAGATTTAACATGCTCTTAATGATGAATATCAAACTCCGAAAGAAGTTCTACCAATTGATATTATTACTGCAGGATATTCTTTATTCTAGAGATTAAAACAATGAAAGATGAACCATAAAATCTTGGAAAATTTTCACACAATTTCAATGACAATTAAATCGTTTATGATGGAAAAATTTTGAGTGAATAGTTAATAAAATTTTTGTTCAAATATAAGAGAAAATTGAGAATAACAAAAAATCTATAAAAATATTAGATCATATAGCTAATCTAGTAGACAAGAATTCACATATTAAACAAAAGTGCAAAACATGGAATAATTGACACAAATATGTAATTAAAAGAATAAAATTTGTACTGACAAATAATAACATTTGAATACAAACATAAACTTGAATCTCTTGCTCTATTTTACAATGAATCTCTTCAAAAATCCTCCTAAGACTCTGAACTCTACCACTTGAGAAAAGAGCCGCAATAGTGCAAGATCTGTTTCAAAGACAAAGATTGAGCCTTGAAAATAAAATCCCTAAAACTCGGATCCGATTATTCCTCTCGACGTACAACAAAAACTCTCAGCAAAAAAGTGCTAATATTCTTCTATTTTAAGAAAATACGAACCCTGATTCATTCTCCCTAAATCTTATTTATATTTTATAAATAAAATTCCAATAAGGAGAGCTATTGAAAGGTAATTTTAGATCTCTTATTTTCAGCTAATAAAAATGCTTCTTTCCTCTTTGTTGTTGCAATTATATTGCTCTAATACTTCTAGCTTCATCATCTCCAACAAGCTCCTTACAAAAACCAATCATAATTAAAATTAAAAACCAATTAAAATGGAGAAAAATCATATTTTTAAAATTGTGAAAAACCAATTAGCGAATTCAAATCGTATTCCATCTTCTCATTGCTTCGCTATGGATATATTCTCTAGAAAAATTGATAATCTAAATTTTTTTTTGCAACAATAAGATATTTTCGGCTAATGAAATTCCCAAAACAAAACTCAAAAATTTGATTTTTTGTTGTAAAATTTGGAGCTATAACTTCTGCTAATTTTTTGGAGTAGTCAATGACCAGAACTGGTCATGCAATCACTTCCATATCTTTTTTTATGGAATCATCTTTCCAACGAGTTCTCATTTTCTCAATTTCGTTGAGTAGAACTAAAGATAAGGTCATCCAAAGTCTGGGTTCTAAAAATATAAGTTTGTTGGAAAACACACAATGTTGAGCATTTGGTGTTGTCTACGGATGCCACAAATTAGCTCGAATGACAGTTTTCTTGTCGGGATTTGGTAATTTTTTTTATTTTCAAAAAATCAGAATATTGGAATGTTTGAATCATTTTTTTGATGGTGGAAATATATTCGGCACCATCAAGAATCCCTAGGGCACCCAAAATCTACAGGTTTGACAACTGTAACCCAAATTTTCAAAAAAAGTTGTCAGAATTTCTCATAATCTTGTCAAAATTTCCATTATTTTCCGAACTAATTTATAAGTTTTTTGTAGACTACTCTGAACATTTTATTAAAAATTATAAGCAGTGAATTATTAAAGTTTGTTTTAATAAATATTTTATTTTTTAAAATTCAAAAAATTTAAATTTAAAAAATATTAAAAATAAAATTTAATTTAATTAAATCATGTTTAAAATAAAACAAAATGAAAACAAATTAAATATAATAAGATTTAAACAAAACACATAAAATAAATCTTGTACAATCAAAATTTAAAAGAGGAGGGGCTTTTAAACATTTGAGAGTGCATGTAAGATTATGAAGATACAAGCATATGGGAGAGGGGGCAACATGGAGAGTGGAAACCCCTCCCTAGAAACGACCATACCATATTATAAAACATCCCAAAATTTAAGTGTTTCACTTGTTAGTCCCTGCCGCAGGCACGACGGGGACTATAATAATCAAAATGGCGGATATTAATATTAATTTAACCTACTTAAGCTGATTATTATTCCCTGCTGCTGTTAAATGAGCATAGTTTTCCATTTATAGTCTTATTGGCCTCTTCTCGAGGCATACTTTATATTAGATGCATTTTTACAGTCATATGTATTCATCAAGTAAATTAATGTTAACATTAAATGCTATATTATTTTCCACCATAACTTATACTTATTTGTTAATATATATGCACCATGAACGACACGACTGTCTGCATGTAAGTGTGTGGCAATACATGGCTTTCTAGAGGTAGTGGTGTGCTGTAATCAACTAGCCAACTTCAATTCAGTGTCACATATACATCGATGTCACATATTCCTCATGGTTATAAGAATTATGCACTTATTACTCATGCTTATAGGCGCAATGCACTTATTCTTCAGGGCAACAGCGATGGAGCTTCAAACTTGTATGCAACGATGGAGCTTCAGACTATGCTAGCAATGATGGAGCTTCAAACTTGTATGCAACGATGTAGCTTCAGACTATGCCATGCTTATTCTTCAGGGCAGCAACTATGCACTTATTCTTCAGGGCAACAACGATGGAGCTAGGGCAGCAACGATGGAGTTTAGTGGTTGATTTGTTCGTTGGGTGAAAGCACCTGCATCAACAAACTTCAAACAACATAAACATATATCTGCATAAACATATGTTAGATTCAATATAAGATTCAAAAGAGGTAAGATTCAATATCATATTCAAAAGAGGTAAGTGATTTTTATTTTTCTTGAAAATATCCAAAGGATGATTGACTGCAATTTGGGTTGGCCTCCTATTATTATTGTTTCATTTTTATACCTCATTAATCGGTGAAGCATACAAGAAATAGAACTGCCTTATGAACTGGTGGAAGCATACTGGTTAGAAGAGAATTATCTAGGATCGAGTTGTCTTGACGAACTTACGGCCTCAACAAACTCCAGCTCCACCCAGGAGCACCCGAGTGAGTATTTTCATCCAGTAGAAGAAACTAGGACTAACGAGTGATTCTTTTTGTCTAGTTAACGATTTCTTCTTTTCTTTTCCTATCATTAGCATTCAAGAAAACTAAAGCATATGAACACAAAAATTAATAAATTACTACCAAAACAACCATTGAAATTAATTAATCAGCAAACAATTTAATGGTTACAAAATTTGTAAGTACAAGAATTATTAGGCTTAAAATCAAAATGGTCGACTCTATGGTTTCTGGATAGGCAAAGCCATAAAAAGATGAACAAAATAGGTAGATTCCATGGCTTATTAGCGCTCCGAATGCAGCGGGTTAACTCAAAGTAACTCCCTAGACTAACCTTTCATCAACGCTTTGAATGCAGCAGGTTAGTTCAAATTAACTCCCCAAACTAACCTTTCATCAATGATTCGAATATAGTAGGTTAACTCAAATTAACTCCCCAAACTAACCTTTTGAGTAAGCACCATGAAGATTTTCCAATGTAAATCTGTAATTTCTTAGTGAAATGTATAGTTATATTATATAAGATCCATGTTTATATCATTTCATGGGTTGATGGCAACTTGGTGAAGTTCAAAATGTATGAATGAATCCTAGTTTCAGGGGTTCTACCAACCAGCAAACACCGGCTTTAGGTTTCAAATACTCATATAAAATAAATTTTATTTTTGAAATAAACTAGTGTAGAATACTGTTACTTACTGCAAAATGTAGATTTGAAGGTAAACAATTGAGTCAAGGCCGACATGATCAATGCGTCATGAAATCCATTGGTTCTTCATACACAATTTATTCCTTTGTTTCTTCATTGATTATGAACAACAACCTTAGCCCACCCAGCATGCCCTACATGTACATACCACTTTTGCAGCTGCTGCTGCTGCCAATTGGAAGTAGCTTTGCTAAAAACTAAAGTTCCGATGAATTATCTCCAACACCCACCAATCCAACTTCTCTGGGAAAAGCTGAAATTTGCTGCTGATATGTCTGGAACATAATTTTTTTTAGTAGCTAGGATGCCACTGATCCTCTTCCAATACCTCCACCTCTTCCAGTAGAAAACATAGCAGATTTCAACCAATAAAAGAAACAAAAAACCCCCAAATACAATACACATTCCTATGGCTAATCCTCCTACCACTGCCATGCTTCCTGCAAACCTAATCCTCAGAGGGTTTAGAGTGTTTACTTAACCAGTTCTTCCCCTTGGAAATCAGCCCATTTCTTGGCCTGAAATTGCTAATGTCATGGTGCTGGAGCATTATGACTGTCTCCTGCATTCAAGATACCCGAAGCCGTGTTACGATATTGGATAATTATGACTGTAGAAAATTATACAGCAAGCATGTATATCTTGGATTCACCCAATCTAACAATGTGCTAAAGTTAAATACTAAATCTCTTCTACAAATATTTTACGAAATTAAAAACACAATCGCTAATCACATGAACATGAAGAAAGATCAATCACACACAACACAGATAATTTCCCGGGGAAAGCTTATAGCTAAAAACCCCATTATCTTCTATTGTATATTATATCATGGATCATGAAACAATTAGATACAAAAATCTTCTCACAAGAACACTCAGTACATCAACTAATTGTCTCACACCATCATACAAAAATTCACAAATTCCTTAGCCAATTTACTACCTCCAGACAAACTGCCTTCACTGCGAATCCCTGCTGAATGCAATCCCTAAATTGATGAAATCATGCCTGCCTTGACTGCGCAAGTATCATGGGCACTCAAATGAGATTTTTCCTGCATGTGTGCAAGCGGATAATGTCACAATTGATAGTCAACTTCCCTTTCACCTAGAACTCAACTGGGTCTCCACTGGATCTGACATGCATGCAGCTAATAATAGTAAATCCTCAGTTTCATGTGAGATCACTGATTATGAATTAATTAATATTTAATTCACTAGCTCTCTCACTAGTGTATCTTCAGTTACAACTATCACAACTGAGTTTAAGTCACTTAACCGAGTTAAACTATTTACAACTTGCACCAACTCATGCACCACTACACTTCGAACTCTGTTACAACTAGAAATACCCTGCATGTCCCACCAACCAACCTATACTCGAAATTCACTAGCTAACTGAATTTTCCACTTCAGTTAATTATTTCAAGTCCACATTGAGAATAAATTACAGTTTAATGTCCATATAAATTAAGGGATAATAAAAATAGACATGCACCCAAAAATAGCCCTGTGGGCCCCACCCTAGTGTAGGTGCTTAATGCACTAGTGTGGGTGCTGAATCTTCTTATTGAATATCAAAACTACCTCTCAACAAGAAAGAGATTATCCTTTACCTCGATCCTGTCTCTATGGTATTCGAATTTTCTCTTGGTGACCACCTTCGTTAGAATATCTGCATCCTAATATTCCATGGGAATGCACTGAAGCAACATGATCCTCCTCTGCACAGAATATTTGAGATGATGGTACTAGATATATATTCTTAGAACTATCATGAAACATAGGATTAATCGAGAGTTTAATGCAACTCTGATTATCACAATGAATCATTGTTGGATCCATCTGAGAACCAAACAAACAACCAAGATCTTTCTCATTGAGATAGCCTCACATGCAGCTTGGCTTGCTGCCATGTATTCCGCTTCCGCTGAACAGAGTGCCACGGATCGTTGTTCCCTGTTGTACTAGGAAATTACTATCGTCCAATGCTGAAGATCCCCCCTGATGTGCTCTTCATGCCCGACAAACTTCCAACCCAATCTGCATCTGTGAAGCCATGAAACTTCACACCATCCGTCCTTCTGTACTTGATTCCCTGACTCTTTCTCCACCAATGCCTTAAACTCACAGAACTTAGAGAATGTTTGATATTTCTTCTGCATGAAGAAGATCCAAAATTTACAAGAAAATATATCAACAACTATTACATAGTACTTATGTTTTGCTATTGAAGCAACCGAGAATGGTCCACACACATTTGTGTGAACTCTCTCAAGGATCCTCGAAGCACGATTCTCCTTCTCATGAAAGGGGGAATTTAAATACTTCCCCATGGTGCAAACCTTTCACTAATCTAACTAAGAAAGTGTTTCCATTTTAAGTCCAGTAGAAATTTGCTGCATGACTTTCAAGGATCCATGATGAAGATGGCCCAATCACCTGTGCCATAATTCGCCCTCATCCCGGCTCACCACTTTCTCTGCCTTGCCCATAATGGCAGCACAACCATCTACCTCCAGCTTGTGGAGTTTCTTAACTTGAATCCCTATACTCTTGTCTTGACCTGTTGTTTTATGTCACAGGAAAACTTTTCCATCACTAAAAACAACGTCATAGCCTCTGTCCTACAACATTGCGACTGAGACCAAATTTTTCTTTAGAACCGGTACATGCATTACATATTTTAATTGAAATGGTTTACCTGACTCCCTATGAAAGGTAATGTTACCAATCCCGGTAGCACTATACCGTCCATCGTCACCCATATCAATATGCATCTGGAGATATTTCTCCTCCAAGTCACTGAAAACTTCCTTATCTCTCGTCATGTGAAAGGAAGCGCCACTATCAAAATACCACATTGATCCCAATGCACTTGACACCATGCATGTAATAAAGGAGAAGTCAAGCTCAAATTGTGAGGCAAGGGCCTCACCAGATGCAGCTCTAACAACCTTCTTTTTCTTCTTATTTTGTCGACAGTTAGTAGAAAAATTGCCATGTTCATGACAATGAAAAAAATTCACCTTGGACATGTCCTTCTTCTTGCCTTTGGACTCATATTTTGAAGGAAATTTCTTCCCTTTCCCTTTCCTTGCCTTGGCAGCCAAATCAAAATCCTCTTCATCCTCACTCTTAGATGAAGATCCATCTCTGGTGTTCCGTCCGAACTCCTCCCACACCAGATTCGACCACAGTCGTTCCCAATCCGAAATTTTTTCCCGTCCATTGATAGAGTCTTGATAACTGTGCCAATTCTCAGGAAGTCCTAGGAGATCGAAGCTCACTAAATCATCATCAGCGACTGTTATTACCACACTCCCCAATTCATCCCAACATTGGAAAAATTTCGTGAGATACTTTGGAATGGTTTCACCCTTTTCCATCTTGATCTTCCTGAGTTTATCTTTGAGTGCCAATTTCCTATGGTCGTTGGTGCTTTGGAATAGATCCTTCAAAGCCTTCCACATAGCATATGGTGTGGCTTTCCCATGGATTCTTCAGACTATGTGGTCTCGTACTCCCTCCAACAGGATCCTCCTTGCCTTTGCCACTTTCTTTTTCCATGCATCAAGATTGGCAGCATATGCAACATCTGGCTTAGGAACATCTTTGTCAATGAATTCCTTCAAGCCATTGTCTTTGAGTATTGCCTCCATCCTGTCCTTCCAAGAAATGTAGTTCAGGCTGCCCTCGAGTGCATGCTCTAACCTCAAGCCATTGAAAGCCACTTCGATCTTGAATCAGCTGTAGCACCAAGATAGTCTTTCTACAAATTTGAATTCTCTCCAGTCACAAACTCAACTCCTGCTTCACTTCTGCAATTTCCTGTGCTCTAATACCATGTATAAAATTATACAACAAGCATGTATATCTTGGATTCACCTAATCTAACAATGTGCTAAAGTTAAATACTAAATCACTTCTACAAATATTTTGCGGAATTAAAAACACAATCGCTAATCACATGAACATGAAGAAATATAAATCACACATAACACAGATAATTTCCCAGGGAAATATTATAGCTAAAAACCCCACTATCTTCTATTGTATATTATATCATAGATCATGAAACAATTACATACAAAACTCTTCTCACAACATCCCTCAGTACATCAGCGAATTGTCTCGCACTGTCATATAAAAATTGGCAAATTCCTCAGCCAATTTTCTACTTCCAGACAACCTGCCTTCACTGCGCAATCCCTGAATCGATGCAATCCTGCCTACCTTGACTGCACAAGTATCATGGGCACTCCAATGCGTGTTTTCCTGCATGTGTGCAAGTGGATAATGTCACAAATGATAGTCAACTTCCCTTTCACATAGAACTCAACTTGGTCTCCACTGGATTTGACATGCATGCAACTAATAATATTAAATCCTCAGTTGCATGTGAGATCACTTATTGTGAATTAATCAATATTTAATTCACTAGATCTCTCACTAGTGTATCTTCAATTATGACTAGCGCAATTGAGTTTAACTCACTTAACTGAGTTAAACTATTTACAACTTACACGAACTCATGCACCACTGCACTTCGAACTCTGTTACAACTAGAATTACTTTGCATGTCCCACCAACCAACCTCTAACTCAAAATTCACTAGCTAACTGAATTTTCCACTTCAGTTAACTATTTCAAGTCCACATTGATAATAGATTACAGTTTAATGTCCATCTAAATTAAAGGATAATAAAAATAGACATCCACCCAAAAATATCCCTGTGGGCCCCACCCTAGTGTAGGTGCTTAATGCACTAGTGTGGGTGTTGAATCTCAACACTGTCTGCCTCCTGCATTCAAGGTACCCAGAGCATTGTAGCCCCGGCTTAAGGTAGTCATGCGACAGACATGCATGCAGACCTGGTGATTGAGAATGATCCACCCACCACCTGGTTGGGGATGACACACGGACAATGAAAACTATCTTCAAGTTGAAAGTTGTTGTAGAACAAGACTTCACATGACCTTCAACTTTGTAGTAGAAAATGACATATAAAATGACATATGACATGTAACCAGTTTAAATGTTGAAAAATTTCATGTAAATATTTTCCAAAATCTTAAAATGGTAAAAAGAACTGTCTTCTTGGTTAGTTAATGCGAGAAAATTATTTTTATAACAGTTCATGCAAATGTACAATGTCAAATATCATATTGATTTAATTTATTAAAACTCCTGTAATTATAAATGAGAGAAAACAACTCCTATAATTATAAATTGGCACCATTGAATCTATATATCCATACGTTCAGTAGCCAAATTTCTACGTAGATATTAACGAACTTCTTAAATGGAATTAAAAATTTATCCACCTTTGAATCTATATCTTTCAAAGACGTGTTGACAAGAATAGAAAAATAAGGAATAGCATAAAATAATTCCAGAGGGATCGAATGCAATACTATCATATCCCATCTGACCAACCCATCGAAGCAGACCCTTGTAATGCGTTACCTTTATGAGTTGGAAAATTACTTTATCTTTGGCTTGAAATAATTTATTGCGAAGAATCCTTAGGGCTATATAGCATGTGATATTTTATTCCGTATCTTGATGAGATTCTTGCTGGACATGCACCATAAATTCATTTCACAAAAATTGCAACCTTGGCCTTATTTGGGTGTCGGCCTTTGTATGGTTCAATAAAGACATAGATGTATGTTGGTAACCAGAAGGGCCCCTCCCCAACCGAAATTACCACCTATGGTGTAGTCCGTAAAAATTACTATCTGCCGCCACGCTACATTGGATAGTGTAGCTCCCCATCTCGAGGGATGGTGTTGCCACTGGTCCTAATGAAGAAAAGGAAGTGTTTTCATTTTCTCTCAGCCAACCCGGGTTGCACTTCTGAGGTGCATGCAAGTAGACAAAACTAGACCAAGGAATAATTCTACAACAATAGTCCTAGTGAGTGCCTTTGCTCTTGACATCATGCCCTTCGGTAAGGACTTGTTGCTATGCAACTGGTCTTGTTATATAAAAGCTCTTATACATAGTGTATGAATCAAATCAGTCCAGGGTCGACCTCCCTGGGTGAATTCAAAAGAGGGCTATGGAAAACCTCTGTGCAGTTATGAAATTGGGGATAATATTCCTCTATTATTTTTTATTATCAATTTTATTATTATTTTAATTATGTTTTATATATTATAATTATAATACATTTGAATTTAGGTTTCTTAATCCATATTTTGTATACTAATTTTTTTTCAGTGATAATCATATCAGAGATAATTTTTCGACACGTTTCGAACCATCCAGTGTGGTTCAGTAAGGACAATATGGAGAATCAAATCATGACATCAGATTAAATAAAGAGAGTGATGAAGAAATAATTTCTTCTAATAACAACTGGAATATAAAGACTAATTTTGAATAAAGAAATTTTATATATTAATAAGAAATGAATTAAAATATTTAAAGAAAAGTAATAATGATTAAAAATAAATAAAAGAAAAGAAAAATAGGATCAACCTATTAGAGGTCAAACAAAAAATGATCAAAATAAAATAATAAAGAAACAAAGGAATACATTGTTGAGATTCAACAAGATCCTATTGAAAATTATGTACCTACACTAGGATGGAGCCTCAGGCTATTTTTAGATGGAAGTCTATTTTTAATGCATGAGAAAATTCTATTTATATATGATCTATTTATATATGTATGTGCGATTTCTATTTATAGATGCATGTTGGCTATTATTATCCCTTAATATTAGTTGGACAAAAAACAATAATATATTGGATTGTAGATTTCTGTGGTGTAGATTTTCAGAATCAGAGCTCGGAATCTCCACAGTTCTCATTTTTTAGTCAAAAAAATGAGAACTGTGGAGATTGACTAAAAAATGAGAACTGTGGAGATTCCGAGCTCTGATTCTAAAAATAATATATTCTCAATGAGCACTTGGAAATAGTTAAATGAAGTGGAAAATTAGTTAGATATAGGAAATTTGAGTTCAAAGGTTGGTTGGTGGGACAAGCAAGTGGACTTAGTTGTGACTGAGTGATTCGAAGTTGTAACAAAGTGGGATGTGTAGTTATGTGAGTTGTAAAGTAGTTTAACTCAGTTAAGTGAGTTAAAATTAGTTGTGCTACTTGTAACTGGAGATACACTAGTGAGAGATCAGTGAATTAATTAAAAATTAATTCACAATCAGTGGTATCACATGCAACTAAAGATTTAATACTGTTAACTACATGCATGTCAGTTCCAGTGGAGACCCAGTTGATATGTAGGTGAAAGGGATAGTTTGACTATCAATTGTGACATTAGTGGGCGCACTCATGCAACCACACACACATTGGATGTGCCCATGAGGATTGCGCAGTCAAGGAAAGAAAAATTCCATTAATTCAGGGATTGCTATTAGCTGGGATTCCGCAGTGGAGGCAGTTTGTCTGAAGGCAGTAAATTGGCACATGAATTTGAGTTTTTTTGTATGACAGAGTGAGACGATTGTATATTGTACTGATAGCTCTTGGATTATATTTTTGTATGAGATTATTTCATGATCCATGATATATACATAATATATGATAGTGGGGTTTTTAGCTTTATGCTTTCCCGATAAAAACATTTGTGTTATGTGTGATTGATCTTTCTTCTTAATATTGCAATTGGCGACCGTGTTTTAAATTTCACAAGATTTTTGTAGAACCTATTCTCTATTTTACAGTGGCATATAATTGTTAGATAAGGAGAATTGAGACAATACATAATTTGTATTAAAATTTCTACATGGTATCAAAGCATAGAAGATTGCAATTTTGAAGCAGGAGCTTAGTTTGTTGGTGGAAAGAATTTGAATTTGCAGAAAGATTTTCTTGGTGATATAGTTGAGTAAACATCGAAATGGATTTCAATGGCTTGCTGTAATATTCCCAATTAGCCATGAGCTAGTTGGAATATTAAATTTTTCTTTTGCTTTTTGTTTAATTAATAAGAGGACAAGGGAGATCCATAATCCTCCTTAATAATGAATAAATCAATGCCAATGTGAAAAGGATAGATCTTGGCATCTTAATTGAGTACCATTAGGTGTGAAAAGGGGTTGGAACACCTTGAATGGGTCAAATTTGACCAAATCAACAATGTTGTCATGGAGGAGTGGCCATCAATGAAAGACAACACAGTTTAAGATGGAGATGCTTTGCATGGAATTAGTGCTATTATTGGATGGGGCTTAGGGTTTGCAAGCTCATATCTTACTTAAGGAAGAGGATGGCATCCATTATTCACATGTTGATGTCTATGAAATTTCTAAATATATGGTCTATTTAGAAATATATCTTTCCCTTGCTGTTTAGCTGAGATTGAGTGCTGTTTAGCACTGGGTGTTCCTGATTTGGAATCCCACCTCTTCCATTGAGAAGCTCTTTGAGGAGTCTTGTACTAAATTTTCCACTATCAGGCTTAAGGCCAAGCTTCATCTTTCATTTACAACGTAGATACTATTGAGGGTTGAGTTGTTTTGTAGGTTGCAGCAGTGGAGACCATATTTGGGTCATTAAATTGTTTATTTTCAGTGGAGAACGCTTCCTTTCCATTGGGAGGACAGTAAGGAAGGCCCTTGTGAATATTTTCAGATCTTGGCATTAGGAAAACTATTTATTTTCCCCTACAGCATAGTTTATTTCCAGATCTGCGTTATTTCTGTAGGAGTTGCAAGGTGGTTTGACACCATTTGGAGATAAGGTTTTCTGGTGAAGGGGTTCTTCCTTTCACCTAGGAGATATATTGGAGGAGGCTGCATTATTTCTTGTATCAGATCAGCCACAATTTCCAGATCTATATTTTGCAGTGGATCTTCAATCCTAGGGCTTAGATCCCCATCTTGTACATGGTGTTTTGCTGAAAACCCTTGAGGGGTTCTTCAAAGGAGGTTGTATAGTGCTAAGATGTGTATTAGATATATATTTTGAGGCACATATCAGCCTTAGATCTGTTGTGTAATCATTTTCTGTAGCAGTGCATTTAAAACAACGCTGTAGCAGCCTTCCAGCTCTTTATATATAGTAGCAACACCTCTTTTGAGGGATTTTTTCTGTTGGAGGCTTGTTCTTTCTTGTTGTACATCTTATGGCCCATTATTTATGCATATTTTGCTACTATTATTACATATGAAAGGTCTCCATGTTGGCCTCTTGATTTTATATGATGTTTTACACTATTGTTCCAACATTTTGCACTATATTCATGATTTTCCCATTTGGGAATATTACAGTGGTATAAGAGCATTATCTTGGCACAATATGGGCACAATCTGTACATCTTGAAAAGCCAATATGTCATCTGAAGAAGGAGATCCTCTTATTGATAGAGAGAAGAGGTATCAAAGAAGAAGACACCGGAATTTTGATTACACAAATGACAAAGAAGACAAGGGTAAAACCCATTTAATTGGAGGAGAAGATGAAAATAAAGAGTTTCCTAAGATTCTTCTCAAAGCTATGCAAGACATTGCTAGAGAAATCAAGGAGATGAGGATGGATAGATACAAGGAATCCCCTAAAGGATTTCAAAATGGTGAAGGCTCCAAAATTTATCATCACTGAAGTGATAAACCAGTGCAGCAACAACAAGTTTCCCAATGCTCTACAATGCCTACATTTTTGGCAGTGGGAAATGAAGGGTTTCAAGAAAAAGAATCCCTTGAAGACTATTTCATGGAGTATGAGTCTCAAACTCAGAGATTCAAGAACCACTTGAGTTTTCAATAATTTTTTCAAATCAAGGACAATAGGATACCAGGCATCACAATAGAAGTGGTGGATTAATTCAGAATCATGATCTACACCACACTATGTGAATATTTTTCTTACCCAACTTTGATGGGTCATCTAAATGCATTGCAAAATCATGGGTAGAGAAGCTTGACATCTACTTCCAGTTGAAAAAAGTTCCAGAAATGGAGGCCATTAAGATAGCAGTGCTGCACCTTGAGGGTGAAGCACATGGTTGGTGGTTCCATGGCTTGTCTACATTGGGTCATGCCAATGTGACTGCATATTTAGAGTTCATAAGGAGGCTGGTGGAGAGGTTTGATAGAAGAGATCCTGAAGCACCATTCATGGGGCTTGTAAAGCTTAAACAATCAGGTAATCCAAAAACTTACATTTCTACATTTTTGAGACTTTCTGTTATGGTTCTTGATTTATCTACAACAAGAAGAGTCTATATGTTCATTGATGGGTTAGATGAACCTCTTCATGGGTTGGTTAAGTATACCAAGCCCACTACCCTTCAAGATGCCATTGAAATATCTAGAGATCTTCAAGATGCCTTGCCAAAAGCAGAGGAAAATTTTTAGCACAAGCCGTCTTTTCCATCAAAGGGAAAATATGAGAAGGCTCCTCTTTCAAAGGAGAGCCAAAATAAAAACCTCTTGATGATGATGTCTGAAGAGATTTGAGGAGGAGGAAGCTTTGTTTCACATGAAAAGAATCTTGGGCACCCGGACATAGATGTGGAGCAGGAAAGGCACACTATGTAGGGGCCTTCTCAGATGATGAGGAGGAAGAAGAAGATGAACCAAGAAGAGGTCACAATGCTGGCAAAACAAGAGATGAACCAACACCATCAGGAGATGGGAATGGAGAATTTACTCCAATTGGAGGGGCTCTTGCATCATTGAGAGGAGTACTTAAGTACTTGACCTTGAGGTTTCGAGGTTCCATCTTAGATCAGAGGGTTTTTTTTTTGGTTGGAAGTGGGGCTACCCACAATTTTATTGATGCCCAACTAGTGCAAAAGAGGGCAATACCCACTGATGATTTTGAGGGATTTTCTGTTTTGGTTCCAGGAGATAAACTATGCAATGCATGCATTATGTTCCATCCTTATCAGTCAGCATGGGGACATATACATTGACTAATCACTTCTTTGTGTTTGACATACCTGACACCAATGTGATGTTGGGTGTGCAATGGTTGATTACTTTGGGGAAAGTCACCACAGATTGGGAGACTTTAGAGGTGGAATGGGTGGATAGAAAGAGTGGTAAGACTCAAATTATTAAAGGCATGCACACATATCCCTCACATACTACTTCCACACAGAAATTAGAGATAGATTTGCGCAGTGGAAGCAAGGACCTAACAGTCCCAACTATTATGCCTATGAGATTGGTTCATCGGACATTATTATTTTGTGGCAAACCACCTGGGAGGCCACCTGATCTAGATTTGGTGAGATATGTATCACAATATGATGCTCCATGCATAGATCCAAGAAGGATGGGAGCATTATAAGACCATGATACAATGCTGAGAGTCTTGGGTAGACTCAAGGAGGAGGGAGGTATTCTCCCAAGATCATCATTACCCACTCTCATTTTAGATTTTGCACTGTGGGAGGAGAAGAATGGGAGGAATAGTAACCTTCCAACATATACCTTTGGCATGGGAGATGTCAAGGATAAGAGCATCCATATGACAAATGTTATTTGTGAGATATCATCAGCGTTGTCACTATGGAGGATTGATCCATATTTGAAATCCCAACTGTTGGTGGATTATTCCAAGGATCTTTTCACATGCATGATACTTGATGAATAGCCACATGAAGAGGGCTATTCAGTCCAATAATAAGTCATATACTATCATGGTAGGATATTCTTATCTAGATCTTCCAAGCTCAAGGAGAAGTTGCTACAAAGGGCATATGAGGAATTCCTTTTCAGCCATACTTATTCCATGAAGGCCCATAACACTATCATGGAGAGCTACACTTGGGAAGGATTTGAAGAAGAAATATATTATCATTTTCAAAGATGCATGGAAGATGTTGAGTTGGAAGAGAGACATAACTCAATGAAGGATTTATCACAACCACATCTTTCCTCTTTTGGAATGAAAGGGATCTATCTATGGACCACTCCATTTGTATGAGCAGAATTTTTGGTAAAGAACATGCTTATATACATAATGTTTCATTTGATGATTATTTTCATTCCTTTACCATGTATATGCAAGCCATAGCTCTAAGGAGGGGCATTATTCCATATAAAATTCATGGCCAAATTTGGGCCATAAACATTTATGAACATGGCCACTCCCTTGGAGGACATAGGGAGATATTGTATCACTATGGGTGCACTCCGAAAGCACCAAACATATCTCATACTTTCAGCCATTGTGAGAAGACTTGGGCAGAAAGTAAGTGGTGGGGAAAACACTTACCATACCATTATTTGATGCAGTCAGGAGATATACTACACTGGTTCCACATGTGGGACTATGACCCACCTCCATTTGTACAAATTTCTGTTTGCATGTACTTAGTTTTGATCCCATACATTGATGATTACTTATTCTTTTTATGGGAATGTTTGGAGGGAGGATGGGAGGAATGTATGTGCCCTATCGGAGAGATATTCTCCATACTCATTATGCTACATGTTTCAGGGATAACCTTGGGCAAACCATGTTTTTTTCAGTGGAACTATTGTCTCCTAAGGGATGAATTATTTGCATCTCATAAGAACTTTGGAGGAGCATTTCATGGAGGGATGGATTGGTAGACACTTAGCTTATGAGGTAATATTATCACATGTTGGTGTCACCAATGATGGATGAAAAGAGTTGCAACACTCACCTTATCAGTTGCTTGAGGACAAGTAACATTTGGGAAGATAGGACTGTAATATTCCCAATTGGCCATGAGCTAGTTGGAATAGTAAATTTTTCTTTTGCTTTCTGTTTAATGAATAAGAGGACAAGGGAGATACATAATCATCCTTAATAATGAATAAATCAATGCCAATGTGAAAAGGATAGATCTTGGCAGCCTAATTGAGAACCCTTAGGTGTGAAAAGGGGCTAGAACACCTTAACTGGGTCAACTTTGACCAAATCAACATCGCTGTCATGGAGGAGTGGCCATCAATGAAAGGCAAGGTAGTTTTAGATGGAGATGCTTTGTATGGAAGTAATGCTATTATTGGATGGGGCTTAGGGTTTGCAAGCTCATATCTTATTTAAGTAAGAGTATGGCAACCATTATTCACATGTTGATGTATATGATATTTCTGAATATATGGTCTGTTTAGACATATATCTTTCTCTTGCTGTTTAGTTGAGATTGAGTGTTGTTTAGCACTGGATGTTCCTGATCGGGAATCCCACCTCTTCCATTGAGAAGCTCTTGGAGGAGTTTTGTACTACATTTTCCACTATCAGGATTAAGGCCAAGCTCCATCTTTCATTTACAATGCAGATCCTATTGAGGGTTGAGTTGTTTTGCGGGTTGCAAAAGTGGAGACCATATTTGGGTCATTTCATTGCTTATTTTCAGTGGAGAAGGCTTCCTTTCCATTGGGAGGATAGTAAGGAAGGCCCTTGTGCATATTTTCAGATCTTTGCATCAGGCCAACTATTTACTTTCCCCTACAGTGCAGTTTATTTCTAGATTTGCGTTATTTATATAGGAGGAGTTGTAGGGTGGTTTGACACACCATTTGGAGAGAAGGTTTGCTGGTGAAGAGGATCTTCCTTTCACCTAGGAGATTTATTGGAGGAGGCTGCGTTATTTCTTCTATCAGATCAGCCACACTTTCCAGATCTGTATTTTGCAGTGGATCTTTAGCCCTAGGGCTTAGATCCCCATCTTGTACATGGTGTTTTGCTGAAAACACTTGAGGGGTTCTTCAAAGGAGGTTGTATAGTGTTTAGATCTGTATTAGATCTATATTTTGAGGCACATATTAGCCTTAGATCTGCCGTGTAATCATTTTCTATAGCAGTGCATTTAAAACAGCACTGTAGCAGCCTTCCAACTCTTTATATATAGTAGCAACACCTCTTTTGAGGGATTTTTTCCATTCGAGGCTTGTTCTTTCTTGTTGTAAATCTTATGGCCCATTATTTATGCATATTTTTCTGTTGTTATATCATATGAAAGGTCTCCATATTTTCCTCTTGCTTTTATATTATGTTTTGCACTATTTTTCCAACATTTTGCACTATATTCCTGCTTTTCCCATTTGGGAATATTACACTTGTGGCTAGAGTATGCACTCGAGGGTAGCTCGAACTACATTTCATGGAAGGACAGGTTGGAGGTGGTGCTCTAAGATAATGGCTTGAAGGAATTAATTGACAGTGATGTTCCTAAGCCCACTTCGACAGATGCTGCATTACTTGATGCATGGAAAAAGAAAGTGGCAAAGGCGAGGAGGAATCTGTTGGAAGGTGTATGAGACCACATTGTCTCAAGCCTTCATGGGAAAGCCACACCATATGCTATGTGTAATAATTTTATGGATATTTTCCAAAGAAGTAGTCACCATAGGAAATTTGCGCTCAAAGATAAACTCAGGAAGATCAAGATGGAAAAGGCGACAACATTCCAAAGTATCTCACGAAGTTTTTCCAATGTTGGGATGAACTGGGGAGTGTTGGAATAAATATTGCTAATGATGATTTGGTGAGCTTGGCTCTCTTGGGACTTCCTAAGGGTTTGCATAGTTATGAAGACTCTGTCAATGGACGGGAAAAACTACCAGATTGGGAATGACTGTGGTCGGATCTAATGAAGGAGGAGTTCAGGCGAAACACCAGATATGGTTCTTCATAAAAGCATGATGATGAAGAGGATTGTGCTTTGGCTGCCAACGAAAGGAAAGGGAAGGGGAAGAAATTCCATTCAAAATCCGAGTCTAAAGGAAAGAAGCTAGATTTTTCCAAAGTGAAGTGTTTTCATTCTCACGAACATGGCATCTTGCTACTAATTGTTCACAGAAGAAGAAGAACAAGAAGGCTGCTGGAGCTGCAACTGGTGAGGCCCTTGCCTCAAAATTTGAACTTGAATTCTCCTTGATCACATGCATGGTGTCAAGTGCATTGGGATCAGTGTGGTATTTTGATAGTGGCGCTTCCTTCCACGTGATGGGAGGTAAGGAGCTTTTCAATGACTTGGTGGAGAAATATCTCCAAATGCATATAGAGATAAGTGACAATGGACGATACAATGCGAATAGCATTGGTACCATTACCTTTTAGAGGGAGTCAGGTAAACCATTTCAATTAAAATATGTTATGCATGTTCCAAGTCTGAAGAAAAACTTGGTCTTAGTCGCAATGTTGGAGGACAGGGGCTATGGCGTTGTTTTCAGCGATGGAAAAGCTTTCTTGCGACATAAAAAAATGGGTCAAGCCAAGAGGATAGGGATTCAAGTTAAGAATATATACAAGTTGGAGGTAGATGGATGCACTGCCATGATGGGAAAGGCAGAAAAAGTGGTGAGCCGGGATGAGGGCGAATTATGGCACAGGTGATTGGGCTATCTTCATCATGGAGCCTTGAAAGTCATGCAAAAAATATCTACTGGAATTCCAATGGGAACACTTGCTCAGTTAGATCAGTGCAAGGGTTTCACCATGGGGAAGTATGTAAAGTCCACCTTTCATGAAAAGGAGAACTGTGCTTCGGTGATCCTGGAGAGAGTTCACACAGACGTGTGTGGACCATTCTTGGTTGATTAAACAAAAAAACATAAGTATTATGTTATTTTTGTTGACGAATTTTCTCGTAAATGATGGATCTTCTTCATGCAGAAGAAGGATAAATTTTTTTCAAAGTTCTATGAGTTTAAGGCATTGGTGGAAAAAGATTTGGGGAAGAAAGTGAAGGCTCTGAGGAGCGATAATGGTGGAGAATACATCGCTAACGAATTCAAATACTTTTTTAGCAAAGAAGGAATTCAAAGAGAACTCATAACGCCCCATAACCCACAAAAAAATGGAGTCACGGAGAGGAAGGACATAACGATTGTGGGTGAAAAATGAGAGATGTTGGATGATCAAGGCCTACCAATGCATTTGTGGGCGGAAGCATGCAACACTGTGGTTTATGTGAAAAACCATTGTCCTCATAGAGTACTTGGCATAAGTACACCTGAAGAAGCTTTCACTGGTAAGAAACTAGATGTTTCTCATTTAAGAGTTTTGGCTCATCTGTTTATGTGCATGTGAACAAGAACGCCAGGAAGAATCTTGAGATGACTGTTGAAGTTGGGATATTTGTGGGGTACACAGAAACACCCCATAATTATCTTGTGTATTTTCCAAATAGTCGAATGACTATTATGCGACGGGATATAAAATTCGATGAGGGGAAAGCCATGTGGCTGTTGCTTGAGAGGGAGCTAGACTTGCATGCAGAGGAGGAATTGTTGCTTCCCAAAGATGAGTCTCTAGATGTGGATCAGCCACTAGAGGAGGTTCATGAAGTGGAGGAGTCCACTCACACAGAGCCAAACATCAGAACTGGCAGAAGGCGTACCACAAAAGATGATAGGCTGAGACTTGATGCTGCGTAGAATGTAGGAGCTCCTACTTCACAGCGCAGACAAAGATGGTCTTCTGATCGATTTACTGGATACATGGCTCTCATAAGAAAATGTATTGTGACTGAGCCATCTTCCTTTCAGGAGGTAGTGCAGGAGCCCACATGGGTAGATGCAATGGTGGAGGAGTATGATTCTATTTTCAAAAACAGTGCTTGGGAAATTGTTCCAAGGTAGGTTGATAAATCAATGGTAGGTTCGAGATGGATCTACAAGGTAAAGCAAGCTACTGATGAGAGTGTTGAGAAATACAAGGCTATATTTGTGGCCCGAGGCTTCTCACAGATCGAGGGGATTGATTATGAAGAAACCTTTGCACTTGTCGCAAGGTATTCTTCCATAAGGACCATCCTTGCTCTCTCAGTGTAGATGGGCTGGCGCATTCATCAGATGGATGTGAAGACTGCGCTTCTCATTGGGATCATTGAGGAAGAGCCGTACATAGAGCATCCTGAAGGATTTGAGATCTTCAGCAGTGAGTCGTATGTGTGTCGACTCAAAAGAGCACTGTATGGGCTGAAGCAAGCACCCCGTGCTTGGTACACTCGAATAGACAACTATTTCACCAGATTGGGCTTCACAAAAAGTGAACTGGATGCAAACCTATACCAAATTGTGGTGGAGGGTAAGCTTTTAATCATTGTTCTTTATGTTGATGATTTAATACTGACTGGTGATGAGCAGCTGATACACTCATGCAAGGAGGACCTTACAAAGGAGTTTGAGATGAAGGATATGGGCCTGCTTCATTATTTCCTTGGATTGGAAATATGGAAGCGAGATGGTGAAATTTTTGTGTCTCAAGGAAAGTATGCAAGGGAGATACTAAGTAAGTTTCACATGGAGGGTTGCAAATCCACAGATATTCCTCTTCCAGGAAACTGGAGGAAAGAGGATGCTACATATGGAGAGGTAGTGGATGCTACTTTCTATCGACAGTTAGTGGGTTCACTAATGTATCTAGTGAACACGAGATCGAACATTTTCTATGCGGTTAACCAACTAAGTCAAGCGATGGTTAAGCCTACCAAGCTCTTTTGGAAGGTGGGCAAGCATGTCCTAAGATACCTGAGGGGCACATCTGAGTATTGGTTTATGGTACAGAAAGACAAATGAGGTGAAGTTGCATTACTTCACAGATGCAATTGGGCGGGCAACCCAATGGACAGAAAGAGCACATAAGGGGGGATATTTAGTATCATATCTATAGCTGTTTCTTGGTACAGTAGGAAACATAGATCTGTGGCACTCAGTTCAGTGGAAGCAGAATACATGGCAGCGATTCAAGCTGCATGTGAGGCTATCTGGATGAGAAATATCTTGGTTGGTTTGTTTGGTTCTCACTTAGATCCGACAGTGATTCATTGTGATAATCATAGTTGCATTAAACTCTCGATTAATCCTATGTTTCATGATAGATATAATAATATAGATATCTGGTATCATCATATCAGAGATTGTGTGTAGCAAAAGATGATGTTGATTCAGTACATTCCTACAGAATATCAAGATGCAGATATTCTGATGAAGGTGCTCATTAGGATCAAATTTGAATACCATAGAGACATGATCGGGGTGAAGGTTAATCCCTTTCTTGTTGAGAGGGAGTGTTGAGATTCTACAAGAAGATCCTAGTGAAAATTATGCACCTACACTAGGATGGTGCCCCAGGCTATTTTTAGGTGGAAGTCTATTTTTAGATGCATGAGAAAATTCTATTTATAGATGATGTTCTATTTATAGATGTATGTTTGAGTTCTATTTATAGATCACATGTCTATTTATAGATGCATGTCAGCTATTATTATCCTTCAATATTAGTTGGAAAATAAACAATAATATATTCTCAATGAGCACTTGGAAATAGTTAACTGAAGTGGAAAATTAGTTAGCTATATGAAATTCGAGTTCAAAGGTTGGTTGGTGGGACATGCAAGTGGACTTAGTTGTGATTCAGTGATTCGAAGTTGTAACATAGTTGGATGTGTATTTATGTGAGTTGTAAAGTAGTTTAACTCAGTTGTGCTAGTTGTAACTGAAGATAAACTAGTGAGAGACCAGTGAATTAATTATTAATTAATTCACAATTAGTGGTCTCACATGCAACTGAAGATTTACTACTGTTAACTACATGCATGTCAGATCCAGTGGGGACCCAGTTGAGATGTAGGTGAAAGGGACAGTTTGACTATCAGTTGTGACATTAGTGGGTGCACACTGCACTCATGCAACCACACACACATTGGATGTGCCCATGAGGATTGCACAGTCAAGGTAAGAAAGATTCCATTCATTCAGGGATTGCTATCATCTGGGATTGTGCAGTGGAGGTAGGCTGTCTGGAGGTAGTAAATTGGCACATGAATTTTCCAATTTTTGTATGACAGTGTGAGACGATTGTATATTGTACTGAGAGATCTTGGATTGGAGTTTTGTATGATATTGTTTCATGATCCATGATATATACATAATATATGATAGTGGGGTTTTTAGCTTTATGCTTTCCCAGTAAAAACATCTGTGTTATGTGTGATTGATCTTTCTTCTTGATATTGCAATTGGCGATTGTGTGTTAAATTCTGCAAAATTTTGGTAGAAGTGAATCTGTATTTAACAATGACATATAATTGTTAGATTAGGAGAATCTATGCAATACATAATTTGTATTAAAATTTCTACATACATGAGGTAGGAATAAAGCACTAATCGAAGAGGAGTAAATCGAGGTAAAAAATAGTAAATAAATTAAATTAACAAGTAATTCACAATAAAAAAAATATATTAAAATAAAATATCCAAAATAAAGTCAAGAATAATAATTAAGGAAGTGAGTGAGTCAATGAAGAAAAAAGGAAAAAGAAAAAACACTTCTTAAATAATTGAAAAACATAAATAAAAGAAACAATTACAAAATTAAAATCAAGAATGAAATAGAGACATTAATTAAAATTAAAATACTAATTAAATACAAATATTAATAAATATTTATGAACCCCCTTTATATATATAAATCTATGATAGGAATAGTAAAAAAAAATGACTAAAATCATGTCCAATTAGAAAGGAAAAATATATGCAAGAGAAGGTTATAAAGGAACAAAAGTCTTAAGAATTAATAATAATTAGATTAACCAAAAGGAGACATGTTTGATGTTAGTTGCGTGCTCATGAATCCTTTGAGTAATTGAGTGGCCGGTTTCACCAATGTAGGGTGTCCTGCAAGAACATAGGATTACATAAACACCTTTCATATTGTTAGGGTCCACCAGGAATTTTACAAATATTAAGGAGCTTCAAATGGTGTTAAGGGGCCTAAAGGGAGAGGGAATCTTATGTTTACTAAATATCCTAGCAATCTTGTCAGTGGTCCCTTGTATAAATGGAAGACACACCCTTGAAATCTGATTTTTGGGGTCCTTTTTATTATTCATAGGACCTTTGATAGATTTTAGGAAAGATTTAAGTCCCCTATGCCTACTATATCCATTCTTAATGAAAACGTTAAGAAGATGGGTTTTCTCATCAGTGAGGTGGTTTTCATAAGAAAATCTTAATGCATGGGTAGCTAAAGTGCCGAGAACACCAAACTTTTGAGCAGGGAAGTGATGGGACTTAGCATGAAGATACTGATCTATATGTGTTTTCTTCTGAAAAAACTGGTGGGAGAAATAGCTATCATCCTTCTTTGAGATAAGGACATTACAGAAAGGTAGGTTGCCATTGATTTCAGTTTCCATAGTAAACTTTATGGAGCTAGAATGATTTTTAAGATGTTGGAAAAAGAGATCCAACCTTTCTCGACCACGAGGCCAGATGACGCAAGTTTCATGCACAAATCTCTTCCATTTCCTTGGTTTGAATGGAGCTGAGGCCAAATATTTAGATTAAAAGTCCTCCATGAAAGAAATATCTACTACAGGAGAGAGGGGGGAACCCATGTCAACACCACATGTTTGTTCATAAAATTCCCCTTCAAAGCTAAAGAAAGTAGAGGTAGGACAAATTTCAACCAATTTGGCTGTAACTGGATCCGTGATACGATTGATGACTTCAATGGCCTCATTAATAAGGATATTAGTGTAAAGGGAGACCGCATCGAAACTTACAATAATATCTCCAGGATCAAACTTTATACCCTTTAATTCATTGAAAAATGATGAAGAGTCTTTGACAAAGGAATCTATAATGCCAACAAGGGGTTTTAGCTTATGGCATAACTACTTTGCTAGAAGATAGGTCGACCCTCCTATTGTGTTGACAATGGGTTTTAGTGGAGCTCCCTCCTTATGGATCTTGGGAAGCCCATAGATCCTAGGAGTGAGAGGGATACTCTCGATGAGTTTATGGCTAAAGGAGCTAACAATGTTGTTGGATTTAATAGCCAGAGAAACTGTTCTATAGATCTTATTTAACAAATTCTTGTTAAGTTTCCTATAGCTCCGACTATTACATAGGTGATCTATGTCATATCCCCAATTAAAATTTTGACATGAAAATTTCCAATTTTCCAATTTTGGCAATTAATATATATATTTAGGTAAAGAAAATTAGGAGAAATAAGTTGTGGAGATATTTAATAAATTTTGGAGAAAAGGAAATGGTTGGGACTTAGGAAAAGAAGAAAAAATAAAGTTAAGTTGTGGAGTTACCAAGCATGGAAATCGAATCATGGGAAGGATTAAACCATAGTATGGGAAAAATTGAACCATGGTATGAGGAAGTGAAAATTAAAATAAAAGGAAGCTTGGGACCTCACTTTGATTATTCTGGATTTGGCACTTCATTTCTAAATTGGAGGTTTTCTTAAGCTGTTGAGCTAAGTCAATGAGTGTTGCTTAGAGCATGGATTTCCAAGCAGAGAATACCAACTCTCTTTCAATGAACTTAGAGTGTCATCCTAAGAGATAAAACTTGGAGCTAATTGGATATTTCTTTTCCTGCATTTTTTGAGTCATTTCATCTCTACAATAGGTAGGACGATTTTTTACGTGGGACGTAGTAGCAGAAGTAGAGGTTGTTGGAGAAAGAGATTGTCGGGGAGATCTATCTTGAGAAATTGCAGGAATTTTGCTTGGAGGAGGAAAAATTTCCTTGTGGAGTTTTGGAGCTCGGGAGTATTGCATTTGTGAGGGCCATTTTGTTCTTCCTCAGGGCATGCACAAGGGTTTTGTGGGTTGTTTTTATTGGATCAATTGTTGCAATTTTGTGCCAGGAAATAGCTGGAATTCCACTTTATATTTTCAGTGCTATATATCAATGTTTTCTTAGTTATTTATATGGAAGTTTTTTGGTGGAACAGTTGTATGTTTTTTGGTGGGAAGTAGAGATGAGCATTGGGTGATTTCACTTGATTTTTGGGTAATTTTGGGAGGTTGGAATTAGCCCAAAATATTTCTAGGTTTTGTTCGTCCGGGGTTGGAGATATTTGTCCTAATTTTTCATAAATTTTGGATCATATTTGAGGCCTCAAATATCATTTTTCCTCCAACAACAACAATATTAAATTTCTGGGTAGAGTGTGCAACCAATGAGCCATTTTAGCATGGAGTTTTTCTTCATTATCACCTGGGTTTTGCGTGATTGCTTTAGAAAGACCTAGGTGCACACATTCCACTATATTTTGTACTCAAATTCTCATTAGATATTTAATAAAATGGCTCAGTTCTATTATTTCTGCTCAACAAAGTTCTAAAATTGTTGTTCTTGTGGAGTTTTCAGATTGGATGTTTATTTGTTTGGTAGCTAGTTCATGCTTTGATATTTCAATGTATTTCTTTAGTCCGAACATTACGGTGGTAACAAATCATGTTATTGGCTAGTTTTTTTCTCTATATCATGTCATGAATGGACCGATTGGTGGAGTTGTTCATCGTCCTAGAGGTAGAGGCAGAGGGAGAGGAAGAGGTCATGATAGAGAGGACGAGCCTGAGCATATTTATGATAAAGAGTTTGAGAACACCAGAGACTAAATGGGGGATAATGGTGAAGAGCAACCTAGGTAGGGTTGATGTGACCCACTACTGAAGGAGTTGGAAAGATCAAACCAATAAATGATAGAGATGATGAGGCAGATGTTGGCTTGGCAATTGCAAAATATGCAGGGAGGACCTCAAGGTGGTGGGGGATGAAACAATGAAGAAGAAGGAGGTTGAAGAATAGGATAATGGAGCCATGTACATCCATGCAAAACCCACATATATGGTTAGACTCCCAGGCCTACTATGCCTCACTTCACAGAGGAACTAGAGTGAGAGAGAGGTGTTGATCCATTCACAAAGTTAATTAGATCATTCACTGACAGAATTGATGAGTATGAGGCCTTGGATCCTAGGATCAAAAGGAAACCCTCCTTTGTAGATTATTTCCATCTAAACAAGAAATGTAGGGGAGTTGGGCCCTCATTTCGAGGAGGACAATAGAATCAGAATTGGGAAAATCAAAAGCTAGTATGGAAGGTGACATTTCCAAGGTTTGATGGGTCAACCAAGAGTTATGCAATATCATGGGTTCAAAATATAGACACTTAACTTAGTTTGGATCCCATGTGATAAGAAAATTACACCAAATTTTCTACATTACATTTGGAGGGTGATGCGCAGGAGTGGTGGTATCACATATTAGTTACACTTGGGCATGCATCCATCACATCCTATAGAGTAGAGAGATTTGATAGGAAGGATATGCCAGTTTCACTTTAGGGAGCTGGCTAACCTGGAGCAGACATGCAATGAAAATGCTTACATAGAAGAGTTTCAAAGGCTTGTGGTGATGATTTTAGATATTTCCAGGGTAAGATTGATCATATTGTTTATTGAGGGTTTGGACGGGCCTCTACGAGGTTGGGTGTGAGCTTATATGCCAGTATCATTGTAGGATGCCATTAGTCGAGCGCAAGACATGCTAGATGTTATTCCAAAGACAAGGGTTATAGAAACTACTAAACCCTCTTTCTCTCAGAAAGGAAAATACATCAGACCTACTGAGAAGGAGTGGACAGGGAAGGAAAAACTATATGATGAGACTAGGAGGGACCTCCAACAAAGGAAATTATGCTTTAATTTTCAGGATCCATGGGCACTAGGGAATTAGTGTACTAAGGGAAAGGCCCACTACTTAGAGGCATTTTCAGATAGGGATCCAGAGGAGGAGGATGCAAACCAAGAGGTATATGCAGGTGAGGGTAGACTCAGAACTCAAGAGGAGGTGACCCACTGCCCCCACCTAGTGGAGGATATTTCTTGCCCACTGGTGGAGTTATTTCTTTGCTTCAGGGATTTCCGAAGTATTTGACACTAAGGATTAGAGGCACAGTGTAGGGACAACATGTATCTATGTTGGTGGATAGTGGGGTAACACAATTTTATTGATGCACAATTGGTGGAGCGTAGAAGCATTCAGACTAAGGTTTTCAAGGGATTTTAAGTACTGGTGCTAGGAGACAAGAATATGTAGTGTGCCTGATATGTTCCCAACATGACAGTGACTAGGGGGAACTATTCCGTGACAAAAAATTTCTTCGTGGTAGAAGTTTCAGGCACCAATGTGGTGATGGGAGTTCATTGGTTCTATTCTCTTTGGCATGCCACTACTGATTAGAGGAAATTGGATATGGATTTCATAGGGCCAAATGGAAAACTAGTAGTGTTGAGGGGTATGCATTCATATCCACCCCAGACAGTGTCTGCACACAAGATGGAGCCTGATTTGAGGCGTGGTAACATATAATGGGTTGTAGAGTTGAGAATATCAGAGACTGGGGGGCTGAAGCAACAGACAAATATGGATATATTGGTTTTCTTGGAGAGGCACCAAGTGGTATTTGGAGAGATTCGACTAGGCAGGGCACCCGAAAGAGTGTTCGAGCACACCATTGAGCTGGAGGAGGGGGTACACACAGTCATCACCACTCCCTACAAACATCCCAAGGCATATCAAGATGAGATTGAGAGGGATACACAAGATTTATTGAGATTGGGGCATATTAGGCCTAACTCAAGTCCTTTTGTTTCTTTAGTACTGTTGGTGAAGAAGAAGGATGTGACCCTTTGAATGTAATGGATTATTTATTCACTGGAAAATTGTTGCCTCATATAATTTTACACAACTCAAGATAAATATATTCATATTACTCAAACACCTTATTATTAAATATATTAGACCTATTTGAAGGCTTATATGTAACAAGTTCTTTATAATAACACTTCTACGTTATACTAATTGGAAGTTTTTGTCATAAAAGTTTTATTATTTGTTGTGAAGAATGAAGATATGTGGAAGAAGTAGACAAAGTGTGAATGTATGTGAAGGTGCATAAGTTCAAATATATATGGAAGGAGGGACATGCAGAAGGGATATTCACACCCTCCGTAGAACACTTCTTGCGCTAGATACTGATCAAACATGGGAAAAAAACATGGCACATAGATGTATGCAATAAGTGTGTGGAGGCAAATTAAATGGTTACGAATGGTGGTATTATATATATATATATATATATATATATATATATATATATATATATATATATATATATATATATATATATATATAGATGTATGTATGTATAAACAAAGTGAACAATGATAGCCTTGCTCATTTTCTAATGTATATGGTCCTATGTTACAAGTGCTTCCTCCTAGAAAAATATTATTAAAACTAACATTGGTGAAAGTAAAGGATGTGCACAATAAGGCATGTGAAAAGCTAACAAATTGATGATTTAAAGACTATACAGAGGGGAGAATGTGAACTAATTTATTTTTTTGGAATTCGACTAAATATTTTACATAGATGTCTTTGATTATTAACCCCATCGCCTAGAGATTCTTCTTCCCCTTACAAAATGAAAATATTATTGCAATTGTTTCTCAAGTAAGGGATGTGTGAAATAAGACATGTGCGAAAAAAAGGCATATATGAATTAAATACTATCAAACAAAAATGTGTGCAGAGCTAAAGCACATATGTGAACAACACATATTGCATGTACGAAGGCAAAAATGTAACTTTCATATCTTTGCAAAATATAGAACCAATATGGAGGTAATCAGTTTATAATTGAGTTCAGTAAAAGTGTTGTGCACAATGAGAATGTGTGAAACAAATGTGAAAAGGGGAGAATGTGTACGAAAGTGAAAAACTTGTGCATATGCGGAACAAGTGCTCTATGGGATATAGGTGCACCGAAGAAGTGTGCGGAGACGAGAATGTGTGCGAACATGTGGAAGTGAGTATGTGTAGCGAAGGTAAAGAGATGTACCACACAAGAATGTGCCGAGCCAATTACTTTGCAGAAGAAAGTCATGAGAAGAGCTAAAGTCTGCGAAAAAAATTAAATTTTACCCTAAAGAATACTTTAAATTAATTTTTACATCATAATTTGTTATTGGACACATTTTCTAAGGTGACGAGAAATTTTTTTTATCATGATGGTTGGTGTATACTAAAGAAAAGTTTGAACATGAAATTTTCTTGTTGTGCAAGAGGGAGGTGTGCAAGAATGTATGTGGAGGTACGAAACATTGTAGAATGAATTTTCTGTTCCTTGCTCCACATACCTATTCTCCCACACAACACTTCTTCCTCACATGCATTAAAAATAAATTTCATCTAATATTGTATAATAATTATTTAATTCACAAATGTGAGATCACAAATGCACATAGTATTAAGGAATCGTGAATACCAAGTTTCATTGTTTCTACTTTGATCCAATTTTTAAATGATCAAATGCATCGAACACTGTTTTGAAAAGCACACATTGAATCATCAGCAAAGAAATTTTTCCATAACTCATTTACATTTAGATATCAAATAAAACGAGCCCACATCGACATAGTAGTGGAGAGATTTATTCACCCACCCTTATTTCCCACCCGATATACATGTAAACCAAAGTGTAATAAGCAAAATCCACTAATCAATCGATTAATATGTAGTGTTGAGAGGTATGCAGGTGCAAAGGGGAAATGGATCTGGAGATGAAAAACATTGCTGATGAAAGTTTCTGTTCCTTGCTTCACACACATTTTCTCCTCCACAATATTTCTTTCTCACACACATTAAAAAAACACACATTTAATATTGGATACTAAGTTTCTGCTTAAAGTTAAAATAATTTCATGTCCGCAGAAGAAATTTCCCTCTACACCCTTGTTCTCTTGCACACAAGCCCTCTTATGCACATCCTTCATTATGCACAGATTCACAACTCTATACACCTATTCTCTCATACAAATGAATCTGTAAAATTTTAAAGTTTAAAATTAAATAAGAGGTAAAGGCACTAGGAGTCCCTATATTAGTGTTGGTGTCAATGTTAGTGTAAGAGCACTCACCGATGGAACACCCCCAACCCCACCTGACTTACGTAAAGGAACTACTTAGAGCACTGTGTAAGTGTCAGTGTCAGAGCACTCATTGACAAAAAGGACATTTACAAAATTACTCTAAATTTCATTTAAAAATGATTTTTCAGGCATTGAAAAATACCAGAATTAAATCACCCTTCACCATGGGAATTATGTCACATGAAGGTTCGTTGATCCAATCGAAAAAAATAAGATTTTCAAAAATTAGGAAAATATTTCTGAATTTATAAAAAGATGCAAATATTTAGCATTTTTCGAATTTTTTTGTTAAATTTACTAAAAATCCATAAAAACTTGACAAACTAATCAAGAATCAAGGGAATTTGACCACAAGGCGAGTGATATAGTTCCTGTCGAGGCATGTACTAATAACATGTATGGACATTTTGTTGATTAATTATGACTCTAAATGATATTTGTCTAATCAAATTTATTTTATTTCATTACTTTAATTGGTTTATCTTCCATTTCAAAGTAGACATTTTCTAGGAATAATGTGACATTGTTCAATATTCTTGTTTTTCTAGACTAGTCTTTGTTTATGTTTAATTTCAATAATATTATCATTCTATCAATTTAATGTGATTTTAAGAAAATTTGATAAATAAAATAAAAACATTGTATTTTAAATTTATTTTAATTTCAACTTTCATATAATTTGAATTTAATTTATTTTAATAAAGATACATACTATTATATTTACATTAATTTTTTTGAATTATTATGATTTTTTTCTTTTTAATTTATTTTTATTTTTATCTTTTGAATCAAGTAGTTTACCTTTTTGTCTGTAAGTAAATATAAGTTAATCTTCAGGGTTTAAGGTCATCTAATAATAAGGCTGAAAGTCATAACGACATAAACTCAATAGATGAATTGTGAGAATTGAATTTGGGTGGGGAGGATGATCTGTAAACTGTTGTGAATATTCCACTGGACAACTCGTCACAATAGATATGATAATATTATGCTTGAAATATGAAATTTTACACTATTACAATTATATTAAATTTCTAGATCTATATATTTTACTGTAAATAAGCCATGCATCCGAATAGAAATTATGCAAAAAATAGAGAACAAAAAAATAAAAGCTCACACACACATAAGACACAATATTTTCTTTGGGAAACCCTTTCGAGAAAAAATCCTAGTTGGACGGTGAGGTGGCTTCGCTCTCTTTCTCTGTCTGGAAATATGGCTGCAAGTACAAAGAGTATGGCCTGTGGCCCGTGGGCTATTACAATGCACAAATCCTCTCTATGTGCTCTTCCTCCTATCCCTCTTAGCTATGGAAAAAATGCACTCAGAGGAATAAAATCCATTTTTCTCCTAGTGGAAAAAATCCTCTCTATTTTTTCTCAACTATGGAAAAACTCCATTGAGAAAAATGAAAACCATTTTCCTCCTAGTGCCCCGGTTATAACACAACGTAATAGCCCACTAGTGGTTAGGTTTGACTACCTCAACTCTTAACCATAGTTACAATATAGACTCTTTTCGATTATTTTACATGAAAAACACATGGATATCCCCTTTTCTATGAATAATGGGGGCTGATGCGGCATCTTCCTGAATTATGGGTTCAAAAACAGGAAGGTCAACTTTTGACTCGACATAACTTTCGCATATAGACTCCGATTGACGCGCTTCTTGTGTCGTTTGAAGGATATTTGTTTTTTAGAATAACATGAAAATGTGCATGCCAAAGTGGAAAAAATTTACCCCTAAAAAATGTCATTTGATGCCTCAAAACTCTCCCAGAAAGTTTCAGACTCTATTTTTCCAAACTGGGTCCTGCTAGTAAAAATTGTCTCGTGTGATGATTTCTCCACTTTTTTCCACTCCAAATGAATTGAGATGGATGAAAAATAATATAATTATCCAATCTAGATCACACCTCTCCATTTTTGGGGTATTTTGGTCCCCAAAAGCTTTTATTGAGTGAGGTGAGAAATTTTTTCCTACACCTTCTATCTGGTGTACCATTTAGCTTTACCTAGAAGTTGTCCTTTCAACCCAATCTGCCAAAGGTCATGTTGCCTTGTCTTATAGTTATGGTCCTCTTCTGTAAAAAATTATCTTCTTTCAACTCTGCTTGAGCATCTGGTGCCAAATCCTCCATAGATGGTAGGACCTGTTCCTCTTCCTAATATAGCATGGAAGGCTCATATTGTTTCAGATTCTCTAAAATCACAACTGAGTAAATGCACATATATGGTGGTAAATTGAGTTGATAGGCATTATCACCTACCTTTTTTAGTATCTCAAAGGTACCATACCTTGGTGCCTTGATTTTTTTCCATGCCCTTGTAGCCTCTCCTTGTTCAACTGTAGCTATACTCTCTCTCCCACCTTGAACGATTTCTCTGTTCTGTGCTAATCACGCTTGGCCTTATACTTCTGCTATGACTTCTGCAACGTCTCTTGTACCTTTAGATGGATATGCCTGATCTTCTCTATAAATTTGTGATTCCTCAAAGTGTCTCCTGTAATATCTTTCCTCACTCCTCCTTGCTGCCCACATGCAATATCCAAAGGTGAAGGTGGAAAATATCGAAAACAAGTTTCAAATGGGAAATTTCTTGTAGAAGTGTGTAATTCTTTGTTGTAATAATGTTTTATATATACCAAATTTTCAGACTAGGTCTTCAGATGATTTTGGTTGTATCCCATAAGAAGCTACACCAAAGTCCTATTGCTACTTATGTATGCCCATCTGTCTATAGATGTAAAGTTGTAGATATTTTCAAATTCACGTCCATCTTATTTGAAAATGTAGTCAAGAATGCATTGAGAAATATTGTATCCCTTTCTAAAATGATGCTCCTTGGTAGCCCAAAGTGCTTCCATACTTGTCGAAAGAAAAATTTTGATGCTTCTTGCCCACTAATGGTAATTTTATAGGGCATGCGAACACACATCTTGATAAACCTATCAACTACCATAGATAGGTAGTCATGTCCCTTCCTAGTTGTTGGTGAAACTCCCACAAAGTCCATGGAAATTATTTCCCAAGGATGAGTAGGTACAATTAAGGGATGATATAGACCCTGTCTCCTATTTCTAGGCTTGTTGGTACAATAAAACATGCATCCTATTATGAACCTAGCTACCTGCTTTTGCATCTTGGGCCAATACACATACCTCTCCAAGTGGCCACTGTCTTCCCTACACCAAAGTGATATGCAATTGTATAGGTGTGAGCCTCTCTAATCAACTGCAATAGCTTACCTTTAGGAACACATAGCTTATCCAACTTGTAGAGTAACCCATCCTGTAGATGGTAGTCAATGGTGTTGTCACTGCCGTGCACAGTTTTTTGACTCTACAACTGCTAAAACACCTCCATGAAGTTCTCATCCTCTAGATATGCCTCTTTGTATGTATCATGGGTGAATGGATCCATGTGCATAAGAGTCCCCAAATTTGTGATCTTTAATGTGGGTGGCCTTGAGATAATATCTACCAACTTGTTTGTGCTACCCTTTTTGTACTCGATCACTAAATGAAATTGTTGTATAAACTTCATCCACTTGTAATGTCTGGTCTACTGTAGCTTACTCTGGGCCTGCAAGTACTGTAAATATTGGTGATCTGTGTGGATTAATGTCTCCTTTCGCATCAGATAATGCTTCCACTTCTTCACAACTTTCACCAGGGAATAAAGCTCCTTAACATAGGTAGGATAATTAAGAATTCCCCCATGAAATACTTCACAATGGTAACATACTGCCTTCCTCCCTGCATCAATATTGATCCCATAACATACCCACTCACATCTATCTCCACTTTAAATTTTTGTTGCAAGTTTTGTAATGCGAGAATTGTTGTTTGATTGATCTTCTTTTTAAGCTCCTTGAAATCCCTTTACTAACCCTTTCCCCACTGGAAACTCTTGCCACCTGTTGTTATGGTGTATAAAGGTGTTGCTACCATTGAAAATGAGGCTATGAACTTCATACCCCAATGAAACTTCCGACGTTACAAACATTAGTAGGCACTGAACATTTCATGACGGCCTCCATCTTGGTAGGATCTATCTTCAACTCTCCTCCATTGTTTACATACCCCAAATACACCAAATATTACTATGCAAACTCACACTTCTTGAGATTTTTTTAGCATATGGTGTTTTTTAATGTCCCCAACACCTGCTTCAAATGTGAGATGTGATCCTCACAAGTAGCACTGTTTACTAGTATATCATCAAAATAGACAATAACAAATTAATATATAAAAGGGCGTAGTACATCATTTACAGGGATAATTTTAAGGATGGAAAATTATCTTGAAGTTCAAAAATTGGCGAATCTCACTAGTCCCTAATATGAAAATTATAAAATGTTCATTGATGTATTTGTAAAATTATTCAAATTTATAATGATATTATATATATTGTCTATATAATGTTGGCGATTTTTAGCGTAAAATAATTTGATATTGTAAAATTTTGGCGAATAATTTTTATAAAAAAATGGAAATTGGTGAATCTTTTTTTTGGAAAAACCATGGAAAATTAGCCCACCCACGAATATTAGCCCCTAAAATTTTCCATGATCATTTATTAATCTCATAAACATAGCTGGTGGATTACATAGGCCAAATGTCATGACTAATCACTCATACAAACCTTTCCTAGTTTTTAAGGCAGTCTTCGAGGTATCTTCTTCTTTTACTTGAACTTGGTGATATCTAGACTTTAAGTCCATCTTGGTGAAGTAATTTTATTGTTGCAACTGATCCATTAGATCATCTATCCTAGGAAGGGGGTATCTATTCTTGAGCGTGATTTTGTTCAACACCATGTAATATATACAAATCTGCCAAGTACTGTCCTTCTTTGGCACAATGATGATGGGTGACCCACATGGTGATGTACTTGGTCAAATGACACCCTATTCTAGTAACCATTGCAATTATTTCTTCACCTCACTTGCTTCTATAACATACTGCCTGTATAGCCCAATGTTTGGCAATGGGTAGTCCATCAAAATATGGATCTCATGCTCTATTTCCCTCTCAGGAAGTAGTCCATTAAGATCTCATAACACATCCATGTATTCTTGTAATAAGTCTTCCAATTTCAATTTCAGTTTATTAGTACACCTCTCCAAGGTTTCCTTGCCTCTTACTGGCCCTTTTACAAACTAAATTTCTCTTAAAAACAATAAAACATACTTCTTTTTATAACTTATCAATTTCTTGGCTTGGTTGGCACTTACAAGAGAAATTTGTGACTTTCCCTTGTGCACGTTGATGATGAATGATTTCTCGTCCTTGAAAACTAGCACTAGTTGGATCTCCTCATGAATAATGAATCTCACATGTACATGTAGGGATTCCCAAACACGACTTCACATACATCAAGGGGAACCACATCTAGATCTACTTCATCAATAAAATCAACACTGATAGAAAATCTAATTTTGCACTGTATTGTTACCTTCAACTCTGCATCCTTATTTACCCATCCTAGTGTATATGGGATTGGATGATCACAAACTTCCATCGCAACTTCTTGACTAGCTTTGCTGTAATGATATTCGCCTATGAACCCGAGTCAAACATAGCATTGATATTTGTCTTCTTGACCTATATCTTTACATGGAAGAGTTTGGTCATTTATTTCTCTTCCTGTTGCTGAAGGCTACTTATCACATTTGATCTTATCATCCACATTTGACTTGATTTCAACTTGGTTGTTTGAATCAGTGGCCATGTGATTCTTCTTCTTATTATCTTTCTTTTCGTTCTTTGGGTTAAACTCTGGATGTAATTTCCAACACTTCTCCTCTGTGTGGCCATCAATGTTGCAGTGGTCGCTACTATATTTTCACTAGTGTGTTGAGACTGCCATATTTTTATATTTTTCCCATTTTTACATTTTCATACCCTCTTAGAAGTGTCATGTTTCTCCTTCTACTTTGATCCACTTAATTGCACTCTCTTTAGGATGATGTTCTCTAGGTATTGTGCCTGAAAACACAAGCCTCATCCACTAATTTAGGCTTGAACAACATCAATTTCTCTCATAGATGGTGGTGTAGACCCCCAAAATACTTGAGTTGTACATCTGGGTTCTTTGGGGAGATACCCAACATTATGGCCATCTTTCTGAACTTTGTGGTGTACTCCTACATTCTTTGGCCCAACTTTTTTCTAAAGTAGTGCCATTGGATCCACTTGTCCTCTATGTAGCCAATAGGGTAAAAATGTGACTTAATGAGGGTTTTGAAGTCCTCCCACTTAGTCACCGTAGGCTTTCCATTCAACCTTAAGGTCTCTGTGTGGATCTCCCACCAAGTTAATGCACGGCCCTCTAATTTCATCCATGCAAAAGAAATTTTTTGTCCTTCCTCAATTTAACGGACATTGAAATAAACTTCTAGTTGATACAACTAGCGATTCATCTTTAGATCACCGATCTTGCCATGGTACAGGTTGATATCGAAATTTAATTCCATTTTAAATAGGGACTGGTACAGGTTGATATGGACTTTTGCTTCCATTTTAAATAGGTACTATGATTGATTCACATCACCTGAATAATGTTTAGGTTTTCCAGATTCTTTAGTTGGTTGGTTCTCCATTTATTTTCTATTGTTTGATTCCCCTTTTGATTTTTCCTTTGGATTTGAACCCCCATATTCTCCAAATATCCTAAACTTCTGGGAAAATTTTAGGTACTAATATTTGTAGGTGGGCTAATTATTCGCCAATTTCCATTTTTTCTAAAAATAATTTGCCCAAGTTTTATAGTATAAAATTATTTTACCTTAAGAATAATATAATATAATCAGTAATTTAGATATTTTTACAGAAATATCATCAAAATTTTTACAATTTTTCTATTAGATAATATTAAGATTCACCAACATTTCTAAACTTTCAAATAAATATCCATCCTTAAAATTTTCCCTGCTAAGCTTATTGCTTAAGACCACCATGAAGAGGTTTACATTGTGATTTATATCCCTAACTTGTTGTTCCAGTTGTGAAAACCTCACATATGAAGGATCACGAGGGTCATTCACATATTTTTCGGCCATGATTAGAGTTTTACAATATTCGAACCCACCTATCTAGATCCCACACAAATCTCCACAAATTACCCAAAGAAACGCTCTATTATACCAATAATATCTGTAAACTACTGTGGATATTCCACTAGATAATTTATCACAATAGATCTGATAATATTATGCTTGAAATCTAAAATTCTACACTATTAAAGTTTAATTAAAGTTTTAGATATGTAAAATTTACTCTAAATAGTGCATGCATGTGATGTAAATTATGCATTAAATAGAGAACAAAAAAAAAAATCTCACACACACATAATACACAAGATTTTCTTTGGGAAATTTTTTTGGAAGAAAAACCAAGCTGGAAGGTGAGGCCCCTCCGCTCTCTTTCTTTGTCTGGAAATATGGCTGCATGTACAAATAATTATGGCTTTTGGCCCATGGGATGCTACAGTGAAAACAAATTTCTGTTTTATCTACCTCGTATCCCTCTTGGATATTTTTTCTCAACTATGGAAGAAATGCACTTGGAAGAATGGAATTCCTTTTCCTGCTAGCGGCTCGATTATAACAATGTCAGATAGCCCACTAGTGGTTAGGTTTGACTACCTCAAATCCTAACCTGAGTTACAATATATAATATTATAGAGTATTTTACATCATAATCACATGGATATCCCCTTTTCCATGAATAATGGGGGCTGACGGGCCATCCTCTAGAATTATGGGTGTGAAAATAGGAAGGTCAACTTCCAAGTGGAACAAATTTTGCATGATGACTTTGATTGACACACTTCTTATTCTATTGTAAATATATCTATATGTAGAACACCATGAAAATGTGCTATGCTAAAGTGGAAAAGTTTTACCCCCAAAAAACTGGGTCCTATGAGTAAAAATGGTCCCGTGAGTTGATTCCTTCACTTTTTTCCACTCTTAATGCATTGCGATGGATGAAAAAAATATAATCATCCAATTCAGATCACACCTCCCCATTTTTGGAGGATTTTGGTCCCAAAAATATTCTACTGAATGAGGTGAGGAAAATTTTCCTCCACTTTCTCTCTTGTGTACCATTTAGCTTTGCTTGGAATTTTTCCTTTTAATCAAATATGCCAAAGGTCATGCTGCACCTGTCTTGTAGTTTTGGACCTCTTATACTAAACTATATCTTCTGTCAACTCTGCCTGAGCATCTAGTGCCAAATCCTCCATAGAAGGTAGGACATGTTCCTCTTCCTAATCAAGAATGGAAGTCTCATATATTTTTAGATTCCCTACATTCAGAACTAATTAAATGCGCATATATGGGGGTAAGATGAGTCGATTGGAATTATCAGCCACCCTTTCCAGTATGTCAAAGTGACCATACCTTAGTGCCTTGATTTTATTACTAGTTCTTTGTAGCCTCTCCTTGTTCAACTGTAGCCATACTCTATATCCCACCTTGAATGATTTATCTGTTCTATGCTCATCATGCCCGACCTTATAATTCTCCTTAAAATTTTGTAGTATCTCTTGTACATGTATATGGATCTGCATGATATTCTCTATATAATTTTCAGCTCTTAAGGCATCTCATATAATATATTCCCTCACTCCTCCTTGCTGCCCATATGAAATATCCAAAGGTGGATGTGGAAAATATCCTTTTTTTTTCAAATGGGAACTTTCTTGTATAAGTATGGATTGATTTGTTGTAATAATGTTGTATATATACCATATTTTCATTCAAGGTCTTTAGATGCTTTTGTTTGTATCTTCTTAGAAGCTGCACCCAAAATGGAAACTCTTGCCACTTTCTATTATGGCGTGGAGTGGTGTTGCTACTGCTGAAAATAAGGCTATGAACTTCCTTAGGTACTATTCCGCCCCAATGAAACTTCTGAACTCATAAACATTAATAGGCACTGACCATTTCATGATGGCCTCCATCTTGGCAGGATCTATATTCAACTCTACTCCACCAATCAGATACCCCAGATACACCAAAGAATGCTGTGCAAAGTTAGAATTCTTAATATTTTCTATCAGAAAGTGCTCCTTTAATGTCTCCAACACCTGCTCCAATTGTGATACATGCTCCTCCTAGGTAGCAATGTATACTAGTATATCATCCAAATAAACAATAACAAATGAATCTATAAAAGGCTGTAGTAAATCATTCATTAATATCATAAATGTAGTTTAATCCAGATTTATGAAGGAATTGAATAAAATACATATATATAAATAAACACATAGATAAAAAAAAACACAGAAATACAACATAAATAGAACTTCAATTGATTAATAACAAAGTGCTGAAAACTGTTTACATACAGAAATGAAATAAACTAGCTCAGGCGATGGTAGCTTATATCTGAGAAGCGATGTGGTGTCTACATGCCTTTTGAATTGTCTTACAAGGATGCTCGAAGTCCTATTTATTATTGAGAAACAATGGAACCCTAAACATCCAAAAACCTAACCTTGGGAAATGAAGCACCGAAACTGTGGGCTTTGTTGGGGTACATTGGTACATCAATTTCTTTGGGTTGTAACTTTGGCATACAATCTCCGTATGACGTGCAAGATACCTCATTAGAAATACCTATTTGGGGACTACAGATTTCAATTGAAATTCCAAAAAAATGTCATTTAGGGCCTCAAAATGGCTCCAAAAGTTCATGACCCAAAAATCTGCCAAAAATAGCAACTGTGCTACAATTACGGAAAATGAAAAAAATAATGGTATAATGGTGGGGGTCCAAGTGGAATAGGTGGGTGAACACCAATATCCACCTGTATTAGTCCTTATTAATTAAGAATCAATGGTCCCCATTTCCTTGAGTGCTTCCATGAGACAGGGAAACTTCTGCTGAACTTGGTCCTTGGTGAGCCACATTCCTTGGTGCAGGAGTTGACCAACTTTGACAACACTATACAATTGGATATTCTGCTAGCGAGTGTTATTGATTTGTGTGTCCATGATATGATCAATTATGGCCTTTTCCATGTAGTATGTGTTTAGCTCTATTGGTGTGAGATGTTCTGTAATGTCTGACGTGTCCAATAATGGTGGACAGTGTAGCCGAAGGCAGTCTACATTAAACACTGGGCACAGGCAAGGAATGGGGGAATTCTAAGCTCAAAATAATTATCTCCCACAACCGTGGTAATACTGTAGGGCCCATATCAGAGTGGTTTGAGCTTCCGTTGGACTCCGGTAAGGCATTCTTTCTATAAATTCAACCAAAATTTGTCACCCACCTAAAAATTGTGTGGTAGCCAATGTTGATCATGTCACTGCTTTTACTTGGAATTATAATTCTCCAAGTTTTCATGAACTTATTTGCATATGTGCTAGATCCGTTCAATAAATATGATTGATTTATTAGCCTCAGGATCTATGTGTGTGTATTTTGTCTGTGTAGTCAAATGAGGCATGAAAAAATCAATCAAACACAATGGTTGAAATCTGAGACCAACTTGAAAGGGACTGTGGCAAGTAAAGCTATGGAGAGATATATTATAGCTATGTTGCACACAGGGAAGGCTCTCATCCCAAGTTCGTGGATGCTTGGAGTTGTACATGCGGAGTATGCACACTATCATCTTGTTGACGACCTCTATTTGGCCATCCATCTAGGGATGCCATGCAATCGAATTGGTGAGTTTGGTGTCCAATAGTGTCCAAAGGATCGACTAGAATGTGCTTAGGAACTTGTTATACCGATATGATATAATGGTTTGCAGGATCCCAAAATGTACCCACACTTATTCAAAGACGAGTTTGCAAATGTCCTATGCTGTGATAATATTCTTGCAGGATGCCAATATAGCTATTTTAGAAAATATGTCCATGACCAAAGATACACAATCATTACCATGCTTGGTAGAATTGATTCCAAATAGATATTCTATGGAGATGGATTTTGAAGGTTGGATAGGAGTAGGCATAGGAGTGTACTGGCCTTGCTTCTTAATGGTTGGCTTGGCCATGGTGCATGCAGTGTAGGATATGATATATTTCCCAACATCTTGTCAAATTTTTGGCCAATAAAAAGTACTTTCGTAGTATGACCATAATTTTCTCCATGCCAAAGTGTCCTACAAACCGATCATAGTGCGCCTCCCAAATCAGATAGGCATGCTCACTTGAAGGGACACAAAGGTGGCCTAGGTAGCATGATAATGCGTCGTGGAGGTTTAAATCAAGAAATTTCTTGCCATCCACTAACATCTGCTATGTGGAGGCGAACTCTAGATCATTTTTGTACAATTGAGGCCATACATAGGTCTTGTGGCCACAAGAGGTTATAATAGTAGTCAGTGCTACAACTAGGGGATGATTGAGGCAATCTACAACATGATTGGTGCTGCCCTTTTTGTATTTAATTTTCAAGTGGAATTGTTGTAGATATGTATAGCAATTATGATGGCAACTATTACACAACTTCCCTTGTGTTTATATAAACTTAAGAGGTCTGTGATCAATGTGGATGACCGCTTCCTTCCCCAGAATGTAATGCTTCCATTGTCAGCAAGCCTACACGATATAATACATTTATTTATCATAGGCGGGGTACTTGAAAATTGTATTAGAAAGTGTCTCACTATGATAGGCCATTGGATTCGCTTATTGGGTGAGGACTGCACCAATAGCATAGTCGAAGGTGTTTGCCTCAATTTCAAATGGCTATTGTACGTATGGAATGTGAGTACTGGTGCAGAGCATAAGCAGTGCTTCAACTCAATGAACACCTTCTCTTGGGACTTGGTATTGGAAAAATTTGCTTTCGCTCCACCCTTGGTAATCTAACTCAAAGGGAAAGTGATATGGGAGAATCCCAACACGAGCCTTCGATAAAAAATTGTAAGGCCCAAAAAGCTGCGAAGCTCTGTTAGAGTGGTCAGGGCTGTCCAATCTCGAATGAATTGGATATTAACAATATCCAAATGCATGCCTCACTCATCTATGGTGTAACCCACATATTGGACCTGGTTCATGTGAAAGGTGCATTTCTCCAAGTTGGCACACAATTTTTGCTACCACAGGGTTCGAATGACCCACCGAATGTGTTGCAAGTGCCCTTCCAACCCTTGCTAAAGATGAGAATGTCATCCAGATAAAAAATCACGATTGATTTGGTGAAGGGATGAAAGATGTCATCCATTAGCCTCATAAAAATAACAAGGGAATTTTTCAACCTAAAGGGCATGACCAACCATTCAAAAAGTATTTCATTGGATTTGAAGGCGACTCTTCCATACGTTTGTGGGATCTATTGGAACCTGGTGATAACCAGACTTCATATTGATCTTAATGAAATACTTGTCTCCCTTGAGTTGGTCCAGAAGGTCATCAATACGTGGGTTTGGATACTGTTACTGACAATGATTTTTCTTAGTGCTTAGTAATCAATGCAGAGCCTCCAGGTTCCATCCTTCTTCTGTACAATTACAATCAAGCTCCCATAGGGTGAGGAACTTGGTAGGATGTTCCATTTTTTCAACAACTTTTGAATTTTCCGCTTGATCTCTTCATTTAAAAAAATGGAGTGGTGGTATATCTACCCATTAGGTAGAGGTGCTCCTGGAGTCAGATCGATTGAATTCTTAACTTGATAGTGAAGGGGCACCCTTGTGGGTGAGGAGAAGATGTCCTTATATTTCTCCACAACCTTATCCATCTGCTTCTGATGCGTGGAGGAACCCTTCCTAGGGGCCATGGATGTGGCGACGATCTTCCCCTTACTTTGAGAGTGAATAAGAAAGAAAACAAATTTCCTAGTCTGGGATATTATCTTATTGCATTTCTTAGCAAAGATAGAAGAGATGACGGTAGGAAGGGCTACCGCTGGTATCCTGTATAACTTATTGCCTAAAGAAATAATAAAATTATGAGGCCTTGAATCATACATATCATGATGCATCCAAAAGTATGGTTGGAATGATAGTACATCACAAACTTCAAGAGGAGAAAAATCACAAAATACCTCATCCGTGAAGGGCTTGATGCTGTAGGGAAGACAACAGTGCTGGATTATGCAGAGATCTCGTCCTTGGTGAAGCCACCCAATGGTGTACAATTGTGGCTATGGTGTGGTTGGTAGGCTCACAATCTTCACGACCTCTACTAATATGAGGTTCTTTTGGCTCCCGATGTCGACAATGAATTGCAGTGGAGACCCCTTTACCCACATTTTCTAGTGGAAGAGACACTCCCCTTCCTATGAATCTTCAGGCTCAATATTCTTGATCTTGGTGGTGGAAATTGTGGCACTAGGCTCCAAATCAATAATATGTTTCCCTTTGTCATTCCCCTTGTTGGTTTCTAACTTAGAGTTAGAATATGCATCTAAATCTAAAGCCTTCAACTCAACCACTAGTGACTACTTGGGTTGACACTCATTTGTGTTATGAGTGGGGCTCTTATGTAACTCACACCACTTTCCTGTGTCCTTCTTTATATTTGTGGTGTTTTTTTTTCTTGCGACTTCAACGGGTTTTCATGGGTCACCCCACCGTGGTTTTATCCTTTGTTCTGTGGTTTGAGGGTGCTTTTCCCTTTATTTGGATTCACAGATCCAAAATATCGCTTATTCTGTTTAAATTTATGCATGATCTTGACATCGTATCGGTAGGTGACACCAAGCAAGGAAATTTCCAGGAAATCCATCTCATTCTGGACGTATTTGTGTAGACAACCATTGTACTTGAGTACCAAATTCTACTCAGAATCATTGATACCCTACTTCGTGAGAATGGTATGAAAAATATTTGCGAACTCTGACACATCTTGGTCCCTTCCCTACCACAGTGTGGTCCATTTTATGTACTTATCTTCATAGCTCCTAATAGGGTAATACTCTTCCTTGACGACATCTCGAAAATAATTCCAAGTGGGAGCGGATGAAAAAAATGAGGGTTCCTTCTCGTCTCTCTTCTCACAGAAGGTTTCCCACCTGTCCTTGACATGGGGGGAAAATTTGAGGAGTACAAAAGTAATATTTTCCTATTGGAAAAATCATGTAACGAAAATATCATTCCAATAGATTTAACCATTTATCTACAACATATGCATCTTTCTGGCCTTCAAATATGGGAATGTCAAAGTTGACTTGTACCTTTAAGGGAGTGGCACATCCAAGGTGGATGCTAGATGAAGATGCGTCGCCTGTGGGCCTCCACTGAAAAATCTGGGAAAAGTTGTCCATCATTGCATTCCTTTGTCGCTCGAGGGCTTCTTCGAGCAATATTTTGAAGGAATCTCTTGCTTCCTCATCTACATTTTCTTCCGGCATAGGAGGCCTTGGGGTTGGTGAGGCTAGTTTTGCAAAGGTTAACCTAGTTCGAGCCCTAACTCCTTATATGCTGACCTCGTTGGGGACATGCAAAGAAAAACATAGAAAGAGAAGAATGCTCTGATACCGCTAATTCAAATTTATGAAGGAAAAAATTGAAATACATATATAAACAAAAACACATAGATGAAAAAAAACACAAAGATACAAAGAAAACATAAATTCAATTGATTAATAACAAAATGCTGAAAACTGTTTACATGAAAAAAGGAAATAAAATAGCTCATGCGATGACAGCTTATCTATGAGCAGAGATGTGGTGGCTACATGCCTTATGAAATATCTTAAAGTGAGGCTTGAAGGCCTATTTATTATTGAGAAATGATGGAAAACCCTAAACATCCAAAAACGTAACCATAGGATATGAAGTGCCAAAACTGTGTGCCCCATTGGGGTAAATTGGTACATTAATTTCCTGGGGTCGTAACTTTGGCATACAATCTATGTTTGACGTGCACAATACCTTGTTAGAAATATCTATCTAAGGAATAAAAATTTCGACCATAAACATTAATCAAGGATACACATTTTTCCATTTTCCAAAAAAAATTTGTTTAGGGCCTCAAAACGGCTCCAGAAGTCCAGGACCTAAAAAACTGTAAAAAAAAGTAACATGTGCTACAGTTACAGAAACTGAAAGAAATAATGGTACAATGATGGGGGTCCAAGTCGAATAGGTGGGTGGCCACCAATATCCACATGGATCATATATGGTGCATTACATAGGCCAAATGACATGACTAACCACTCATACAAACCTTACCTAGTTTTGAAGGCGATCTTCCATGTATCTTCTTCTTTGACTCGAACCTGGTGATATCCATACTTTAAGTCCATCTTGGTAAAGTAATTTTCTTGTTGCAACTGATCCAATAGATCATCAATCCTGGGCAGGGGGTATCTTTTCTTGAGTGTGATTTTGTTCGACACCCTATAAGCTATACACAACCTCCAAGTATTGTCCTTCTTTGGCACAATGATGATGGGTGACCTGCATGGTGATGTAAACGGTCAAATCAAATCTTGTTCGAGTACTACCCAATGTTTGAAAATGGGAAGTGCGAAAAAAATATGGATATCGTGCTCCAGTTCCCTCTTAGGTGGTAGTCCTTTAGGCTCTCAGAACATATCCCTATATGTCTATAACAACTCATCCAGTTGTTGTTTCTATTTCTTAATACACCCCTCAAGGGATGCCTTATCTCTTACTGACTCTTCTACAAATTGAATTTCTCTTAAAACTAATAAAACATACTTCTTGCTGGAACTATCAATTCCTTGGCTTGGTTGGAACTTACCAATAGAATTTTTTACTTGCCTTTTTGTGCATTGATGATGAATGATTTTCCATCCTTGATGAGCTAGTGCTGGCTAGATCTCCTCATGAATAGTGCATCTCACATGCACATGTAGGGAATCCAAAACATGACTCCACATACATTAAGGGGAACCACATCTAGATCTACTTCATCAATAAAATAACACTGATATCAAATCTAATTTTGCACTATTTTGTTACCTTCAGCTCTGCATCCTTATTTACCCATCCCAATGGATATGGGCTTGGATGATCACAAAATTGCAACCCCAATTTCTTGACTAGCAATGTAGTAGTGATATTCACCTATGATCCTCAGTAAAACAAAGTATCAATGTTTTTCTTCTTGACTTGTATCTTTATATGGAATAGTTTGGTCATTTCTTTCTCGTCGCATTGCTGAAGGCTACTAAGGTTAACCTCCTTCTGCACTAACGTACATGTGATCTTCTCATACATATCCAAGATTCTTTCAAATTGGTTGCTCGAATCAGTGGCCATGGGATTCTTCTTCTTATTATTTTTTTTTTTCTCTTTGAGTTTAACTTTGGATGTAACTTCCAACACTTCTCCTCTATATGGCCATCAATGTTGCAATGGTTGATAGGATCTTTGCACTGGCGTGCTGTGGTTGTTGCGTTTTTATCTTTCCCCCCCTTTTTTCTTCTTATTGCCCTCCTTAGAATCATACTGTTTCTCCTTCTGCTTCGATCCACTTGATTGTGCTCGCTTCAGGCTTATGTTCTCGAGGTATTGTGCCTATACAAAAGCCTCGTCCACTAATTTGGGCTCGAATAACATCACTTCCTCACGCAGATGGTGGTGTAAAAACTCGAAATACTTGAGGAGTACATCTGGGTTCTTTAGGGAGATACCCAACATTATGGCCATCTTTCTAAACTCTATGGGGTACTCCTGCATGGTTTGGCCTAACGTTTGCCTGCATTAGCACCACCAAATCCACTAGTCATCTACATAACCAATAGGGTAAAAATGTGACTTAATGAGGGTTTTGAAATCTTTTCACTTAGTCATGGTAGGCTTTCCCTCCAACCTCAGGGTCTCTGTGTGGCTCTCCCACCAAGTTAGTGCATGGCCCTCTAACTTCAACTACACACATTAAATATTTTATCCTTCCTTAATTTGATGGACACTGAAATAAAATTCTAGTTGTCGCAACGAGTGATTCAACTTTAGAACTTCGATCTCATCGTGGTACAAATTTATATCAACTTTTGCTTCCATTTTAAATAGGGACTTTGATTGATTCACAACACTCTAAATTGGTTGATATTTTCTTGGTTCTTTCATCAGCTAGTTATTCGTTTCTTCTTGATCTCCCAATCCCCCTTATGTTTTTTCCTATGCATTTGAACCCCATATTCTCCAAATATCCTAAGATTATTACTAAGGGCCGTCACGAGGAGGTTTACATTGTGATTTATATCTGCGACTTGTTGTTCCAGCTATGCAAACCTCACCTCTGCATGATAACGAGGGTCATTCAAAGATTCGTTGGCCATAATTAGGGTTTTACAAATTTTGGCTTCACCGACCTAGATCCACACAAATCTCCACAAAATACTCAAATAAACATGCTACGATATCAATATGATCCATAAACCGCCGTGCATATTCCATTGGACTATTCGTCACAATATATCTGATAATATTATGCTTGAAATATGAAATTCTACACTAATACAATTTTATTAAATTTATAGATTTGTATATTTTACTATAAATAGTGCGTGCATGTGAAAGGAAATTATGCAAAAAATAGAGAATAGAAAATAAAATCTCACACACACATAAGACACAAGATTTTCTTTGTGAAACCCTTTCGGGAGGAAAACCCAACTGGAAGACGAGGTCGTTCTGCTCTCTTTCTCTATCTATAAATATGGATGCAATTACAAATAAGTATGGCTTGTGGCCCGTGGGATGCTAGGGTGAAAAAGTACTCTTTGTATGCTCTACCTCAAATCCCTCTTGGATATATTTTCTCATCTATGCAATAAATGCACTTGGAAGAATGGAATCCTTTTTCTTCCTTGTGGCTCGATTATAACACAACCCGATAACCCACTAGTGGTTAGTTTTGACTACATAATAATCACGTGAATAAACCATTTTCCATGAATAATAGGGGCTGATGCAAAATCCTCCCAAATTATGGGTACGAAAACAGGAAGGTCAACTTTTGAGTGGTGTAAAGTTCACATACAAACTAAAATTGATGTGCTTCTTGCATAGTTGGAAATATCTCTGTGTGTAAAATAACATGAAAAGGTGCAGAGCTAAAGCGACAATTTTTTACCCCCAAAAAACATCATTTGATGCCACAAAACGCTTCCAGAAGGTTTCAAACCCCGCTTTTACAAATTGGTTCTCGCCAGTAAAAATGATCTTATGAGATGATTCCTCCACTTTTTGCCACTTCGAACGCATCGAAATGGATGAAAAATAATATAATGATCTAATCTGGATCAGAGGATAATAATAATTCCTCATAAAACCTAAAATAAATCCAATTAATATCTTTTTGAACAACATTTACCACATAATTATTAATCTTCTCTCACTATATCACCTTATTTGTTTGTTTTCTTTAAATCTTAATTTATAGACTATTATATTCCTAACGTAACCTATAAACACATTTTAGGTAGATAGGTGTCGGGGGAGGGGGCTTATTTCTTGCCCACATGAATCCAAGAGCATAGTTTTTCATGGAGTCATGGTCATATGATTAACAACCAAGTAGAAGCATATGCCTTGTTCGAAGGTTTTTCATTGGAAAACCAATGAGACATACAAAATTTATTGGCATTTTATGATTTCACAATTATCATTAAGCATATAATTCATAGTACAACTCCAAAAGGCAATACAATGACCCAGGTCCTCTTTTGAATGACAACCCTCAAAGAAAAATTTGAATCGATGCAATGGTTCCATGTCTTATGTGCCAACAATGAAATATGAGCACACACAACAATCTTAGTTCCTATGTGCCAACAATGAACATACAAACACAAAAACAAATATTAACACATATAAATCATTGCGCTAATTAATACTCGATAGATTTGAATATTATCAAAGTATTATATAACCCATATTTTAATAAAATGAGAATTTCAAATTTACTTAATTTTTCTTTTTTTTTTAAATTTAATCTCCTATTAAAAACCAACATTGATTATTTGTTTCATTGTACTTCTCCTTATTAACTTTAATTACAAATATTATATTATGATAAAAGTTTCCAATTTTTATATTAAACAATATTATTCACAACCATATTTCAAACCTTATTTATAAATCAAAATCCATATTAGAAAAACATATCTTAAAATACTTACACTTAATTCTACAACCATGTTTTATATTCTTTTAGTTTATCACCTTAATATTATTTGTTTTCTATCTCGTATCTCAATTTTAAGGTAAGAATTTGTGACCCCACCGATATTGAAATCCTTGTAACTATATATATATTTCTTCACTTAAAATTTAATAATTTTATTTTATTTTCTATATAATTAAATTGAGCGAAGTTAGTATTAGTATTAGCTCATAAACTAATATTAACGTTAAAAAATTTAAATACATTCCCATCAATAATCATTTGGGGTTTCATACCAAGGTGATGCCTTCCTTTTAAGTCTCATCACATTGAGTTAATATTAATCAATCAATATAAACTTTATCATGTGGGTTTCATGCCAAAGTGATAACTTCATCATATCATTTGGGGTTTCATGCCAAAGTGATGTCTACTTTTTAAGTCTTATTATATTGAGTTAATATTAGTCAATAAATATAAATTCTATTCTTTTGATTTTGAATCTAATTTTTTTAGGAGGGAACACATATTCTAATCATCAAATTTACTTAAGTTTACCCTAAAATCCCACACAAACCAATTAATCTACACCTTAAATATAATTTAACTTTTTTATAAATATTATAAGGGAAAATGCCTTCCATTCATCATTCTATTTATTTTATAAATATATACATTATTTCATACTAAAAGTTCTACATTTCGACCAATAGACTTGTTTCTTAAAAACATATATAAATTTTAATCTTCTTTTTTAGTTAAGAAAAATGGGAAATATTTATTTATTTATTTTATTATTATTATTTATTTATTTTTTCTAATAAAATTTAAATTTTAAATAAAAAAATAAATAAAATTATACCTACAATGACAATATCTTAGTAAATACCATTATATCAAGCTATGTAATTCATGTGGTTAATTATAATTGAAGATATTAATAGGTTGAAAGTTAGTCAAGCAGAGAAATGTAAATATTCACTAGTTTATTAAGTAGAATTGAATTCTTTTAAGTGATAATAAGTTTTTTTTTGTAAGTTTGATTTCATTAGATTACTGAGAATTTAAATAAGGTATAGGTACATAGAATTGTTGATGGACCGTGTTCAAATTGAACATATTCAAAAAATAAAAAATCTTGTCTAACTTGAAGCTTGCACTGTGCTAAGTCCGAGGATGACCATTTACCCATAGATGGGAAATTGGATGGTCTCCTTGAGTGTTGTGAAACTAGTTTATAACAAAAAAAAATCAAATTATCATGCAAAAAAGTAATAGAGACTGAAAAATACTTTCTTGAGTCATGATAATGTTCCTAGCCATGCCGAGAATTACCTGAAAGGATCATCTCGACCTTATTTCAGCCTTGATGGTCTTTCCCACTTAATTAGCATCCCTCCAAAGCTAACGTCTGAATCTTTTTATGGTTCCTCTTCATTCTGATTTCCTATTGCTAGTGGCACACTCCTTCTCACCCCTACTTGATGGACTAGGTTTTTTAGAGACCTTCTCCCGTAATCGCGTAGACTTCAACTTTTCGAGATTGGGTGGTTTTTCCCCTTGAGAGACCAGATACTAGGGAATCGAAGAATAAGAGTCCAATTCGTCCAAGGAATTGGAGGGTGTGAGAGGCGAGGGTGGTGAAGGGAACTAAATTCCCATAGCACCATCCAGAACACGCAATGTAGGAATGGCCTAGACAAGATGAAAGTCTAAGTCAATGATTCAACCCTCCACCACACACAAAACTTCTTCTTGGTCCCTTAATTGTCTGTCCCATGTATTTCCTATCTCCTCCCCTTACATTTTAACAATCATTCTTTAAATGCACGCGACAGGTACTCATCGAAGTGTTTCACTCCTAGACCATACCAGTGACGAGGAGGTTGACGACACTTCATCTCTGACCTCTCTGGGGATGACCATGCTCTCAAACCATGGATACTATATGTGAATTTATTCTTATGTCACCACAAGTCCCCTCTCCTATCTTATTAATGAAAATGAAATTTTGAACAACCACCAGTGGGTTAAGACTTGACCCCACTTCCCAATTCAACATTGAATTCAAATTCATTGTCGTTTAGCTAACCCAACTCATGCAATGCGTGGGGTGTGTGGTAATGGTAAGTGGGATGCACCGTTGTCCCCTTTCCATAAATGATCTATACTGGACTGTCATGGAGACCATCATTACTTCTGGTCATCACTTGTCCACCCAATTCCAAGGTTTAAGTGATAATAAGTTTATTACGTCTATTTAAGTACAATTGAATTCTTCCAGATAATAATCTCAAAATATTCTCTTCACCAATATTACATTTGGTTCTCTCCTCTTTGATTTTAGGTTTCTTTTGACATGAATAAAGAATCAGGAAAGTTAGCTGATATCCCATGTTATGATCCTCAATCCAAGAAATTGAATCATAAATTATGTATAAAAAATACTTCACACTTCATTAATATAAAAAACATTAAGTTAGGGGAACACCCTGAAGTTGATCCTTATATGGAAGGAATCCGCTCATGTTCACCTGCCTCTTAAGGTTGGGCCAACCTTTTTTTATGATATAAAATATAAATGCAAGAAAAAGCACACCACTCATAAGGAGGACACCATCCTATTTATATTTTGATTATGACTAAGACTATCTTGGATTGAATTTATAGTCCTATGTTGAGGTAAAAATCACATGTTTTTGCTCCATCACGTATTGGTGAAATGTTCAGGTAACTACGATGAGTCAAGAGATTGAGAAAGACAAACATTCCTGGTAATAGGCAAATTAGATGGTGATGTACTATTAATAATGATGGAATTTTATCACATCAATAGAAGAAACCTAAGGGCATGGTTATGTAAAAGTTAAGGGAAAAAGGGAGTTAGGGGTTTATTGTCAAGAGATTTTTCATGTGGTTGCCTATTTCACATGACCATAAGTCATGCTCTTTGTTAAGGGTTGTGGAGTTATCGTACGACTGAATCACAAGAACCTAACATGTTTTTCCCAAGTCAGAGAAGGAATGTGGGTTTGTGTTTGTTTGAATTTTTTTTTGGAATTTTAGGTGTTAAATTTCAAAAAATTATTTATTAAATAGTTTTAGATTTTTATTGTAGATTTAAGATTATGGTAGTTTGTAAATTTTAATTAAATAATATAAATTTTTAATTTGTTATATTTGGAAAATGCATTTTTAATAATTAGATTAAAAAAATATATATAATAATTATAAAATTATTAAATAAAATATATCATATTAAAATTAAATTTAAAAATATATCTATATATTCATAAAGATAATAGTTATTTATTAAAATACATTTATTTAGAATACAACATGTAATTAATAATAACATAGAATCACTAAAATTATTTTGTGACAATGAAAATTTTACTAATAGGTGTTTCAATCATTATGAAAGCTCTCTAGTAAAGAAATACTTCCTTTTCCTCTCCTTTGGAGTACATTTTCAATGTACATTTTTTAAATAGTTATTTATTAAAATACATTTATTTATGATACAACATCTAATTAATAATAACATAGAAACACAAAATATTATGAAAGCTATCTAGTAAAGAAATACTTCCTTTTCCTCTCCTTTAGAGTACATTTTCGTACTACATTTTTTTTAAATAGTTATTTATTAAAATACATTTATTTAGAATACAACCTGTAATAAATAATAACATAGAATCATTAAAATTATTTTGTGACAATGAAAATTTTATTAATAGATATTTCAACCATTATGAAAGCTCTTTAGTAAAGAAATATTTCCTTTTCCTCTCCTTTAGAGTACATTTTAATACTCCATTTTTTTCTTCCTAGTTTAGTGAGCACTTAAATAATACGAACAAAGGATGTCATAAAATCGTTCATTGATTATATGTATTTGTTAGATTTTTGAGGTACTTTCACGTACTTTCCAATCCCATGGATAAGTAAGATGCATTTTGGGTTAAACTTTTTAAGAATGAATTATGAGTAGAGTTGTAACATAAAAATACTTCCTTTTTCTTAGAGTATAGTAAGATGCATTTTGGGTTACTAAGTTGATGAGATTTGTAACAAGATAAATTTCAGATACATGTTATGTTTCATTAATCAAATAAAATTATATATATACATGAGGTATAGTCTTAAGATAGGGAAGCTATCTTGGACGCACAATAAGTTGGTTGAGGGAATATCTCAACCTCACACCAAACTAGGAACTTAGTTTTAGTTAACTTATGGAATAGGAACAGACTCTATACATAGAGAGAATCACAACTAAAGACAAGTAGGAATTACACATTCAAACACACCCCCTTAATGACTACTTGTCTCATATCCATATGCAAAGTCTACATCTGGTCCTGTTTGGTAATTACACTAGTTCTATTTAGTAATTACACTTTGTATCTTGTTCATGTTATTGTCGATGTCCATATAAAGGAACAACCATCTATCGAAATGCATGGGTTCCAAACTGCTGCAACCGCCAATCTACTAGGAAGTCCTTCACATACATGGTTCATCCAACCTCTCGATGAACTCCCCCTAGATATAAAATTTCACCTCATGGAGTATCGTATCCATCCCGCATGACACACTCTTTCAGGGTGTTAAAACTCTCTGACAGAGTGTACATATAACAAAGGGGTATACATGCCTCTCTGGGTCTTACAACACGTACAAAAAATAAATGAAATGCAGATTTTCTCTAATTACAAATTGTGACTCATACTCTACCATGGTCATGAGTCTATTCCACAAACTCACACAAACTCGATTGTTGTCCATCACAATAATTGTTGCTTCTACTTTTCTCCATCTTTTGAAATTGTCTTCCACTGCTTCAATCAATTTCTTCTAAAAAAATATCCAAGCTTTGCATCTTCATCTTGAATCTTTCCATCTTCAATTTGCTGTTGTTAGAGTGATCAGTTATAACAAATAGTATTTACATGCTAAGTTTATCAGGCTCAACATGTTTCAAAAAATAATTCAAGAAAACAATTTAATTCACCAAGCATTATGCAAGTAGAACATAATAAACCACAACACTCCATAGCAAGCTCTTCATAGCACATCGTTCTGAGATGCTCCACGCAATCAACTTTAAGGTAATTCTCTCCATCGACGATCCACTGCGATCCACGTAGCCAACGATCTATCTCAATTCTGGCTTCACGTGTCAGCATTCTCCTCTTCATTTAAATGCTCCTCCTTCTATTCACACTCCACGCAGAGCTCCTATCCACGCAGAGGGAAGCGATCAATGACTCAGCGCTCCGACAACGCTCAAGTAGGCATCATAGATTGCTCCTATAGGTAGGTATGCAGGTAGCGCAAGACATCGCTCCTCCTCACATGCCAACAATAGTGGTAGTGCAGATAAGTAGGCAGGCAACGCTCCTCCTCACACACCAGCAACAGTGGCAGTGCAAATAAGTAGGCAGGAAATGCAAGGCAGCGCTCCTCCTCACATGCCAGCAATAGTGGCAGTGTAGATAAGTAGGCAGGTAGCGCTAGGCTCCTCCTCACACAACACTGCTCTTGTGTGAAATGTGTACTCCAGATTGTATGTAATGGTTAGAAGAATTCCCTTCTCTGACATGGTAACATTGCCATCAAATTATCCACCAGGTTTGAGCACCATTGACTCCTTTCCTAGAAATATTTGTGAATCCAACACTCTAACACCTATGCTGACAACATATTGAAACCAGTATTCGAGGACTTGGCCCTTCTCAGTGGCCTCGTACATCCTCTCGCCAAAGAACAACTGAGCACTCAAAAAATATTAATGATGCGATACCGAATAAAACAACATCATTTCCAAAACACACTAGAAATCTCCAACAGCTCGAACAACCCCAGTAGGGAGACATTCTCCAGCTCACAGATCACTTAAACACAAATAGGCCACCCTACAAGGTTCCGCTTGCTAGTGCAGGATCTCTTGGGGAACAATTTCTGCTCACACGTACCACCGTGAGCACTTCTCGAAAGCAATATCACTTCATTCCATAGCAATTCAATTTGTGACGCAGCATAATGCAGTCTAGTAGCAAGCAATACACATAAAGATAGATCTTGATCTGGGGACGATTCTTCCTAAAACGCAGCAATGGGAACCTTTGCCATAAAGGCTCTCCATGTCAGCCCGCAAAGCTCCACCATCATGACTTAGATGTCTTCCATGCCCTGTTGCCGAAAGTGACCCAATTGGGCACCATGACCATGAGCAACAACCCTTCGCTACTCAGAGGTTTCAGCGGTGGAGTTCCATTAGAATATCCACCAGTCCTTCAACTGCACCTGCCTTCACGACATCACCATAGTTATTCCCAAACGAGAAGACCGCCAGATCATATAAATTATGTATCCCGTGGTCAACGAATGCCCATTAATTTTTATAAGAATCCAGAACAATCAAAAGATGTTACAAGCCACTAATCTGGTTGGAGAGTAATGGAAATAGTACAATTGGAAGACCTTGACAAAGAAAATTTGTCAGCCCTCTTCACCAAATTCCTTTGTGAATCGCTCATGGACTTCTAGATCATACTTGCTAACAGTTGGTCTCTGCCTTCAAGGACTTTGTCAAAATATACCGTCGAAATTGGTAGGGGCAGAATCTTTGACGTGGGGCGCAACATCTCCTATGGAAACGACTTGCTTCAGTTGATGCTCGCTAAAACATAGCAAACTAGCTCCTCCTCCTCCACCTCAAAGTTAACGAAGAAGCAATTAATAGATGAGTGCAAGACATTTTTCTTCACGGGCCATGAGACTACTTCCCTTCTGACGACATGGAAAATGATGTTGCTGGCCTCTACTACAGAATGACAACATAAATCCCCAGCTGAAACGCTGGAATTTTTCTAGGGAAACGACCCATGCGCCACCGATCTTCCCAAAATCAAAATCTTAGGAATGATATTGAACGATTCCCTAAGATTGTACACGCCGGCATCGCTGCTGCCTAGACAGGCATTTGAGAACGTGAAATTGGGCGATGTGGAGTTTCCAAAATGAATGTTTGTCTGGATTCCGGTGTTGGCCATCCATCAAAACAAGGAATTATGGTTAGATGTGATGTATCCATGGCTCGCCCAAGGCCATATTCGCCCCTTTTTGGAGCTCTCCAAGCGTCTTGCCCGTTGTGACTTTAAAATTTCCTTCGTTTCCTCTCCGCGCAATGTTGAGAAGATCAAGCCGCTCCTTTGCTCAGATGACCGAATAGATCTGGTGGAGTTTCCCTTACCAACTATGGAGGGTCTCCCAACAGGCGTAGAGTCCACCTCCGATATCGAGAATGAGAAAATACCTCTGCTTATTGAAGCTATGGACCGCTGGGAAGAGCCATTCCACACACTTTTCTAGCGCCTCTCACCAGACTACATAGTCTACGACTTCATCCAATGATGGACTTCCCATGTCGCTCAAAATAGAATTCACTTCTCACTACAGATTCCGGCTTCCCAATAGACACCACCGACACCACCATTAATCCACTATGCATAAACGCAATCTGGTCAAAATCTTGAACAATTGTTGGCTCTTCAACAATGCCAACAAATCTCAACAGCGATCCTCTCGGATCCTGCAGATCTCGCGATCTCATTCACCTGCGATCTCTCGCTTCAAGTTACTCACCGCACCAGTCCGCCTCTCTCTCAGCAAACTTGGCTAACCCAGAGAGGATGAGCACTGATTACCGAAAGGGTTCAAGTCTCACTACTTCAAATGATTGGCACACCACTGCTCCAATGCATCTTTGCGCAAACAAATGGACAACCAAAAACAACTAAAACAAAACAGATATATTTTTCTTATTTCCCTCAGTCCAAAAGGGGCCGAGGTCCAGGCCCGTATGGGCTATGATACTAAGATAAAATCTTAGATACACGTTATGTTCCATTAATCAAATAAATTTACATATATACATGAGGTATAGTCTCAAGATAGGGAAGCTATCTTGGATGCACAATAAGTTGGTTGAGAGAATATCTCAACCTCACACCAAACTAGGAACTTATTTTTAGCTAACCTATGGAATAGGAGCAGACTCTATACATAGAGAGAATCACAACTGAAGACAAGTAGGAATTACACATTCCAACATAACATTAAAAAAAAATGATGGTTGATGGAATATATACCATTTACCTTAAGACTTTCAATGACTTTATTCTCTATAAAGTAGTTACTCTTTATTAATTTTTGACATCATGCATTTATTATTTTTTTTCACACAGGAAAAATTCGTAATTTTATTTATGAGAAAACAAAATTACATGTTACATTGTGCTGGTATTAGTCCCAAGGACATGCAAAGTAGCCGCAAATAAAAAACAAAGGAAAGACAATTAGGATTTCCTTCCTTTCTTCTTTTCGACCTTACGCCAAGCACCTTGTGTTGGCTCGGTCTCGATAATGACAAGCTGATTTTCTTTCGTTTGTGCTCCAATATCCTTATCAGAGTCTGATGTGTCTGGAGTATGTGTTCTTTTATATCCCCCACTGTCTTGTGCTCCAGGTCCCATATCTTGCTGAGTCTTTGTGGTGGTGTCAAGAGGATCTTGCATTTCCTGTTCATGTGTGCCTATGGAGGTATCTGTTTGATGATGCTCATGAGGTGAGGGTTCCTCCTCTTCTTCCTGTAGTTCTGGTTCCTCAGAAGGAAATTGCCAACCTTTGGCTGATTTTCCTGATTTCTTCTTTTTTCTGTTATCCCTTTTGGCTGCCGGGCAAGAGTTTTGTAGGTGTCCTGTGCACCTGCAAATCCGGCATCTAAAGGCTGTGTTCTCATAATCTAAATGCTGTGTCCATCTTTGTTGCTTATTATTCAACATGATACACTCTGGGAGGCCTTTGCTCAAGTCGACCTCCACACAGATACGTGCAAAGGTGAAGATGCGCTCCTCCAGGCATTGAGTATCTGTTTTAATGTATCTACCAAGGGTGTTTCCAATGCTGCCAAGTACATTTTCATTCCAAAAATGTAGCGGGAGGTTGTAGAGTCTGACCCATACCGACATTCTAGTAACCTCCATAATGTTGGCGTCAAAATTTGGGAACCATGGTGTGATGAAGAGTCCCGTGGAACCCCAGAACCATGGTCCCTGACTAAGGATGGTGTCTCTGTCTTCCGTTGTTGAGAATTTGACAATGAAGAACCCCTTTGAACATAGGTGGATCTCACATTCCATGGTCCAGTTTGTAAAAATCCAATGGAACAGCTCCATTGGTTTGGGCCAGAAACAGTTAAATCTGCCTATTATTGCTTGGGATTCATAGGCATTTTTATGCACATCAATCTCTGGGCTGTCTATGCTTATCTCAGGCACACTGTCCTGCAGTTCCACAATGTATGGCTTGGGGGAGCTTTCAGCAGGGACATCCGGTGCTGAAGATTTGTTTTTCTCCCCCTGTAATACATTTCTGTATGAACCTTTGGTGGGCACCGTTTTTGATGCACTTGCTCCCATGGAGGGGCCATGTGCTCTGTTTTGGCCCATCATACCACCCCGTAGTCGAAGGTTGAGACAAAGAGTAGACCCAGAAACAATGGCGTATTCATTTAGAGTACAGTGTTCAGCCAAGGCTTTCCCTTCAAAGATCAATAACTGAACCTGTAATGGATACCCCGCTGTGGACTGTATACCTTCCTTCAGAGCTAGAATCGAATCTGTGCCTTGCATCCATAATATGATACTTCTGCCTACGGGAGGCTTAATAAAAATTTGAAAAGGTTCTGAGCTTACCTGGGATTCAATCGCACAGATGAGCGGGCTGCTCCTTTTGCCCTTTCGAACATCAATCATGGCAGGCGCGCGATCTAGAGTCTGGTAGCCCCAATCCACCCATAAGGCGAGCGAGTGGTCAATATGGGATCGGAACCCATAACAGGTGCACGCGCAGAGGGATACATACTGTCTGTATTTTAGCCGCCCCCAGCAACAGGTCGACAACAGAAGAGAAAGACCAGAAAAAACAGTAAAACCAGAGCCTCCATAGCTCGAAATGCGAATATCGTTCATTTCTACCCACGTATGACCAGACTGCAGGTCCGACTCCCATGCAAGTCCGCCCGCCCAGGTATGTCCGGAGCCGAGGCCAGAGGTTCTGAAACTCGATCCATTAACAGGCACAGTGCAAGGGATGTCGGTCCAAAGGGGTTCCAAAACCCAACCGAGCAGCTGGGATGTGAGGATCAGCTTGTCAGGAGCCAGATCAGGATGTGCCGCCGCCGTGAGAGCCGAAGACCCAGAAACGAGTGCCCTAGGGTAACCGCCGACCGCCAGTGCTCTGCTTCCCTCCATTTTTCCTCATGCATTTATTATAATAATATGTCTATCATTTTTATTATCAACTTAGATTTGTATTCTATTTGATTTTTCATAATAGATATTAGCACTCTAATTTATGCTCTTTTATTTATTATGTTTTAAATATAAATCATATATTTTGAATTTTCTCATCTTTTTATTTATTTAGAAAATTCTTATTTCACATCTTATTGAGAATTTTAATTTATTTTACTTCTTATTTTCTTTAGAGTGAAAACATATACTTCATATTTCATATCATCAAAACAAATTCATACTAATTTTTACAATTCCCATGACTTTACTCTTCTCCTTAACAAGTACATAAACAAAATATATCAAACATTTTACTAAAATCCACAAACTTCAAAATTAAGTGACTACCAACAAACTTCTCATTTTTTTTTTCATAACCCTTTCTCCCCATTTCTTCCGAACTCTAAATTTCACCTTTAATCTTACAATATTACATTAATATATTAATATTTTACTATGGACTATTACATATACCTCCCTCCACTTTAAATACCTCAAGGGAAGTCCATGGATCTTTAGTTTTCTAGTAAACAAATATGACCTCTTCAAAGGGACATATATTTAAAAAACAATTTTGAATCTTAAAAAACCATGGATGCTGTCCAAAATCTTTAAAATGATAAGCCAAAGCTTTGTATGTCCAATTAGCAAATCGTATTCTTTTTCTATAAAATTGGAAAAAAGAATCGTGCAAATGCTCTCACCATTCTCAATATTAAAATGATTTAATTGGACGTTGCCTTGTTAGACAACCTTGCCCATGTCCTCAACCACATGTTTAATATTTGAGCTCATGTCATAATTGCCATAGCTCTTACAATGGCTACATTGAAGAAACTCCCTAAGAGCAATCACAAATCAAGTGAAAGTTAAAACATTATTTGATAATTTCTTTCTATGTTATTTCTTTTAATGTATACTCACACTTGTTTGCTAAATTCTATCCTTATGAATTAAACAAATGCCATTTTCAATTTTATTTAAAAGAAATTTTTTATTAATTTTATATAATTTTCATTAATTTTAGTGAGACATTTTTTATAATTAATTTTATTAACTATTATTCTAAAATTTAATTGAAGTTATTTTGGGTGGTTGGCTATTATATTCCTCATCTAGTTTCAAATCCATTCTGGTGACATGATAATGTCTTGATAAATATTATTGTAATGATTGAGATGTATTATGAGATAAGTTTTTGGATGTATATCTCTATATAATATTATCAAAAAATCTTCACAAAATCATTAACTTTAAGGGGAAATCTTTTTCCATTAGTTTATATATATATATATATATAAATATATATATATATAGGTACTTTGCATTAAGTCAAGTGAGGATTACATGAATTGAAGAGAAACTAAATCAATAATATAAGTTCAAAGTCTTGAGGTTGCTAAGACCTCTCTAACTAGAGCATCTTGTAAATAAAAACTTACCTGATTTTTTTATTTAGTAATTACCATTTTGTAATTAAATTTTAATTTTTTCCACCAATAAAATAATAAATTTTTTAATATTTTTAACTTTCTAATTTTTAATGTTAAAAAAAAAGTTTCATTAAAAATTTGAAACATGAGAATACATTTCATTTCATTATATGTGTGTGTTTATACCTACTAAAGGAGAGTATATTGTAATAAGTTTGAGTCAAAATGTTTTGACTCTTAATTAATTTTCAAATTTTTAGAAACTATTTCTATAGTTTATTAAGTTTTGGTAAAATTAAATATTAAATTTATTTTTTTAGAAATTAAAAATTGTTTTTAAAATTTTTAAAAATTAAATTTGTAATTTTTGTTTGATGGATGACAAATATTATGTGGTTTAAAATCAAAATTTCAGAAATAAAAATTATTTTAGAAAATAAAAATAAAATAAAAGGCTATAATGGCCAAGTGTCCTCATAAATTAATTATCAATATTTTTTTCTCCAAATTTATGGAATTTTCCATAATTAACATTTTCTTAAAAAAACAATTGCCATTACTTTTTGGACTTTTACTAACCATGGAAATTGACCGGTTTAAAAAACAATAGCAACAACTCTGCATATTACACTATTTTTTCCCTTGCTGATTTTTATTATTGAATGAACTTGGTTCAATCATTTTCCACACTAAACCTTACCTATATTATATATTTTCACAATACAATTTAAATCATGATGTAATAAAAAAAAATAGAAATAAAGTCAACACTATAATAAATAATATTTTCTCTTTTGTCTTCACAATTTTAATTATAACTTAAAAATATAAAATAAAAAAATAATTTTGAGGAATATTTTACATTGGCATTTAAGCCTTTGTGGAACTAAATTTGTATTTGAATATACTAGACATTGTAATTTTTTATATTATATATTTTATTACATATGAATTCTTTGCCACACGATTAAAACATGAGATACCTCATATCAATTTGTTTTTTGCAACATAGAAATTCTATGATAGATTATTTATTTGTTGTTGAATTGGGATTAATATAAATTAAAAGTTTAATAAATAGTTTGTTACAATAATTAGCTTTTAAAAACAATATTTATTTTATTTATATCATATATACATTATTTAATAGAAAGATACCAGACGACGTAATTTCTCCTCCTTATTTGGTCTTATAAGTTAAAGATAGAATAAAATGTGCACAAGCACATCTCAATAAAGTATTAACTTTTGTAACAGACAATGATGCTGGGGCTAATGTTTCATCTAAAATTCTATGCACCCATCTCTATTTGGCTCCAAAGTTATCAAGTCCATTAACTACTTCCGTTATGTCCCTTCATTGTATTCATATGTGTTTCATTATTAAATTTATGAATTTGTTCAAGCATTCAATAATTGCTATTGATTACCTTTTGCATAAGAGGCAGGTATTACACAACAATGCTGCATATTACACTGTTTAATATGAGATATAAGGGAAAAAGTTTCATTGAGAATTAAGATTATATACATATACACTTACTCAAATCTTTATTCTCAATAAAACTTTTTCACTTATATCCCATATTAAAATGTGTACACACACATATATATAATTGAAAAGTTATAGATATTTTAGTTTTATTTTATTTTTTTAATTAAAAATTGTATTACTTTTTGAATATATTATATGAAATTTTAGCCTAAAAGTTCCCATGCATTTTTCATGTAATTTCCATGTCATAATATGTAAACCAATCAAAATATTTTAAATTTAAAAAGAGATACATGTAAATATTTTGGAGGGAAATGAATAAAACTACTTTTTTTAGTTGTATTTTTAGCTTATTTCAAGTGTAGACACTCGTAGGATGCATAATTAAATTCCACATCCAATGAACACCCATTATGCATACTTCTGAGAATACCCATATTGATAAAAATTGAAAATATATTAAAAAAACATGTTCAACACGTTTTTTGAACACACTTCTTTAATGTATTTTTTATTTTTATCAATATACTTGTCTTCTCATAATTATGCATAATGGGTACTCGTTGGATGTGGAATTTAATTCTGCATCCAATGAATGTATACACTTGAAATTTGAGTAAACCTATAAGGATATAAGCCAAAAATACAATTAAAATGTAGTTTTCTTTTTTTCCCTCCAAAATTTATAATCCTTATTTCATCAATTTAACAATTATTTTATTAATTTTCCTTAGGATCCTTCTTTAGGCTAAAATTTCCTATAATGGGAGATTACATGAAAATTTGAGAAATTTAGATTGGTTGGTCACTGGGGAATCCAACCAAATCCAAAAATAAAGACAAGCTAACATGAGATTCAAATTACATATACATATACTAAGATTATGGTCTTTGAGGCTAAGAATGATCATAAAGCTTTCCGAGTATATTTTCTTCCTTTTTTCTTACAAACATAAATCCATCCCATGATGAAGTCTAGAAAAGTGTCTGTGAAGTAAACGGTTACATTTCCTGAAGTAGGTCCCATTTCTGTAAAGTTTGCGATAATGGTTGATTCCTTATCACTATCTGAGTCATTTGATTCATGCAAATGTTTATGCTTGTTTGTGGACAAGACCAAGATCATGGCTATGTCTCTTTCTTCTCCATATGAGGGATCTAGACAATAGTGTGGAGATGATGACAGAGAGGGAGGGAAGCTAGAGTTTGAGGGATGAGATGGTGCTATGTGGGGTCGAGATGAGGTCGAAGGACATGATCTGGCTGCATAAACATTTTGTTGTTGCATGTTATCTTTCTTGTGCGCTAAGGAATTCTTATATCCTTTTGGATCTTTTGGGTCTTGCCAACCTCAATTATTTTTCTTGGCATAAGAGGGTGAGAGTCTTTGAAAAAAAGGAAAAGCATTCTAGATTTGACTTGGATGTTGATAGGACATATGACAAAAAACTATGTTTTCATAGTCCATCAAATGAGAAAAGGATAGGTCATTCCAATTGATGATGATTATATCAGGAAACATTTTTTTGAGATCTACTTCAACATAGATGTATGAAAGGTTACAATCCCTCTCCCACGCCCATCTGTATCTATCTTAATAAAATGACCAATAGAGTTTCCTACATAAGTTAAGATATCTGGATTTAAAAAATGAATGGGCATATTAGGGAGTCTTACCAAAACTGGATTGGCTAGAGATGTCAAGGATAGAGGGTTGAAATTAGGAAACAATGGCTGAAAGGAGAGGCTTGAACTACCTCAAAAACAATTCCCTTGATAAAAAACCCTTTGACGATCCTCTTGATTTATAAAATAAATCATAAAGAAAGTCTTCAAACAAAAATATAGATCCGTATTTAGGGACTAGGTTTGATGTACCCATTCTTGGAGCATAGTTGTAGATGGATAGAACGCATTAAAGTGACCAATGATGGAATTTTTCTCATAGGCTATGCAAGAAGGAGCAGATTGGGAGTCTTCCACCTCTAGGTTTGGAATATATTTTTCTTGTTCCATAATTAAGGATTTCCTAGGAGATCTTTGGAAGTCAGTTGCGAGAGCCCTGGCTTTAAAGTGTCCTTAAAGGAACATGAATGAGAGGAAGATGGCATAGCCCAACATTTGACTCCATTTAATCACAAAACTAGGAAGATTAATGCGTCCTGTACATACTGTAATATTTAAGCAAATCCCCTTCTTGAAGCTACATTCTCCATGCAAAAGTCACATTGAGATGGAAGGGATCCCTATCTGATATTGAATTCTTGTTGCAAGTGTAGAAACAAAGTCAAAAACTTTCACCTCCATACAAAGGCTACCCCCTAATATCGGCCTCATGAAGACTGAAAACATTGAGAGATCGGGAATGATTGCATCACTTTCAAGGGGGAAGAATCTTGCTACAAAGGAAATTTCACCTGGATTATTAGATCTACAATAATGGCACCAAAATCCGCTAGAGAAAGGGTGATGGATAAAGGCTTTAGGTTTTCCAAAGATGACGGGTAAGAATAAACTTGGCACCATTGCCGATCAAGTATTTTATGGTGGGAACAATGTCCCTAATACATTAATCATTCGTGGTGTTCTAATTATCATTGAAGGGGACATTCAAATCGTCTCGAATACAAACCCTCTTGCTCTTAAGATCAGGTTTCATCAAATCTCTGACACTCTTCTTGGACATGGAGATATTTCCAAGGTTGCCATCACCAAATTGCAATGCTACAACGAAGGCAAGATCATTCTCAGAGGTGAACAATTTGGAGGTGGAGCTAAATTCAAACTTGGAGATGAGCTCCAGTAGGGGCGAGGAGGCAATGGAATAGAGTTGATGCGGAGGTAAGGTGGACCACGATTTGGATCTAATGGTGATTTGGCCCACGAGAGGAGAAGTGGTCGACGATGACATGGTTTGTAGATTTGGTGTCGGGGAAAATTAACCAAGCATTACATTAACTGCGATTGTTGAAGCCATTAGGGTTTTCTTTTCAAATATTATTGTAAAAAACAATGATTTTTTAAATTCATTATAAATAATATTAAAAATCAAACAATTTGTATAAATAAAATTATAACTATTTTTATTCATCTTTAGATTGATATTCAAAATATATACTGAATAAGAAAATCACTTTTATTTATAAAGCAAGTATCCTTGGTTTTATTTATTTTTTAAATAAAGAATAAATAAGAAAATTACTTTTACTTATAAAATAAGTATCATAGGCTTTTAGTCACAATCTTGTTTGATGAAGTGTTTAGTTATATGGTTTTAGTTATAATATAGTTTGATGAAATGTTTGGTTATCATTTTTTTTGTAAGTTTGGTGGGACTACAACTTCATCATGTCCAATATCTCACCCCGATTGGGGCGAAGAATTGAACCAATAACTTCACATTAAGGAGTGCCATAATAGAGTATCTAATCACCAACTATCCAAGACCCCGTAAATTTATTATAGATATTATAAAAGATAAATTATTTAACCTAATTTATAAATTTTATAATTACGTTGAAAGCGTTCTTTAAGGGAATGGTTCTTTCGAGGGCTTCCCTGTCTATCTAGAGCCACTTACAACTTGCCTCATGTCCAAACAAATAATTATTATCCTTTCCATATGTTGTCTTAACATTCAACAATTGAAAAGTCAAGAGATATTTTCCCCATGTTGTCTTATCATTCGAGAATTGAATTGTCAAGAGATATGTCGTCTATGGTTGCTACAAATGGCGCCGCAAGAAAGAAAATCTATAAGCCATCCATACAAAAAGAAAATATATAGACCATCTTAGATCTACAATAACCTACACAGTAATGTCATAAAAGCCTAAAGTCGGATTTGAAAAATCAAATTGTAAATAATTTTTTTGAAAACCCAAAAAAATAGTAAATCACTTTAAATCTTTAAAGTAGTATGTTCTACTTTTTAATTAGTTAATAAATCACGTAAACATAATCAAATACATATATCACAATTAAATATATATTTAATAGACATGCTAAAAATAACCTGTTTAATGTTTAAAATAAAATCCATGAATAAAATCTTTAAAAACTGTTTTTTCATGCAAAAATATTAATTAATAAAAATTGGACAAAAGTTATTTTCATGTATTTATAATTTTGCTAAACATATATAATTTCTTATAATATTTTTATTATTTTAAAATTTCTAAAATAATAATTATAATAAATTTAATCATTCGATATCAATATACATAATATTTTTATTATTTTAAAATTTAACTAGATTTATAAAATAACTATTAATATAACTTGATATAAAATAAGTATTGTTTGAAATTTTCCAATATCTATTTTCTAAATTAAAAAAGAAGAAGATAACACTCAAATACAATTAAGATAGCCTGCAGGGACATGGTCTAGTGGTCAACGAATGCATTGTTAAGGCGTTCGTGCTGTTAAGCAGGTCACGAGTTCGAGCCTCGTCTTATCCAAGTACCGTTCTTGCAGGCTGGGCTGTCCCTGATAGGTTATAGTGGTAGCCGGGGGGTTTGACCTCGCGCCTCGCGTGTGAAAGTTGTCTGATGCTGCTGATTCCTCTAACTTTAAAAAAAAAAATACAATTAAGATAAATTAATAACAATAGTGAAGAGCTTCATATACTTGAAAAAATTACATTTAAAAAAAAGTTGTTCTTATATAATAAGGCAAAAACTTTTTCCCAACCATGAATAGTAACATATTGTTATATAGATCTATCAATGATCATTTTCTATGGAACATTTTACAACAAAGATTTAGTGACATAGATCGATTGTTTAAGGTTTGCAATATAAATAATATTAGTGAAACTATATAAATTAAATGACCAATAAATATTAATAGGCAAAAATCATAATAAGCATAAAAACTCTTCATAATAAACAAAAAATCATAATAAACATAAATTGTTAAAATTAGAAAACCATAAAGCTAACTAATTTATTACTTTATTTTAAATTATTTTACTATTAGTATTATCAATTAGAAAATAAATTATATATATATATATATATTATATATATATATCATGATCTTTTAACAAAGTCTATTTACAAATTAAAAATCTCCATAGTAAAGTAAGGCTATATATATATATATATAGCCTTACTTTACTATGGAGATTTTTAATTTGTAAATAGACTTTGTTAAAAGATCATGGGCCAATATTATGGCTTATCAATACTATATGCCCAAAAAATCATAACTCATTTCATATGACATTTGTTCATGTGATTTTTTTTAATTAATTGAATTAATTAAAAAAACAAAAAGAAAATAAATAAATTTCAGTTATTAATTTGCATTTACTACTAACAATATTCTAGAATACTCCATAGAGGTTACATCTTACCATTCACTTAATAATTATTGATAGTTAAATTAAAATTTTAAAATTTCTATAACTTGAATATCGACATTAAAATATAATAAATATAATTAATTTTTTTTAAATATAACTCAATTTACAAAAATAAAATAACTAATAAATAAAATATTAAATTCCATTAAAACATATTAAAAACATTGATTAAAAAAAATTACCATGTATCGTGGAACATGACAATGAGAAAATAATTAAAAAAAAAAAAATGGTAAGCTTCATCTTGTGTGACCATGAAAAGAAAATTTCCATATAAAATCCGATGTGTGTGATGGTGAAAAAAAGGTAACACAAAAACCTATGAAA